>JAQISU010000036.1:1602500-2170000 GCA_029339505.1 Unio delphinus
TCACCTAATACCACTTGAATGATTTGCAAATTAATTTTTTCCATATCGTCGATGATTTTGTTACATGTTTCTACGACGCTGATAAATTCATCTCGGGTGAGAGAGCCGGATTTAAGAGATATTAACAACAGTGAAAAATCATTATTCATCGCTTTGAAATTTTTAATGATTTCAGGTTCGTCAACAAAATAATATCCCTCTATTCTATCCCCTGGCTTCTCGTTTCCAGTTGATCGGTATCCGAGACCAAAAAAATCTGTAGGTACCCTGAACTCTATATAACTCTTTATTAGATTATCATGTGCTATCACGTCGGTGATATAATCAGATTTTTGTGGTTCTGGTAAATCAACGGTTTTTCCCCCGGGTGGTAATTCAGGCCATCCTAGTACGGTTCTTATTGAGCTTTGATAGATATCTACGACGTATCCTTCTGTGCTTATCTCAATTGCGGATGATAGCGTCGGCTCATGAACTGTTATAGCGATTTTCGATTCTGTTCCAGTAATCGATTTTATTCTACGTTGCAATTCATCATTGATTTGTTCAATTTGGTACGATCCGGTTGGTATGGAAACAACGTTCCAGTCTGGGGTACCGTCGTCTTTATTCTTATTTGCAAATACCAGTGAATTATTCGGTTGTTGACCACCAAATGATTTTGATCTGATATTTGGCCAACTATGGTATACTCGTAGTTTTGCCAGCGCTATCTCCTTCACGGGGACAGGGCTAGGGAAATTCACACTAAACTCGGGTTTCGTTGATGTAATTGATATCATGCTTGTTTGTACTGGGTTCGTGTTCTCCACTATACGTTGAAGTAATTCCATCGGTGTTGTCATCGTTGCTATACTCATGTTGTCGCTCTAATTTTGATATCGCGGAAACGTAAATACTGACCGTCACTGAAAACTCACAATCTGATATCGTTGAGGTTATTGAGATCATTTTGGTTTTCAGGTTTGTGTTTTCCAATTCCATCGGTGTTGTCATTGTTATTATATTCATGTTGTCGCTCTAATTTTGATATCGCGGAATCAAAAATACTGAGCATCGCTGAGAACTCACTATCTAATATAATTGTATTATCGAGTGACGACGATATCATTGAGGATAATTGCGAGTATGCGGTTGATACAATATGAAATTTAAGCACGTAGTCTTGCAGTTTACTCTGGCTGCATGATGATATTTTTTTTGTTATCCCGGTTGATATACCCGCGATTGTAGCCACCGCAGATATGCAAATTGGAACTACGACCGGGGCAATCATTGTAACCGATGCGAGTATTATTCCGGCGCTAGCGAGAACGCTTGACACCGAGTACATAGTAATATCAATTGCGGTGATTCTTCGTCGGTATTTTTTTATTTTTATGTGATACTCCTCGGCGAGGGTTTTGAGTCTAGTTTGAAATTCTCTGACCTGATCATAGCGACATTGCGTTGATGAAATCATTTTATTTAAAAACGCTAGCGTTTTCAATTGTGAAATCCTTTCAATTTAGTTATTTACTTAAATCCGCTACGAATTCCACATACCACGTTGTTGAAACCCTAATCAAATTTCTATCAGTAGATGTTAACGTAAACTGTTCAGTTGTATCCTTGTCGATGATCGTTGAAATCGTATTGTTGACCCCAGATGAACTCGACGATGAAATATTAAATTGAGTCGGTGTTACTAGTGTTAATCGATAAATACCTTTAACGGTTGCAGGGATATCTAATTTGTTGTTTGTAGGTGTCCACGCAAATGATCCGTGTTGGATTGTGTATACTACGTTGTTGGTTTTCTCATGAGGAATTTTTGTTTTTTCAATGATTGTTATCATCCTCGGAAAATCAGTTTTGATTGCTTCGATGAAGTTTTTCGTCTCATCGATGGATTTTTTTATATCAGGGAGTTTTATTTCAATTTTATCCAATGGGGTTCCAATAAATTTATCAATGATATTTCTACGGAATAATGTAAACTGTTTTCCGTGTTCTTCAATTCTAGATTGAAGTGCTATTAGTTCCAACAGAGAATTATCCAACGCAATGTCGAAAGTTTCTATTCTATCTGTAATAGTCGAAACGAGTACACCTGGTTTGAGTTTACCCTGATCGGAAAATAACGCGATAGTATCCTCGATTGCGTTTCGTTGTTTAACCAAAATATCATCCAACGACACATCACTAGTCTTCAATTTACCCTGATCGGAAAATAACGCGATAGTATCCTCGATTGCGTTTCTTTGTTTAACTAAAATATCATCCAATGACACATCACTGGATTTCAATTTACCCTGTTTGTCTTGAAATACAACTATTTCGTTCGGGTCAACATTTACTAAATTTAACGTCTAAGCGATTTCATCTTTGATTAGTTTTTTTACATCACCGGTTGCAGTGTCATCGGGTTTGGGTTTCAGAGGTCTTCCCCAAATATCAATCATTTTATTGTAAAACTCTTTCTCTCTCTAAAAGGCGATTGCTGGTGTATTCATTCACGACAACATGTGGTGGTTTTCCGCTTGGGTTACTCAAGGAGTTTGAAATAGCGTCAAGGACATTTAATACTTCGCTGCCACATATTGGTGGATCATTCATTTGTTGTGTTGGTAGCGTAGAATACCAAGTCTTCATTGGAAGGGTTTTTATATAACGCATAAACTCTTTTGGTGGGGCTAATCCATATGAATCGAAATAAACAATCCCACGTGGATCAATAGCGTATGCAACCCAGTGAGTTCCAGGTCCGGTGCTGTTATCTAAATTAATAATACCGGTTTCAACGCTGTTTGGTTGATGTGGTAATTGATCTTTCATAAAGACACCTCTGAAGTTTTTAATCGCTAGTTTTTTAGCAGCATCCATTAAATCAAAATTGGACATGGGAACCATCGAAGATTTGGGAACCATCGAAGATTTCTGAATTAATAAACCGGTCCTAGTCTTAGACCCTTTCCGCTGTACCACGAATACGGGGTTCCTGGTAGTCTTAGACCCTTTCCCCTTTTTTTATATCCTTTCCCAGTTGCCTTTTTCAACGCCATTCCTGCTGCAGTACCAACAGCTCCCAACGCTGCTGCTTTCGCCACTGCTGGGGCTGCTGCTGCAATCAATGCTGGAATCGCAGCTAACAACGGAAATATACCGCCTGTTTTAATCATATTTTTGATAGCAGCCGCAGAAAGAGTAATCTGGACACCTTTTTTTGCTACTAGTGCATCATTGAAATGTTTCACCTGACGAGTTGTCAGCGATAGTTTATTTGCACCACCAGTCATTTGGTTGGGTTTCAACGTGATTGTGGTTCCACATTTTTTAGATGATTCCGATTGCAATTTTTTGATTTGACCAGGAGTTAACGCAGCACTAATATTATTATATGACATTATACATAATTGATTGATTCTAAATCGTTTACAATTTCAATTACATGTTTTCCACTGGTGCATCAACTACTCTCATTCTTCCACCAACACCTTCAAGTAGCATTGATTTATCACTGAGAATGACAGCAACTGCTCTATAATCAGCAATAGCACCACGAGTCACATTTCTAAAATGTATCTCAACGACAGATTGTCTTGTTAAATCAAGATTTTCCAGTGAAAAGTAATAAATCGGATACAGATTTTTAAAATCATATTGTGATATTTGCAAACCGGTATCCACATTTTGATCACGTGCCATAAATGACAACAACCTATGATAAACTCGTGCAATATGATTTTCTCTGTAATTAAGTTGTATATCCTCGGATGGTTCCTGCTGGCCGTTTATTCTCAGTGAGACGTCTTTCACACCTAACTGATCAAATATCATATGGCTGGAGAGTTGATTGCCAATTCGTGTGTTATCCTGTAACGCAATAAATATATGACGTGGTGCAGCAGTGCCCTGTTTTGATGCTAGATTCCACGTAAACACATTATTAACATTTGATTGCATCACATCTGTACTCACTGATAACCAACTCAACAACGACTTTCCTCCTTGGTCCATAAATGATAGTAATCGTTCTTCTGCGGTGATTGCTGGAGTCAACACTGGCATCCACAATGATATTTTTGTTAAATTTACTTTACCAGCATCAGCATTGGGGGCTGCAGCATCCGCTGGAATCCTCCAAATTGCGTCATTATCATCACTCTTTCGTACAAGCGATACTGTATGCTTCGCCCCGTAGATAACTTTTCTGACGTTTCTACAGAATCCAAATATGTGATGCAGTGGAATCGCGCATGAAAATGATTTACGCGCTCCTTGCAACATTGAAATACGTGTTGCAGCCCCTAGATTGAAATTAGCATCTTTGTTTATAATCATATCCTCGGCATCAATATTAGCGGTGCCAGCATTATTCTTTGGTCGTCTTACAACAAATTGATTTCCTCCAGCGGTATTTGTAGCATCCTTTGCAAACATCATAGAGGGTCCTGCTGATCTTGTATAATCATCAGAATATCTCGCTAACCCGATTATTGTTGTAGCCACATCAACATCGCGATCTATGGACTCAATTTCTTTTCCATCAATGAGATATCTAGCACTCTCAAATAACGCCATAATACCATTATTGACAAACCCGACTTGAGTACCAGCTGGATACTCTGTATCATTTGTTCGTATAATTTCTCCTTCGATTTCAATAAACGCTTCACAGGGCAAAAAGTATTTACTGGTATCATGGACTTGAAGATCAATTCTTGCTCGACTATTTGAGTCTATGGCATGATAGGCGTAATATTGATAATCGCGTACAGAATCATCCTTGCCAACTGGGGCATCTATATCAAATGCTGGATCACGTGACTTTTTGAACATTTTATTCTATTTATCAGAGTCTAAATCGTGAAAAACGCTAGTGTTTTCTACTTAGTTTTTTAAAGCCACTTCCCGCTATCATATTTGGGTCGGGGGTTAAAGCCATCGACGCTAGTTTTTCATCTACTGCGTTATTTATAATTCTACTAACACTCGCAGGCATTTCCGCTGTAGACGGTAACGGTTTCTTTTTTCGTCTCACTAATGATGTTATTTTATCCTTCGCAGTTGAAAATGTCTTTCCGGCAAGATCTCCAACAGCACCAATACCCTTATCACGAATAACATCAATGGCTTTCATTGATAATTGTTTAGCTAACGGCATCACTTTTGGGGCCATTCTTGCAAATAACCCTGCAATGGTATTGCCGAGGCCATCTCCGTAATATGCTTTATAAACCGGAAACCGTGAATTAACTACATAGACGGGGGTCGGTTTATCATGATTGTAATGTATGATCATTATTTGAAATCAGAAACGATTTTTCAATTGTAAAACAATTTGTCAATTGGAAACGCTAGCGTTTTTATTCAGTCACTGTGATACCCATTTGCTAACTCGTCAATGAAATCTCGATATATGCTGATATCCATGATACCACCCTGAAATAACCGTCTACAGATATCAGCTGCTTCATTAATTATTTCCGGAGAGTTATTTCCAGCTCGTTTTCCTCCGATGAGAACTTCTAATCGTGATATATCACTGAGAACACTATCAGGACATGAAATCCTTGGATTTTCAATAGAATCTTGCAATCCGCTTCCGCTATAACCAGCTGCTTCATCCATTTTTTCTAAATCCGTTTCTTGTAAATAATCATCATCATCATCATCATCATCATCACGTGGTATTTGTTGTTTTTTAGGCGAGTAGAATACTTTCTTTACCGGTTGCTGTCGCCGCTTTTGCAATTTTGGCGGTTTTTGTTGTTGTTTAAACTCTTCGTATTGATTATACACTGTATTCACCGCATTGATATATCCATTGTATGATGGACTATCTTTCTTCCTAATTTGACCTTTTTCAGTTTTGATTTTATAGACTATATCAGCCCAGTGAGCTATACTTCTAACAAACTTATGATGTTCTGGTTTTAACATATTTTTTCTGTTTTCATAAGTCGTAACAACACGCGCAGGAATTTCTGCTGGATCAGTCTTATCAATTTCTGCTAACCCTTTCTCGTTAAATCTCACGCGTAAATCATCTACTGTTCTTTTTGATTCTATTTTTTGTACAGCCTGTTTTGTTTGTTCAGTTTTCGCTGCTATTTTTTCGAGTTCACCAATAACAGATTTCCCCGTCTCGGGAACATCTCCCAGTAAAGCACGCTCTACTCCCTTCGTTGCTGTGGTTACTGGTTTAAACAATTTTTCAGACCCCAAAGCAAAATCAGTCTGAAGACTCTGTCGTTGTTGTAGTTTATTCCGTACAGAGTCACGAATTGGTACAAATCTCTTAATTGCATCCAGTCGTTCACGAGCCAATCGGGTTGTTAATGCTTCATTGACCATTATTTGAAATCAGAAACAATGTTTCAATTGCAAAACAATTTTTCAATTGTAAAACAATTTTTGAATCCTACCTAACACCATCGTGGAAGTGTTATTTCATCCTATAACAGCTTCTACGATCAGTGTGGAAACGGCCGATTTTCATATAAATGAAATGTAATCGGCCGATTCCACATTGAATTTTTTAGTGTATTTGATACCGGACCAACCAGCCATCAATTTTTTATTCACTGATTTTGACATTGTCAATCGAAAAATGCTAAAAAAAAAATGAAAATCTCTATGAGGGGGACGGTCACAATCAAATAATGATAAATGGTCGGTCAAAATTGTTCATTTTCTTGAATTAACGCCCGTAGGTTTCTAATTTTAGAATTAACCTCCTTTTTCAATTCGTATTCGTTACCCAATTCTTTTCGTATTCGTTCTACGATAGTATATAACGGAACAAACACACTTACGTCACTGGAGAATGTAAGAGAGTCCTTAATAGAATTCTGAATTCTTTTGATGAGCGCGTATTTCTTTGGCAGCATATACTTGTTAGTGCTAACTCCGTATTCTATATCCTGAAAATCAGACATGATTTGATCAGGATTTAACCCATATGATAGTTCAATATCCCAACTTTTCAATTTTGAAATCTCGGATATAATGCTACTCATGTTTTCAGAATTCATTATTCTATAACAATGACATATTTCTAAATGAAAAATATGACGCATTAGACATAACTAAATTGAACTTTTTGTCCCGTCCTTTTTGAAATCGCAGATCGATAAATCCCCTCTGCAACAAATCGTACTGAGGGTGAACAAATATTGAAATGCCTACCGGCGCTGGTTATTGATTGAAATATTTTTTCTTTGTTAGTTATCGTATTCAAAGATTTTACGGGTCTCTTCCCAACCGTTTTGCAAGTGCCAGTCTTCCGTCGTTTGGTATTCTCACTTTGAGTAACGGCTTCTAGATTTGATAAAGAATTGTTTTTCGGATTAGAATCCTTGTGATCAATGACAGAATCATCCTCGATCAATCCATAAAAACATTCAAATGCGAAACGATGATTGAGATAAGTTTTCTTCCCAACAGTAAACATCAAGTACCCTTGATTATTCACAGAACCAACTGGTTTCTTTAGTCTACGGTTTCTGACAGTACCATCACTAGATGCTTCATAATTTGTAATCAAGGGATGCTGTCTGAATTCTTGGTTCATTCGTATACATAATACTATTGTTTGTCTAATTCATTGTTTGGTTTAATGATTACATCACTAGAAAACCTTTCAATGTAGTCTTGAGGAGTTCTTATGATTTTGTCAAGGACGTTGTCGCTGACAGTGTCAGGGTCAGAGACTTTATCAGGGTCATAATTTCTGATTGATTGTCCATTTTTGATTCTTTTATCATAATAACGCTTCAATTCCCTGTATCGCTTACCACCGCAATTCAAACACAACTGCGATTTCCCCCTGACCCCAACCCCACATCGAATACAGGGTAACGGACCAAGGCTTCCACGTCGAAAGCTTTGCATATGATACCCACAGAATTCATTTCTGCATGATTTGTTACACGGGGTTACTGATCCAATCATAAGCCACTTGCAGTGATTCATTATATATAAATTCTTCATTTAAATGCTTGTTCTAATTATAGCATGAGGAAATTAAGAAGAACGCCTTCGAAAAATGCTGAATTCAATACTGATAAGGAGTTTAAGAGATTATTGAAGATTAATCCTAAATTTAATATCGATAAACCCAAAAAACGTCCAAGAGACGGAAACATGAAAGAGTTTAAGAGATTATTGAAAATCAATCCTAAATTTAATATCGATAGACCCAAAAAACGTAACAAACGTCCAAGAGACGGAAACATGAAAGAGTTTAAGAGATTATTGAAAATCAATCTTAGATTTAATATCGATAAACCCAAAAAACGTAACAAACGTCCAAGAGACGGAAACATGAAAGAGTTTAAGAGATTATTGAAAATCAATCCTAAATTTAATATCGATAGACCCAAAAAACGTAACAAGAGATTATTGAAAATCAATCCTAGATTTAATCTCGATAAACCCAAAAAACGTCCAATAGACGGAAATATGAAGGAGTTTAAGAGATTATTGAAAATCAATCCTAAATTTAATCTCGATAAACCAAAAAAAACGTCCAAGAGATTACCCTGGAAAGATGCTCAATTCAATCTTAATATAGTTTCTGATACACCCAAGAATAAAATTCTTGATAAAGCCATGATTAGTAAAATCAGAGATTGTTTTAATGAATTCAAGCGTGATGGAGCATCTTATTGTTGGTCAACATTTCGAATTGATGGTGTTGTTGACGCTACCATGAATGATGAAAAAGCAGCAGTGATTATTTCACGTCTTGGGGAAAAAAGGCATTTTTTTCGAATAAAATTCCTTATCCGTGATAATGGAAAATGGATTATTAGGGATAAATTTGAACCAATCCTCAAGAATAAAAAAACTATCACCGTGAATCAGGATTCAAAACCAGGAATTCTAACCGGCATTGATAAACCATACTACGAGAGATCTTATCCCGTAACAGCAATCGTTTATGGGATATACCCGCTAAATGATAAACCCGATATTGCAAAACTAGCACCCATGAAATATTCTTCAGGGCTTAATTGTGTAGCAGAACGAATAATAGAACACTTCACAAATGCGTCCCGGGGAAATAAACTAACTGATCTAAGACGAAAAAAAATAACCGAGTGGGAATTAACGGTAAAACAGCACGGTGCAAAGATTTCTGATATAGCTAAATTAGAAGCATCATTAAAATTCCCAATATCAGTAACGACAATAACCGGAGAAGTATTATACGAACCGAAATATCAATCGCGAGGAGCTCCAATTGAAATTATTGATCATAACAAACACGCGTGGACACCTGCAGTAACACTATTTCCACGAGAACGAACCGTGAGATATATCCCCGGGGAATTCGTCGGAGATGTTTTCTATGAAGAGAAATTATTTGATGCTATTCATGCGTTGTGTAAAGATGATCCTGTGTCAGTGTGGTTACTTAGAAGTGATGAAGATTCCGAAATAGGATTTGATCAATTTGTAAGACCAAATGGTGAATTATATCGCGTTGAAGAATTAGATAACAGAATGAGAAAAATCGCTAATGAGTTTTCACCGGAGAGTTCCCATGAAAAACTACTCACGGGTAGTTTTTCTATTCCATCAGTGGTAGCTCACTTCGCAAGAGAAAAAAACTCATGGCGTCCAACACGAAGTGATTTTCTCGAGGATGTTAAATCGAGTTGCGTCGATTTCGGTCATGGAGGACTGTGGAATAGTAAATACTCACGTGATGGTATGATTTCAATTGATATATCCGGGTGTTATCCCGGACGTTTTCTCAGATATGGGGAATGTGCTGAGTACTTCAAACGATTTGGACACCCCACGCATGAAATGACTCGTGTTGCGATTAATGGGCCATTACCCGATTTTGATTTAACCGGATTCGCTCGTGTGATATCATTCGAATTCGCTACAGGGTTACATCCGTGTAGTTATGTTTGGCTCGGTAGACACCTATCTGAAAAGGCCTGGATGCCAATAGTGTCACTACGATATATGATTGATTGTGGTATGCTAATATCGCTGATTGTTTCCGAGGCTATTATATGCTATCAAGCTCAGAAAGAAGTTTGGCTACCACAACCCGATTTAGATCGTATAATCAGCGAACAGCGAAAACAATTCCCTGATTTCAATGAAGAACAAATCATGAATTTGTCTATGAAGTTATCTGAAATTAAAAAAGAACAAGCAAAAGATTTTGGACGAAGAATAATCGGTAAATTTACCCAGGGTGGACGATACGACAATGCAAAATATTCTTCGCGGTTGATCATAGACGTCGCTGAATACGATTTTATTGTAGCGGATTTAATGAAACAGGGAAAACTTGTATCCCGTAAGGATGCTTTTCTATCCCATGGTGAGAAAATGGGTACGGTTGTTACCTACTGTGATGGATATAATCCCCAGTGTACACATTTAAGATCATCTATGCTAGTCTATGCTTGTATTAATCTATTTTCGATGATAAATAGATTTCCAGATACCGCGGTTAGAGTGGCCACTGATTCGATGTATATACACAATAAATACAAATCAGCTGTAGCTAAATTCACAGATCCCAAGAAAGCGTGGGGGTGTTGGCGATTTAAAAAGGAGATGCTACATGAGTATTGTGAATCCGCAGACGTTGCCATGGATGATAAATATCTCTCATGTAACCGCGCTGAAATTCAATCAGAATTTTCTAATGCACCACCGGTATCTGATCCAATATGTAGGTACAAGACAGTTTATTTAAACGGTTGTGGTGGGTCAGGAAAGACAACTCGTGCAATTGAATTATTCCGTGGGAAAAATCCTACGGATTTCACAAACATGATTGTTCTAACACCGACTCACAGACTCGCCAGAGAGATGATACAGCGAGGGGTAAATGCCTGTACTTACCATAGTTTCTTTCGATGGAAGGGTGACAAATGGACTCCTGAGCGTATGGGTGATAAATTCATTCCTGAAATCATAATCTGGGATGAAATATGCACAGTGTCATTAGATGTATTACAAACATTTCTCGAGTGGTTGTTAAACAAAAACACAAAAGTCGTCATGTGCGGTGATCACGACCAACCACCACCATTTGTCGGTGCATCTCCACATGAATGGCTAAGGGGTTTTGTAGACTATTATGAAGAAATCACCACTGATTATAGATCACTTGATGAACGATTACGAGAATTCAAAGCGCTAATTAGACTACAGCCGGATAGAATCCAATGCGAAATAGCGCGTGAAGTGATTTCAGAAACTCCAATGAATGATTTCTGGGAAACATGGAGACCAAATGATTTGATAATTGCAAGTAGAAAAATAGTCATGGACACACTTCAGATGAAGTTATTTGAATTGCATAAAGAAAAATTTGCAACGCTTCCAGTACCCCTTTGTTATAGGCCATCGGATACACGAAAACAGAACATTGAAGTTGATATTCCAGGACAGAGTGAAAAACAAATTCTCGTATTAAATGATATTGTGCTGGTTGATATCAGCGTCGTCGAAAATGCATTGCGTGCTAATAAATCCCCGTGGACGCTAGGATACGCAGCAACAATACATTCTTCACAGGGATTGACTATCACAAACACAATTGTTTGGATGGTGGATAATCACATCGAATGGTCGAATTTAGTCTATCTCGCAGTATCCAGAGTACGAAAAATAAATCGACTTCGAAGAATTGTCTTCGATGATGAAATCATTGGTGACGATAATGACACAACAATAAGTGATATTAATGTTAGCATCATTAATAGAAAAAACTCTCCGGTTAGAAACAACAGGACAAAAAAAAACAACGAGAATTTGATATTGATGCTAAATTAATAATTACGCTGAAACAACAACAGAATAATCACTGCGCGAGTTGCAATTGTATAATGCGTTGGCAGTATGCGGATAAAGATCCTCGCCAATTTACCGTAGACAGAAAAAATAACAGTCTCGGTCATGTCAGAAACAATGTGATGTTGACTTGTCTTGAGTGCAATAGACTCAACGGCGCTAGTTAAGACCCCGCGGTGGCAATTGAGTATCCTCGGGAATTACCTGTAGTTGTTGTCGAGTAAATCCTCGTTGAGGGGCAGTTAAATCCAGTTTATAGACTGGAGATCTACCAGTTGATCGTGTTATACTAGATATCTTGTGTGCAGTAACACTCCAAATAGGATCAGTAGCCCTTTTTCTGCCACCCTCAAGCTCTCCTGGTTTGTATAAGTACCTAACAGTGACATTACTACCAAGAATTGGTTCTTTGAAATCTT
This sequence comes from Unio delphinus, assembly GCA_029339505.1. Classification (NCBI taxonomy): domain Eukaryota; kingdom Metazoa; phylum Mollusca; class Bivalvia; order Unionida; family Unionidae; genus Unio; species Unio delphinus. The sequence continues at coordinate 1,614,740 of JAQISU010000036.1, forward strand.
TTTGTGGTTGTACGGGTATAGACTTCTTTTTAATAGCGTTGCTAGGTTTCACGTTGATTTTTCTAGTAATCTCATTATTCAGTGCAGTAATCACAGCTGGTAACCTTTTGACCCATTCACGGGATCGCTTTTCTTGAATGAATTCTTTTGCGTATTGATATCCAAATAACCGCTCAGCAATCGTCCGATTAAATCGTTCTACAATGGCCTGATCGCGATGTAGCGCAGTATGCCCTCGTCGTATGGTGACATTATGATGTTTCATTGTAGATAACACTGCACCCTTAAATACCTTGCCAGGATCAACCTGCAATAGATTTGGCCAGTGCAGAGGACCTCGTCGATAAATCCTCTCAAATGCAGAAGCAACTTCAGTAGATGATTTTGTTTTTAACGGTTCTGCTTCTTTGTATCGACTTGCAATATCAATTACGGTTAAAGCGTATTTGTAACCACGATCATGAGGTAAAAATAATATATCAGCCTGATGAACTTCATTGGGTCCGGTTACATCAAAATGCGAGAATTGAATTTGTTTAGGCGGTGGTAGAAAAATTTGCCATAGTGCCTGTTTGGATAACCAATTAGCCGCAGTGGTTTTTTTCACTTTTGCAGCGCTAGCGAGTTTATGGACTGCTGCTTTACCCCTCCAGTATCCTCTTGGGGAATAATAAATTGATTCCATATTATTAATTACCGGCACCTAACATCAATTTACTTTTCATAGCCGATTTTATTAAAAATGAAGCCAATTTTTCTTTGAAGGATTTATCAGGAATAGCATTTAACGCATGAATTAATTTCACATCTGCTAGATGCCTGTGTTGCAGATTGCTGCTTTTATAAGCAACATCATGAAGGTGACAGGCCTTATCAATGGCGTTTATTGGTTCTTCACCGGGTCGGGACTGATTTTGATTATTGAGTCTGATATCAAGTCTGGTTCCCGGTCCACAGTAGCTATATCCTGGAAGGTGCTTTTCTCCGTGGTACTTTGCCCATGGGGTTCCAGGGAGCTTTGCCAATTTGGCTGCGATATCACCTCCTCGTTTTTTTTTAAAACATCTCCGAATTGTAAAATCTTTGATTTTGTAGAAACAAATCTAAATTTCTTTGTACCACATTGCACGCATTTACCAGAAAGCGCTGATCGGTTATTTTTAGTTGTAATCGTCGCCAGTACGCGTTTTACACTTCACACAATATAGATCCATAATTTATGTATAGAGATATGGATATAATTGATTTTTCAGCGACTAAAACAAGAGAACCAATTAAGCATCATGCAGCGCTACCAAACTCTATCCGGATGATTATAATCGGGCCATCTGGATCCGGTAAAACGCAATTGTTGCTCAATTTAATAATGAGATGGATGAAGTGGGATAAGTTGTATTTAATTGCTCCTAGCGTAGATGATCAACGATGTTATGAAGTGTTAAAGGATTTTAACGAGAATGCATCAGAAATTAAGGGTGAGAACGCCATTGAATTTATAACCGATATCGATGAAGCACCGAGTATTGATGATATTGATGGAGATATTAACAATTTAGTCGTATACGACGATATAATGTTGGATAAACAAAAATATCCTGCTAGGATCTTTTCCAGAGGCAGGCATAAAAACACTGACGTGATATATGTCACTCAACGCTACACTCAGGTTCCAAAAGTCATCAGAGATAACTGCAATATTCTTGCTGTATTCAACGGAGTTGATACTCATACTCTTAGAAATATATGGCAGACATGGTGTTCTGATATGGACTTCAATCAATTTAGAAATTTCTTTAGTCATGCTCAGTCAAAACCACACGGATTCTCAACAATAAATCTACATGATCCTCGGACACGATATCGTATCGGACTGGACCAAATATTCGGTTAAAATCATTTATTATTTTTTGTTAACCCAGAACTGAAAGTTCAGCAGCAGAGAGGGTGGATGACCACATCGTTGCGAGCAAAATTGATTAAAAAATCGTAAAATCTCCGTTTTTGCAAAAATGGAGACTTTTTTTTGGTTAAATGAGATTTTGTTGGAAGTCTTATATTTTGCTTGAAAACATGATCTGTAGGCCATATTTTGCACGAAAACATGATCTGTAAGCCTTATTTTTGCTTGAAAACGTGGTCTGTTCACTCTCTCTGCTGCTATAAGTGTACACTTTGTGGATACCACATTAATTAAATACAAAAAGGATGATACATTGTTTACTCATGTGGTAAAATATATTCACTCAAATAGTGAAATGATGCAAACAAACAGGACAAGATAAATAAATTATATATACAGTTTAAAAAACACGCTGGGTTTTACAATTATCCCACGACTATAAGTTTACATGTATGGAGTTTTACACTCCGTCGCCAGCACACTTGGCTACCAGTCACACTGGCCAATCAAGCCGTCAGCGCACACCAACCTTGGTCAGCAACGCCCAATCACATTCTACTCGACCAGCAACACTATTCAGAACTACAACTGGTATCCTTATGCTTTACAGCTGATACTTTCGATACCATGTCGAAATTGATCACCCTGATCACACAAGTCACTCTGGTCATTGTTCAGCTTAAAATATATCAAGGGCATTGTACTCTGCATAAGACGGGCATATAAGATAAAACTTAATGACGTTACCTAGGGTAAGGTATACAGATTACATTGACGCCATAATAATTACGAAACGACACACCAGTTCATAAATGAACTGAACCGTGCTCGATAAGAATCCTTCATCACTAAATCTTTTTAACATTGCGACTTTTCTTTGTTTGTTTAATTATGATTTTGTTACGTAGCTTTAACATTCTTTCGGGAATATTGCTACGATGACTACAGTGAAGCAGGTTTTAGTGATGTCTAGCAGAGGCGCATCATGCCTCATACACGTACAATGTCAAACCCAGACATATTATCCTGACACCAGTTCTTCCAGTCCTACTAATATTAACCTCGCAATGCTGAGCGTCAAGCGAGGCAGCTGTTAGTACCATTTTTGTAAGTCTCTCGTATGATTCTGCCAGGGATTGAACCCACGACCTCCCGCTTCCGCGGAGGACGCTCTAGCCACAATAATAAAATAAATAAAATGATCACATAGTTATTTATCTTCAGCATATATTTGTTTATAATTTGTTGCATTTATATATTGGTCCATTATTCCCTCCTCGTTTCCCTGTGATTTATAAATTTCTGAGTAGTTGTTCTCTACACAATCGTTTGCTTGTATAGGTTGGTTAATTTACCTGTAGTTAATCTATTTTGTTATGTTCACCACATTTTATCTCCAACCATCTAGATATAAAACTCCCTGTTTTTTTAAATACATTTTGTATTTGCCTGCTGTAATTTGTATATCTTATAACTGTTGTTAGAACTGATCCTTAGAACCATTAGTTCGGACACATGTTTGCGTATAGCAATAACTCTATATTACACTAATTGAAATTTTGCATCTACGTGCCAAAAATGACTTGACTTACATGTTTTATAAACAAATCTGAAAATACGATTGAAGTAAAATTGTTAAAAATGCAAGGGTATTCGTGCTTAATATCAATAAACTAGTTTCAGCAATAACAGTTCAAACCGAGTACACAATTATATCAACTATGATAACGCGCCTACGATAGTTTTTAATTGTATTGTGTACTCGTCAACGATATTGTTAAGTTTAGTTTGTACTTGTTGCACTCGATTATATATGTACTGTTGGGGGTTCATCATAGTATTTACTTATATCAATTACAAATTATATATGCACTATGAGCGACGCTGATGCTAAACTACAACTGACATGAATGTTTCAATTGATCCATTTTCTATTATTGCTCTTGTATTATTAACACCAGTACAAACACGTTTGAGTAATGTACCATTTTTAATATCGGTACAAACATGGTTTGGTGTATTATACTGGTGACTATGGGAACAGTTGTTTGCAAAACGTGTTCTCATTGGTGAGATGAACTAGATCTGGCACATAAAGCGTTTGTTGTATTTTCACACACAAAAGATTGAAAAATCAATCTTACACTTCACATGAATGAACGACTGGCATTTGGGGTACATTCATAACAGTAGTACATGAATATAACTTTTAGCGTACACATGAACAATGGTCACTGATTTTGTTTCTTCGTTCCAGCTTTGATTTGTTATTAGAATGTCTTTATTCAGTTTTAAAACGTTTATTTCCACGACAGTCCCCCACGTGGACAATTTAGAACGCTAGATACTGCATTTTAATAATACTATATATAATACCCTGCCAATCAGATTTCACAAACAGTGATGGAACACGAGAGCAGATGTTACTGTCATGTAACTTGAGATTGAATAAACTTTGTTTTATTGTGGTTTTAATGTTATTAATTTTCCAGCTACCTAGGTCTCGCGTTATGAATGTTTATTGATACAGAAATTTATTTCAATCGGTGGTCATTATTTCTGTATTTTAAAATTACACAATATTTCTTTGACACTCAATTGAAAAGACAGAAAGTTATTCCTTTTAGTTTTCTCTATGTATATCAGAAATAAGAGTAAAGAAACTGATTTCTAATAACAAAACCAATAAGATCAACAACAATACTAAATAAAATTATGAGGAATTATTAATATTATAACAACTATGTAATGATAAAAATATAAAATTAATACTGTAATAGACTATAGAGGTTCTTCTATTAAAACGGGTCATGGTTGTAATCTGAGGTAATTTTAAAACTTTTCTTTTCCTTCAGATTGTTACTTTTGTCAAAACCAAGCTGACAGATTTCAAATGTAAATGAGTTAATTCAATTTAATCCAGTTTTGAAATATACAACAGTAAATGCAATGGAATGCATTTGTCAATTACAGTTGAGTAATGCTTTTCCGAAGTTCATATTAAAAAATGCCTCAGTCACAAGCCAATTATAACAGGAAAACTGAAATTATTGGTGCTGACTCCAGGATTCTATCACAGAGCATTGTTATTTTGTACATTAAGTTTTGCTATAGTTTACCAATGATTTCTTCTGTTTGACATCTAGGATGAGGATGGGCAGTCAAGTGTTGAGACAGAAATGCCTCAATCTGGATCAAGCCCTCAGGACTCTGAAGACGAGAAAAAAGGTAAGAGTTATGATACAAAATTCTCACATGTATATGAGTTAATAAATTTATGTTCATCACAATCATTGCGTGTAATAAATTTAGAATTTGCAGTGTTGTGCCTCACTCAGGTATATTTATGTGACTTTGTAATTTTTTCCAAAAATGACCGAAGGTGGGAATTCAGCGGTGAATAAATGATTTCCTAGACAGCCACCATTTCATTGTTGTCGTTGTTTTAGGGTTTAACGCCATTTTTCAGCACACGATAATCTATACATTGCGGCTAGTATTCTTGGTGGAGGAAAAACCCGGGCAAAGCCTCGGCAAGAATCACCGACCCACGAGAAGCTACTGGCAAGCTATCTCACATAACTACATTTGCCGAATCTTAGACTTGAACCCACGCAGACAGAAGTGAGACGGTAGTGATCCGTAACGGAAAGAGCTTTAGACCTCTCAGCCATTCAGGTCCCCTCATTTCATTGTACATCTTTGCATATTTATGTAATCAATATAAAGGTGCCACCAATAATGCAATGTCAGATTCTACAAAGCAGTTTTTACTTTTATAAAAATTAGTTTTCTACACCAATGATTGTGTGTGTGTGTGTGTGTGTGTGTGTGTGCTTTGGACCTTTAACATTGTTTTAACAATATTTTAGTCATTTGACTACCTTGTCTTCAGATGTCGTCAGTATGGCAGTTTATATTGATGTCTAGCACTGGGGCATTGGCATAATGCAGACATGTTTCATCGTGTCTCACCCAGTCACATTATCCTGACACCAAGTCGACCAGTCCTAACACTAACCTCTTATTACAGAGTGACAGGTGAGACACCAATTAGTTACAATTTTCAAAGTCTCTGCTTTGCCTCTGACAGGGTTTGAATCTGTGACCTTTCACATCCATAACATTTATGCCCAAGGAGCGGTCTGTTTGTGAGGTAGTAATAGTTCTCCTATCTGTGTCATAATTGGGTATGTATTATTAAAGAATAATTTGTTTTTTGCTTGTTTGCATTTATAGCAAAAAACCACAATGAAACTCAATGTTGTCAGGGGTTTGCTAAAGCTGTAATGATACCTTTGTGTTGCAGGAAACCATGAAAATTCACACGTCTTACTTAGCGATGAAGGAGAACAACCAATCATTGAGGGGACATCCAAACAGGAAATTGTAAATACTCCATATTTGATTCTTGAAACACATCATGTTTAGCACATTCTTTGTCGTTAAGTCAATTTTAGTGTGAACTGTATCACAGCACACAATGTGCAACATTTGATATGGATTGATGACACACATGTTGATGTTAATGAGTCTGTTTTACCATTAAATTGTGATCAGTTGTACCGTAGAAATGAAATGTTATGGTGGGCTGACTTAATTTATCTGGCTTAGCAAGACAGACATCATTTAAATAAAACAAAACAGTTAAATGAAGGTTGAACATGATTGAAAATCACTTTGCTTGTTTTCTAAATTTGTTTGATGATCTGAATTTTATGCCGATTTTATATCATTGTTTGATAGTTTAAATTTTATGCTGCTTTTCTATGATTGTTTTATTGTTTATTCTTTTTCTAGTGCATCAAATTTTGTTTGTATGTCTTTTCTAAGCTAGATAATGCTGCTTTTGTTAAAATTATTTTAGACATTCCCCGTGAATCCACTGTTTATAAAGTCTTTTAGTCTTCCTATGATATTTAGTTATTTTTGTTATTTCCTTTGATACATTTTTCAGTTCCTCGTTATTTCTCCTAAATGTGTATTTTTTTAACGTTTTGTGTATTCCTATTGTTTGAATATAATCGTTATCATTTAAAAAGCTAGTCTTTAGTTTCCAAGCACCGTATCCCAATTGAAGTATATTTCGAGTTAGTATTACACAAGAAACCAAGTTATGAACCGATATTTTTCATTTTCTAGTTTACATTGCTTAATTGTTTGTTGTAAATTAGTAGATATATAAAAAGTGTATATTTTACTCCCTTATCTGATCGTATTTAAAGGTGTATTCTTGTTTGTCAGGATTAATATATATATATATATATATATATATATATATATATATATATATATATATATATATATATATATATATATATATATTTGTTATGTTGTTCCTTCTTATAATGGTTTTCACCCATTGAAGTACATGTCGGTCTTTTAACGTCAAACGTTAACTTGTTAATATCTCCTTTATATCCAATTAAAATCCCACCACTCATAATACACGGTTCTTGAACCTATTTTTGTGTATAAGGATTTAGTATATTTTTCCCTGGTGGAACATAAATATTTTAAAATGTTGTAATTCTTTAAATTTAAATGGACTAAGCGTCCTTTCGTCTCGTCTGGTATTTTTATGTTTTCAACGTTAACTTTCTTGGCGGTTGGCCTAGCTCGTTCAGTTGGGTGGTTATTACTATTGCAAATTAAGGCATTAAAGTTTCTTCTAGTTTTATCTTGATTTATTCCGCCATCCCGTGCGATTCTTGCATTAAAATTAGCTCATAGTTTTTTGCATGCACAATACTGTTATCAATTTTATCATTAATTTCGTTGGTGTTCAAAATCAGGATTTATAGATTTAGTCCCTCCATCTTGACAATGGAATGCTGTTTAGGTATTTCCTTATTACAAAATATAACAAAAATAAAAATTATTTTCCATTGTTTTCAAATACGTATTTAAAAAGTTAAAGTTTTAGTAGGCAGTTTCTTTGCTCTGTTTTCATCAATGGTGAGTTTCTTCTTTCGTCTATATTTAGGCTAATTGCCCTTTCTGTTCTGTCATGTTGGTCTTGTTTTCACGATGTCCTTTCCTCTTCTCTGCGGGTTAGAAGATGCCCCTTTTCCGTTTTGGGGATTTGATTGGGGTTGCCTCATTTTGATCCTGTTGAGGATCCTGCTATTGTGAAGTATTCATTGTTTTCTCTATTAGTGATGTTTCTCAACTTGAGTTAGTATTGTTTGTTGAAGTAGCTGCTGGTGATGTCAGAGATGTTGCGCTTATTTCAGTGTTTGTCGGTTTCTCTGCTTGCTCTTTCTGCTTTTGTTGTAATAGCATTCTGGCCTCTTTTGGCTTTCTTTTCTTTCTGCTAAGATGTTTTCCTCCGCAGGCTGTCATGTTTCCTCTCTCCTTTCAGACTTTAGTCTTAGGTTATGCATTCTTCACCTTCTTTGGTGATGTTTTTCATTTGTTGCGATGGATGCTGGGCTGGTGTAGTCTCTTTTTTCTTTAGTGCCTCTGCGTTTATTCTTAGCTGGTTTCAGGTCTAGTTTGAATTTTGATTTTGAATTGGATAATGATCTGACTAGACTATTTGTTGCGCGTTGCACTTTATTGGTATTTGCTCTTTATTTTCGCATCGGAAACAGATCCTTTCGTACTGGCACCCTTTATACCAAAAACGGTTCATAAAACCCATTCACTTAGAAACATACCTGAATTTTCTTTGTATTCTCCGGGGATAGTGTTATTATCTTAATCCCCGTGTACACTGATGGGAAGCCCCAATATGTGGCCATTGGCAGCTTTATTATTTCGTCTAATTTTGCAGTCGGGACTTCGATTGTTAACACGGAAAAATATACTTCTTTGTGTTTTTCAGCAAGAGTGTTGATGAATGAAAGAGGAGCGTATATTGTAACTGCTTCCCCCCTAAATTATATCGTCTGAGATTCTCGTATTATGGCTTGGCTCCATTAGAAAATAAGAAGTAGAGGCCCCTTTCTTCCAGAGAGGCATTTATACACAGATATCGTCTGTGCACTGGAAGCATTCGGTTCCTTCCATCGAAAGTACTTCGCACGTGCGGCATTAGATGAACCTAACTTATTATTTCGTAGTATTTTACATTATGTGTAAAGCATCTTCAGGTATTTTTGTGCACATAAAAAAACGAAACCCGAGTACTTGTATTGAATAAATAAAATTTCTCTGACACTCGGTGTATTATTCCAAATGTGTCGAAGACATTTGTGTTAAATTTGAGCTCTTTAATGAGTTTTGTAACTAAGAATAGAACTGACATCAGAAGCAGTAAGAAACTTGAGACTCAAAAAGTCTTGTTAATAAACAAAAAAATATTAATTGCTCAGAGAGACAGTTTAACAAAGTTATGCTTAAAAGATGCAAAAGAGCAACATAAATGTCTCTCCAGGAGATGTGTTAACTGATTTTCTTCACTGTTAAGTTTTGTTTAGTCTGTCATCTGTTATTGATATATTATAAATAAACTAAATAAAAAAAAATTTTAGAATTGAAGTAGTTTAGGTTTATTTGACAACCATTCACATTTTGTAAACGTGTTCAATACGTTTCACACTTGTTGAAATGATAATTTTATAACTGAAGTGCCCCTGAAAATTTACTCAAATCTCACTCGAAGACGTTCGCTGCTGTTCGCAGGTCTGTCTCTAGGCCCTTCTACAACGACGACCCGCCAATTTATATAGAACACATACACATGCAAACACGTACACATCCATGCATATATATATATATATATATATATATATATATATATATATATATATATATATATATATATATATATTCATAGTTACTACTTCCTTTACAATTCTAGGTAGTGGAAGTACCACGAGAAGTAGGAGCATGTTCTTTAGAACCATGTCCGTCGTAAGTAGTCATTACGAATGCATCGTTAAAGGGTATGACAAATATACAAAAGGGTCAGACTTTAGCATCAGAACTGTGGCTGTGTAGAGCGTCTAGTACAATGTTTTGATCCAGAGGGTGACCGTTTCGATCGTACAATGAAGCAAAATGATTCATTCCTTGTCTCACATTTTTTTAATGCAAATTGAGGGCCAATGCGAAAGTGGCATATTACTGATATTGCCGCACGTTTAGAAATTAATAACACGTCCCAACACAGATTTAAATATGCTTTTGAACTATGATAGTTGTTACAATATTAGGTTTACACTGAACGATACAGATGCAATGATGTTTAAACACATTGTGGCTCTGAGAGAAATGTGAATAAAACAATAATGATAATACAGATAATAGGAATATATACTTGAGAACGAATGAGAAACTAATGCAGTCAAAAAGTAAAGTTCACTTCGTACATAAGATTAAACTAGCCAGACAATAAATAATAAAAAAGTCCTCGATTCATGGATTATCGAGAAATAAGTTACTCTTCAAACAATAATCGAGAGAATATGAGTTTGCAACAACCAACAACTAACTAACAAATTAAAGAAGCCATTTATAAATACATGTGAGAAATAGCAGTCAGTACACAAGGTCTTTCTCTAACTCTTCAAAGGATAATATATGTCAATTATAACAGAGGACTAAAAAAAGATCTTAGCCCAAGAATGCATAAACGGAACATAAGATACTTGAAGCGATGGCGGTCAGATTTCGGGGTAATTGTTTCAATTTTGGTTAGATGGTTTTTGCATTATCTATAATAAGTAGTGTCGTCATGATTGTTTGAATTGTAATTAGGTGTGAGTGAATGGGACATACAAGTTTCGTTCATTTAAGGTTTATAGAAGCCGTCTCCAGATTGTGCGATTACGTATCAAATGTAAGATATTTTATGTCAATATCATGTAAACCTTAAAGCACTGTATATATGTCAACGAGTGGACCATTACTCACATAGAATGACTTTTAAATTACCAAACAAATTATCAATACTCAGCCATAATATGTTCAGATATTACATGTGATAATATTGTTAATTGTTAATTGTTTACTTTCTAGGACAATTAATATATTTATGATAATTTATGTACAGCAGAATTTGCTGTTAAATTACGAAAAGATTTGAATACATAATTCATTTTTTGACCCATCATTATAATTATTCTACAAATACACACACAAACACACACACACACACACACACACAAACACACACACCCACACACACACACACACACACACACATATATATATATATATATATATATATATATATATATATATATATATATATATATATATATATAACACATACATAGCAAACACACAAACACACATAGATATATAATATTATTATTCCTGTAATATTATTATTATTGTTATTAATATTTTTCATTATGTTAAAGAGCGTCTGAAGAGTTGTTAGAAGAGTTTCAAAGAAGAGAGAAGGAGAATATCACATCCACCAAAGGAGCATCCTTATCAGATATGGTACATTCAGTATTGTTCTATATATATATATATATATATATATATATATATATATATATATATATATATATATATATATATATATATATATATATATATATATATATATATATGTCAGTTGTCTCATAAGTTTTATTTTTATTTTTCGACCAATATACAGTACAACAAGAGGCTAAAATTGAACTACATCACATGGACACCAATATTAGAAACATTTATTTGAAATCAATTGGATTAGTATTAAATATATCATTTCACTTTGAATATAACTGTTTGATATGGACTGTTTGAGAGAAACTTATACACCTTTATATATTGTGGGATAAAGATTAGTTGTGTAGGTCAAACGTGTCTGGCAATAAGGTGGTTGGATTAACCAAATTAAAACCACGTTTACCATTTATAAGTGTACACTTTGTGGATACCACATTAAGTAAATACGAAAAGGATGATGTATTGTTTACTCATGTGGTAAAAAATGTATTCACTCAAATAGTGAAATGATGAAAACAAATAGGACAAGAGAAACAAATTATCTATACAGTTTCAAAAACACACTAGGTTTTACGATTATTCCACGGCTATAAGTTTACATGTATGGAGTTTTACACTCCGTCGCCAGCTCACTCGGCTACCAGTCACACGGGCCAATCAAGCCGTCAGTATTACATGTTGGTCAATCAAGCAATCAGCGCTCACCATCTTTGGTCAGCAACGCTCAATCACCTTCTACTCGACCAGCAACACTATTCAGAACTACAACTGGTATGCTTATGCTTATGCTTTACAGCTGATACTTTCGACTTCATAATTAGCTCGGAAGCTGATACCATGTCGAAATTGATCACTCTGATCACTCGAGTCACTCTGGTCTTTGTTCAGCTTAAAATATATCAAGGGCAGTGTACTCTGCATAGGATGGGCATATATGATAAAACGTAATTGCGTTACATACAGTAAGGTATACAAAAAACATTGTCGCCATAATATTTACAAAACGATACACCAGTTGAGAAATGAACTGAACCGTGCTCGATAAGAATCCTTCATCACTAAATCTATTTAGCATTGCGATTTTGTTTTGTTGGTTTAATTATGATTTTGTAACGTAGCTTTAACATTATTTCAGTCATATTGCTACAATGTCTGCAGTGAAGCAGTTTATAGGGATGTCTAGCAGAGGCGCATCATGCCGCATACATGTACAATGTCAGACCCAGACACATTATCCTGACAGCAGTTCGTCCAGTCCTACTAACACTAACCTCACAATGCTGACCGTCAAGCGAGGCAGCCGTTAGTACTATTTTAGTAAGTCTCTCGTATGACTCTGCCAGGGATTGAACCCACGACCTCACGCTTCCACGGCGGACGCTCTAGCCACAATAATAAAATAAATAAAATGATCACATAGTTATTTATCTTCAGCATATATTTGTTTATAATTTGTTGCATTCATACATTAGTCCATTATTCCCTCCCCGATTCCCTGTGATTTATAAATTTCTGAGTAGTTGTTCTCTACACAAACTAGTATGTCCCTTTTGCTTGTATAGGTTGGTTCATTTACCTTTAGTTAATCTATTTTGTTATGTTCACCACGTTTTAATTCCAACCCTCTTGATATAACCCTCCCTGTTTTTGATACATTTATGTATTTGCCTGCTGTAATTTGTATTCCTTATAACTGTTGTTAGAACTCATCCTTAGAACCATTAGTTCGGACACATGTTTGCGTATAGTCATAACTCTATATTACACTAATTGTAATGTAGCCTGAGAGTATAACTCATAGGCAAAATGTAACAACTATATACGAGCATCTACGAGCCAAACATGATTTGACTTACACGTTTTATAAACAAATCTGAAAATACGATTTTTGGTTAGTGAATGTAACATTGTTAAAAATGGATGAGTATTTGTGCTTGATATCAATAAACTAGTTCCAGCAATAACAGTTCAAACCGAGTACACAATTATATCAACTATGACAACGCGCCTACGATATTTTTTAATTGAATTGCGTACTCGTCAACGATATTGTTAAGTTTAGTTTGTACTTATTGCACTCGATTATACATGTACTGTTGGGCTTTCATCATAGTATTTACTTAAATCAATTACAAATTCTATATACACTATGAGCGACGCTGATGCTAAACTACAACTGACATGAACAAGTCTAAATGTTTCAATGGATCCATTTTCTATTATTACTTTTGTATTATTAACACCAGTACAAACACGTTTGAGCAATGTCCCATTTTTAATATCGGTACAAACATGGTTTGGTGTATTATACTGGTGACTATGGGAACAGTTGTTTGCAAAACGTGTTCTCATTGGTGAGATGTACTAGATCTGGCAAATGAAGCGTTTGTTGTATTTACACACACAAAGTATTGGAAAATCAATCTTACACTTCACATGAATGAACGACTGGCATTTGGGGTACATTAATAACAGTAGTACATGAATATAACTTTTAGCGTACACATGAACAATGGTCACTGATTTTGTTTCTTCATGCCAGCATTGATTTGTTATTAGAACGCCTTTATTCAGCTTTAAAACGTTTATTTCCACGACAGTCCCCAACCTGGATAATTTGAACGCCAGATACAACATTTTAATAATACTATATATGATCCCTTGTAATCAGATTTCACAAACAGTGATGAAACACGGGAGCAGATGTTACTGTCATGTAACTTGAGATTGAATAAAATTTCTTTTATTGTGGCTTGAATGGTATTATTCTTCAGCTATCTAGGTCTCGCGTTATGAATGTTTATTGATACACAAATTTGGTTCAATCGGTGGTCATTTTTGTCTGTATTTTAAAATTACATAATATTTCTTTGACACTCAATTGAAAAGACAGAATGTTATTCCTTTTAGCACAATATTCGTTTCTCTACGTATATCAGAAATAAGAGTAAAGAAACTGATTTCTAATAACAAAACCAATAAGAGCAACAACAATACTAAATAAAATTATGACGAACTATTAATATAATAACAACTATGTAACGATAAAAATATAAAAGTAATACTGTAATAGGCTATAGAGGTTCTTCTATTAAAACGGGTCATGGTGGTAATCTGATGTAATTTTAAAACCTTTCTTTTCCTTCAGATTGTTACTTTTGTCAAAACCAAGCTGACAGATTTCAAATGTAAATGAGTTAATTCAATTTAATCCAGTTTTGAAATATACAGCAGTAAATGCAATGGAATGCATTTGTTAATTACAGATGAGTAATGCTTTTCCGAAGTTCATATTAAAAAATGACTCAGTCACAAGCCAATTATAACAGGAAAACTGAAATTATTGGTGCTGACTCCAGGATTCTATCACAGAGCATTGTTCTTTTGTACATTAAGTTTTGCTATAGTTTACCAATGATTTCTTCTGTTTGACATCTAGGATGAGGATGGGCAGTCAAGTGTTGAGACAAAAATGCCTCAATCTGGATCAAGCCCTCAGGACTCTGAAGACGAGAAAAAAGGTAAGAGTTATGATACAAAATTCTCACATGTATATAAGTTAATGAATTTATGTTCATCACAATCATTGCTTGTAATAAATTGAGAAATTGCAGTGTTGTGCCTCACTCAGGTATATTTATGTGACATTGTAATTTACCAAAAATGACCAAAGGTGGGAATACTGCGTTGTATAAATGATTTCCTAGACAGCCACCATTTCACTGCTGTCGTTGTTGTAGGGTTTAACGCCATTTTTCAGCACACGATAATCTATACATGGCGGCTAGTATTCTTGGTGGAGGAACAACCCAGAAAATGTCGCGGCAAGAAGCAACGACCCACAAGAAGCTACTGGCAAGCTATCTCACATAATTACATTTGCCGAATCTTAGACTTGAACCCACGCAGACAGAGGTGAGACGGCAGTGATCCGTAACGGAAAGCGCTTTAGACATCTCAGCCATTCAGGTCCCCTCATTTCATTGTACATCTTTGCATATTTGTATTCTAGTTTATACTTGAAAGTACATAATGTATATTTCTTGATGAGATATATTAGTTGGATAAACATGATATAACCACAATGGTGGTACCATTGGCAATGTCCCATCCCAAAAGAGATATCACGTTTGGAACTTTGTGTTGTTTATTTGTGCATTTAGAAAGACAGCTTTCCTTGCGCATGTTTTCTGTTTCAGACATGGATTGCAGTACTTGTATATTTCATTAATTCTTATTATATCTCTTTACCCTTTAATCTCTATCATCATCATAAAAACTTTTGACCTTCTAGGACACACATTTATGTAATCAATATAAAGGTGCCACCAATAATGCAATGTCAGATTATAAAAACCAGTTTTCAATTTATAATAATTAGTCTTCTACACCAATGATTATGTGTGTGTCTGTGTGTGTGTTTAGGACTTTTAACATTGTTTTAACAATATTTAGACATTTGACTACCTTGTCTTCAGATGTCGTCAGTATGGCAGTTTATATTGATGTCTAGCACTGGGGCATTGGCATAATGCAGACATGTTTCATCGTGTCTCACCCAGTCACATTATCCTGACACCAGGTCGACCAGTCCTAACACTAACCTCTTATTACAGAGTGACAGGTGAGACACCAATTAGTTACATTTTTCAAAGTCTTTGGTTTGACTCTGACAGGGTTTGAATCTGTGACCTTTCACATCAATAACACTTATGCCCAAGGAGCGGACTGTTAGTGAGGTAGTAATAATTCTCCCATCTCTATCATAATTGGATATTATTATTGAAGAATAATGTTTTTCTTGCTTGTTTGCATTTATTGTAAAAACCACAATAAAACTCAATGTTGCCATGGGTTTGCTAAAGCTGTAATGATACCTTTTTGTTACAGGAAACCATGAAGATTCACGCGTCTTAATTAGCGATGAAGAAGAACAACCAATCAATGAGGGGACATCCACACAGGAAATTGTAAATACTCCATATTTGTTTTTCGAATCACATCATGTTTAGCACATTCTTTGTCGTTAAGTCAATTTTAGTGTGAACTGTATCACAGCACACAATGTGCAACATGTGATATGGATTGTTGACACACATGTTGATGTTAATGAGTCTGTTTTACCATTAAATTGTGATCAGTTGTACCGTAGAAATGAAATGTTATGGTGAGCTGACTTAATTTATCGGTCTTAGCAAGACAGACATCATCTAAATAAAACAAAACAGTTAAATGAAGGTTGAACATGATTGAAAATCACTTTGCTTGTTTTCTAAATTTGTTTGATAATCTGAATTTTATGCCGATTTAATATCATTATTTGATGGTTTAAATTTTATGCTGCTTTTCTATGATTGTTTTATTGTTTATTCTTTTTCTAGTGCATCAAATTTAGTTTGTATGTTTTTTCAAAGCTAGGTAATGCTGCTTTTGTTAAAATTATTTTAGATGTTCCCCGTGAATCCACTGCTTACAAAGTCTCTTAGACTTGCTATGATAAAACGTAATGACGTTACATACGGTAAGGTATACAGATTACATTGTCGCCATAATAATTACGAAACGATACACCAGTTCAGAAATGAACTAAACCGTGCTCGATAAGATTCCTTCATCACTAAATCTTTTTAACATTGTGACTTTGTTTTGTTTGCTTAATTATGATTTTGTAACTTAGCTTTAACATTATATCAGTCATATTGATACGATTTCTGCAGTGAAGCAGTTTTTAATAATGTCTAGCACTGGCGCATCATGCCGCATACACGTACACTGTCAAACCCAGACACATTATCCTGACACCAGCCCGTCCAGTCTTACTAACGCTAACATCGCAATGCTGCGCGTCAAGCAAGGCACCTGTTAGTACCATTTTATTTTTGTAAGTCTCTGGTATGACTCTGCCAGGGATTGAACCCACGAACTCCCGCTTCCGCGGCGGACTATCTAGCCACAATAATAAAATAAATAACATAGTTCTTTATCATCAGCATATATTTGTTTATAATTTGTTGCATTGATATATTGGTCCATTATTCCCTCCCCGATTCCCTCTGATTTATAAATATCTGAGTAGTTGTTCTCTACACAATCTAGTTTTATTAAAATTGTGTTTAGATATTCCCCGTGAATCCACTGTTTATAAAGTCTCTGTCTTCCTATGATATTTAGTTATTTTTGTTATTTCCTTTGATACATTTTTCAGTTCCTCGTTATATGTCCTAAATGTGTATTTTTTTTTACGTTTTTTGTATTCCTATTGTTTGAATATAGTCCTTATCATTTAAAAAGCTAGTCTTTAGTTTACAAACACCGTATCCCCATTGAAGTATATTTCGATTTAACATTACACAAGAAACCAAGTTATGAACCGATATTTTTCATTTAGTATATTACATTGCTTAATTGTTTGTTGTAAATTAGTAGATATATAAAAAGTGTATATTTTACTCTCTTATCTGATTGTATTTAAAGGTGTATTCTTGTTTGTCTGGATTAATATATATATATATATCGTATTTAAAGGTGTATTCTTGTTTGTCAGGATTAATATATATATATATATATATATATATATATATATATATATATATATATATATATATATATATATATATATATATATATATATATATATATATATATCTGTAATGTTATTCCTTCTTATAATGGTTTTCACCCATTGAATTACATGTCGGTCTTTTAACGTCAAACGTGAACTTGTTAATATCTCCTTTATATCCAATTAAAATCCCACCACTCATAATACACGGGGATTAAACCTTTTTTTGGGTATAAGGATTAAGTGATTGAATAAATCTAAATTGGCGTATATTTTTCCCTGGTGGAACATAAATATTTAAAAATGGTTGTAATTGTTTAAATTTAAATATACTAAGCGTCCTTTCATCTCATCTGTATTGCTATGTTTTCAAGGTTTACTTACTTGGCGGTTGGACTAGCTCGTTTAGTTGGGTGGTTACTATTGCAAATTAGGGTATTCAATTTTCTTCTAGTTTTATCTTGATTTATTCCGGCATCCCGTGCGATTCTTGCATTAAAATTAGCTCATAGTTTTTTGCATGCACAATAATGTTATCAATTTTGTCATTACTTTCGTTGGTGTTCAAAATCAGGATTTAGAGATTTAGTCCCTCCAACTTGAATATGGATTGCAGTTTAGGTGTTTCCTTATTTCAAAATATAACAAAAAAAAAATTATTATCCATTCTTTTCAAATACGTATTTAAAATGTTAATGTTTTAGTAGGCAGTTTCTTTGGTATATATTTATCAACGGTTAGTTTTTTCTTTCTTCTCTATTTAGGCTAATTGCACTTTCTGTTCTGTCATGTGGGTCTTATTTTCACGATGTCCTTTCCTCTTCTCTGCGGGTTAGAGGAGGCCCCTTTTCCGTGTTGGAGCTTTGATTGGGGTTGCCTCATTTGATCCTGTTGAGGATCCTGCTATTGTGAGGTATTCATTGTTTTCTCTATTAGTGATGTTTCTCAACTTGAGTTAGTATTGTTTGTTGAAGTAGCTGCTGGTGATAACAGAGATGTTTCGCTCATTTCAGGGGTTGCCCGTTTCTCTGCTTACTCTTTCTGCTTTTGTTGTAATAGCATTTTGGCCTCTTTTGGCTTTTTTTCCTGCTAAAATGTTTTCCTCCGCAGGCTGTCATTTTTCCTCTCTCCTTTCTGACCTTAGTCTTAGATTATGCATTCTTCACCTTCTTGGGTGATGTTTTTCATTTGTTGCGATGGATTCTGGGCTGGTGTAGTCTCTTTTTTCTTTAATGCCTCTGCGTATATTCTTAGCTGGTTTCAGATCTAGTTTGAATTTTGATTTTGAATTTTATACTGATCTTGCTAGACTATTTGTTGCGCGTTGCACACTCTTGGTAAGTGCCCTTTATTTTCGCATCGGAAACAGATCCTTTCGTACTGGCACCCTTTATACCAAAAACGGACATAAAACCAATTCACTTAGAAACATGCCTGAATTTTCTTTGTATTCTCCGGGGATAGTGTTATTATCTTAATCCCCGTGTACACTGATGGGAAGCCCCAATATGTGGAAATTGGCAGCTTTATTATTTTGACTCCAATTTATTTGTCTAATTATACAGTCAGTTCCCTATTTGGGACTTCGATCGTTAACACGGCAAAATGTTCTTCTTTGTGTTTTGCAGCAAGAGTTTTGATGAATGAAAGAGAAGCGTATATTGTAACTGCTCTTCCCCCCCACCCCCCTAAATTATGTCGTCTGATATTCTCGTATAATGGCTTGGCTCCATTAGAAAATAAGAAGTAGAGGCCCCTTTCTTCCAGAGAGGCATTTATACACAGATATCGTCTGTGCACTGGAAGCATTCGGTTCCTCCCATCGAAAGCACTTCGCACGTGCGGCATAAGATGAACCAAACTCATTCTTTCGTAATATTTTACATTATGTATAAAGCATCCACGGGTATTTTTGTGCACATACAAAATACGAAACCCGAGACCATGTATTTAATAAATTAAATTTCTCTGACACTCAGTATATTGTTCCAAATGCGTCGAAGACATTTGTGTTAAATCTGAACTCTGTAAATAGTTTTGTAACGAAGAATAGGACTGACATCAGAAGCAGTAAGAAACTTGAGATGCAAACAAGTCTTGTTGATAAACAAGAATGTATTATTTGCTCAGAGAGACAGTTTAGCAAAGTTATGCTTAAAAGATGCAAGAGAGCAAAATAAATGTATCTTTCGAGATGTGTTAAATGAATCTCTTCAATGTTAAGTTTTGTATAGTCTCTCATCTGTTATTGATATATTATGAATAATCTATATATAAAAACATTTTAGAATTGAATTAGTTTATGTTTATTTGACAACCATTCACTTTTTGTAAACGTGTTCAATACGTTTCACACTTGATGAAATCCTTTTTTTATAACTGAAATGCCCCTGACAATTTACTAAAATGTCACTCGAGGACGGTCGGTGCGGTTCGCAGGTTTGTCTCTAGGCCCGACTACAACGACGACCCGCCAATTTATATACAAATCATACACATGCACACACGTACACATCCATGCATATATATATATATATATATATATATATATATATATATATATATATATATATATATATATATATATATCTATATCTATATCTATATCTATATATATATATATATATATATATATATATATATATATATATATATATATATATATATCTTAATAGTTACTTAATCCTTTACGATTCTAGGTAGTGGAAGTACCAGGACAAGTTGGATTATTTGATTTCGATGCAATGTTCTTGTAAGTAGTCTTTTTGGTGTTGCACTAGTCATTACGAATGCATCGTTAAAGGGTATGACGAATCCACAAAAGGGTCAGACTTTTGCAGCAGAACTGTGGCTGTGTAGAGTTTTATGTAAAATGTTTTGATCCAGAAGGTAAATGTATCTATCCTACAATGAGGCAAAATGATTCATTCTTTGTCTCACATTTCTTAATGCAAACTGAGAGCCAAGGTGAAAGTGCACATTATGGATATTGCCATAACTTTCGAAATCATGAAAACGTCCGAACACAGATGTATAATTGCTTTTGAACTAAGATAGGGGTTGCAATATTAGGTTTACACTGAACGATAAAGATGCAATGACGTTTAAACACATTGCGGCTTTGAGAGAAAAGTCAATAAAACTATAATGATAATACGCATCACAGGAATATATACTTGAGAACGAATGAGAAACTAATGGAATCAAAACGTAATGTTCACTTCGTACATAAGATTAAACTAGCCAGACAATAAATAATAAAATAGTACTCAATTCATGGATGATCGAGAAATAAGTTACTCTTCAAACAATAATCGAGAGAATATGAGTTTGCAACAGCCAACAACTAACTAACAAATTGTGATAGGGTTAGATTTCGGGGTAATTGTTTAAATTTTAGTTTGATGTTTCTTGCATTTATCAATAATATGTAGTGTTGTCATGATTGATTCAATTGTAATTAGGTGTGTGTGAATGGGACATACAAATTTTGTTCATTTAAGGTTTACAGAAGCCATCTTCAGATTGTGCGATTACGTACCAAAAGTACCATATTTTATGTCAAGAACATGTAAACCTTACAGCACTGTATATATATCAACGAGTGGACCATTACTCCCACTGAATGACTTTTAAATTACCAAACAAATTATCAATACTCAGCTATAATATGTTCAGTTATTATAATTGATAATATTTTAATTGTCAATTGTTTACTTTATATGACAATTAATATATTTATTATAATTTATGTACAGCAGAATTTCCTGTTAAAAAACGAAAAGATTTAAATACATAATTCATCCTTTGACCCATCAATATAATTGCTCTACACAAATACACACACACAAACACACACACACACACACACACACACACACACACACACACACACATATATATATATATATATATATATATATATATATATATATATATATATATATATATAACATACATAGCAAACACGCAAACACACATAGATATATAACATTATTATTATTGTAATATTATTATTATTATTTTATTTAAATTAAAGACAATTTAAAGAGTCCTTTAAAGAGAGAAAGAGAAGAGAGAAGGAGAATATCACACCTGCCGAAGGAGCATCCTACTCAGCTAAGTTACATTCAGTATTAGTCTTTATATATATATATATATATATATATATATATATATATATATATATATATATATATATATATATATATATATATATATATATATATATATATATATATATATATAAATATATATATATGTGTGTGTGTGTGTGTGTGTGTGTGTGTGTGTGTGTGTGTGTGTGTGTGTGTGTGTCAGTTGTCTCAAAGTTTTATTTTTATTTTCGACCAATACACAGCACACTAATAAGCTAGAAATGAACTCCATCACATGGACACCAATATTAGAAACATTGTTTTGAAATCAATTGGATTTGTATAAAATCTATCAGTTCATTTTGAGTATAAATGTTTGGTATGGACTGTTTGAGACAAACTTATAAATTGTGAGAAAGATATTAGTTTTGTAGGTCAAAAGTGTTGAGCAATAAGGTCGTTGGATAAACCTCATAAAAAGCACGTTTTTAATTCATAAGTTTACAATTTGTTGATACCACATTAATTAAATACGAAAAGGATGATGCATTGTTTGCTCATGTAGTAAAATGTATTTACTCAAATTGTGAAATGATGCAAACAAACAGGACCAGATGTGCAAATTATCAATACAATTTCAAAAACACGCTGGGTTTTACGATTATCAAACGGCTATAAGTTTACATGAATGGAGTTTTACACTCCGTCGCCAGCACACTCGTCTACCAATCACACTGGCCAATCAAGCCCTCAGTATTGCGTGTTGGTCAATCAAGCAATCAGCGCACACCAATTGTGGTCATCAACGCCCGATCACCTTCTTCGACCAGCAACACTGTTCAGCACTACAACTGGTATGCTTATGCTTTACTGCTGATACATTCGACTTCATAATTAGCTAGGAAGCTGAAACCATGTCGAAATTGATCACTTTGATCACTCTAGTAAATCTGGTCATTGTTCAGCTTAAAATATATCAAGGGCAGTGTACTCTGCATCAGACGGGCATATATGATAAAACGTAATGACGTTAGATACGGTAAGGTATACAGATTACATTGACGCCATAATAATTTCGAGACGATACACCAGCTCAGAAATGAAAAGAACCGTGCTCGATAAGAATCCTTCATCCCTAAATCTTTTTAACTTTGCGACTTTGTTTTGTTGGTTTAATTATGATTTTTTTAACGTAGGTTTAGCATTTTTTCAGTCATATTGCTACAATGTCTGCAGTGAAGCAGTTTATAGCGATGTCTATCATAGGCGCATCATGCCGCATACACGTACACTGTCAGACCCAGACACATTATCGTGACACCAGTTCGTCCAGTCCTACTAACACTAACCTCGCAATGCTGAGCGTCAAGCGAGGCACCTGTTAGTACCATTTTTGAAGGTCTCTGGTATGACTCTGCCAGGGATTGAACCCACGACCTCCTGCTTCCGCGGCGGACGCTCTAGCTGCAATAATAACCTAAATAAAATGATCACGTAATTCATTATCTTCAGCATCTATTTGTTTATAATTTGTTGCATTCATATATTGTTCCAATATGCCCTCCCCGATTCCCTGTGATTTATAAATTTCTGAGTAGTTGTTCTATACACAATCTAATATGTCCCTTTTTGCTTGTATAATTTGGTTCATTTACCTGTAGTTAATCTATTTTAGTATGTTCACCACGTTTTAATTCCAACCCTCTAGATATACCCCTCCCTGTTTTTTTTATACATTTTTGCATTTCCTGCTCTAATTTGTATTCCTTATTACTGTTGTTAGAACTGATCTGTAGAACCATTAGTTCGGACACATGTTTGCGTATAGCCATAACTCATTATATTACACTAATTGAAATGTAGCCTGAGAGTTTAATTCATAGGCAAAATGTAACAACTAATTAGAACCTCTACGAGCCAAAAATGATTTGACTTACACGTTTTGTATACAAATCTGAACATACGATGTTTGGTCTCTGAAAGTAAAATTGTTAAAAATTCAAGGTTATTCGTGCTTGATATCAATAAACTAGTTTCAGCAATAACAGTTAAAACCGAGTACACAATTATATGAACTATGACAACGCGCCTACGATTTTTTTTAATTGTATTGTGTACCCGTCAGCGATATTGTTAAGTTTAGTTTGTACATGTTGCAAACGATTATATATGTACTGTTGTGCGTTCATCATAGTATTTACTTAAATCAATTACAAATTCTATATACACTATGAGCCACGCTGATGCTAAACTACAACTGACTGGAACTAGTCTAAATGTTTCATTGGATCCATTTTCTACTTGTACCGTAGAAATGAAATGTTATGGTGGACTGTCTTAATTTTTCAGGTTTAGAAAGACAGACATCATCTAAATAAAACAAAACAGTTAAATGAAGGTTGAACATGATTGTAAATCACTTTACTTGTTTTCTAAATTTGTTTGATGATCTGAGTTTTAAGCTGATTTAATATCATTATTTGATGGTATAAATTTATGTTGCTTTAATATGATTGTTGTATTGTGTATTCTTATCCTAGTGCAAAAACTTTAGTTTAGTTTTAGTTCTTCACTATTACGTTTTGTTTAGTCTGTCATCTGTTTTTGATATATTACTAATAATCTAAATACGAATACATTTTAGAATTGAATTAGTTTATGTTTATTTGAAAACCATTCACTTTTTGTAAACGTGTTTTAAACGTTTGACACTTGATGAAATCCTTTTCTTTATAAATTAAATGTCTATGACAATTTTCTAAAATCTCACTCGAGGACGCTCGATGCGGTTCGCAGGTCCATCTCCAGGCCCGACAGCAACGATGACCCGCCAATTTATATACAACACATACACATGCACACACGTACACATCCATGCATGTATATATATATATATATATATATATATATATATATATATATATATATATATATATATATATATATATATATATATATATATATATACATATATATATATATATATATATATATATATATATATATATATATATATATATATATATATATATATCTTAATAGTTACTTAATACTTTACGATTCTAGGAACACGTTGCAATACCACAACGTTCTTGGATGCCACCAATCCAGTGGTAAGTAGTCGTATTTTTGTTGCACGAGTCATTACGAAAGCATCGTGAAAGGGTTTGACAAAACCACAAAAGGGTCAGACTTTAGCATCAGAACTGTGGCTATGTAGAGCGTCTAGTACAATGTTTTGATCCAGAGGGTGAATGTTTCTATCCTACAATGAAGCAAAATGATTCATTCTTTGTCTCACATTTCTTAATGCAAATTGAGGGCCATGGTGAAGTTGGCATATTATTGACATTGCCGTAACTTTAAAGAGTAAGAAAACGTCCGAACTCAGATGTATATTTGCTTTTTAACTATGATAGTTGTTACAATATTAGGTTACACTGAACGATACAGATACAATGACGCTTAAACACATTGTGGCTTTGAACGAATGAGAAACTAATTCAGTCAAAAAGTAAAGTTCACTGCGTACATAAGATTAAACTAGCCAGACAATAAATAATAAAATAGTACTCGATTCATGGATGATCGAGAAATAAGTTACTCTTCTAACAATAATCGAGAGAATATGAGTTTTCATCAACCAACAACTAACTAACAAATTTTGATCCGGAACGCCCAAAAGAAACCATTTATAAATAAATGTGAGAAATAGCTGTCAGTACACAAGGTATTTGTCTATCTCTTCTGCGCTTGAGTGTTCAAAGGATAATATATGTCAATTATAAAAGAGGACTATAAAAAAAATCTTAGCTCAAAAATGCAAAAATGAAACATAAGAGACAGGAAGCGATATAGGTCAGATTTCGGGGTAATTGTTTAAATTTTAGTTAGATGTTTTTTTGCATTTATCAATAATATGTAGTGTCGTCATGATTCGTTGAATTATAATTAGGTGTGTGTGAATGGCACATACAAGCTTCGTTCATTTAAGGTTTATAGAAGTCATATTGCGATTAAGTATCAAATGTACCATATTTTATGTCAAGATCATGTAAACCTTAGAGCACTGTACATATGTCGACGAGTGGACCATTACTCCCATTGAATAACTTTTAAATTACCAAGCAAATTATCAATACTCACCTATAATATGTGTAGTTAATTATATGTGATAATATTTTTATTTGTTTATTGTTTACTTTCTAGGACAATTAATATATGTATTATAATTTATGTACAGCAGAATTTGCTGTGAAAAAACGAAAAGATTTTGATACATAATTCATCATTTGAACCATCATTATAATTGTTCTACATAGACACACACAATCAGACACACAACACACACATATATATATAAATATATATATATATATATATATATATTTTATATATATATATATATATATATATATATATCTATATATATATATCTATATATATATATATATAAAACATACATTGCAAACACACAAACACACATAGATATATAACATTATTATTATTCTTTTATTATTACTATTATTATTGTTATTAATATTATTTTAATTACGTTAAAGTACATATGACGTATTCTCACCCATGATTGAGGATTACACCACAGCTGAGAAGAACAAACCTTCCTACGGAGTATGTGATGTTCCCGTCTTATCTATGGTACATTCAGTATTGTTATATATATATATATATATATATATATATATATATATATATATATATATATATATATATATATATATATATATATATATATATATATATATATATATATATGTCAGTTGTCTCATCAGTTTTATTTTTATTTTTGACCAATATACAGTACACTAATAAGCTAGAAATGAACTCCATCACATGGACACCAATATTAGAAACATTTATTTGAAATCAATAAGATTTTTATTAAATATATCATTTCATTTTGAGTATAAATGTTTGATATGGACTTTTCAGAGACACTTGTACACCTTTTAAATTGTGGGAAACAGATTAGTTTTGTAGGCCAAAAGTGTTGGGCAATAATTTCGTTGGATAAACCACATAAAAAGCACGTTTACCATTCATAAGTGTACACTTTGTGGATACCACATTAACTAAATACGAAAAGCATGATGTATTGTTTACTCATGTGGTAAAATGTATTCACTCAAAAAGTGAAATGATGCAAAAATACAGAACAAGATAAACAAATTATCTATACAGTTTCAAAAACACACTGGGTTTTATTATTATCCCACGGCTATAAGTTTACATGTATGGCGTTTTACACTCCGTCGCCAGCTCACTAGGCTATAACTGGCCAATCAAGCCGTCAGTATTACATGTTGGTCAATCAAGCAATCAGCGCACACCAATCTTGGTCAGCAACGCCCGATCACCTTCTACTCGACCAACAACACTATTCAGCGCTACAATTTGTATGCTTATGCTTTACAGCTGATACTTTCGACTTCATAATTAGTTCGGAAGCTGACACCATGTCGAAATTGATTACTGTGATCACTCTAGTCACTCTGGTCATTGTTAAGCTTAAAATATATCAAGGGCAGTGTACTCTGCATAAGACGGGCATATATGATAAAACGTAATGACGTTACATATGGTAAGGTATACAGATTACATTGTCGACATAATAATTACTAAACGATACACCAGTTCAAAAATGAACTGAACCGTGCTCGATAAGAATCCTTCATCACTAAATCTTTTTAACATTGCGACTTTGTTTTGTTTGTTTAATTATGATTTTGTAACGTAGCTTTAACATTATATCAGTCATATTGCTACGATTTCTGCAGTGAAGCAGTTTTTAATAATGTCTAGCACTGGCGCATCATGCCGCATACACGTACACTGTCAGACCCAGACACATTATCCTGACACAACCCCGTCCAGTCTTACTAACGCTAACCTCGCAATGCTGAGCCTAAAGCGAGGCACCTGTTAGTATCATTTTTGTAAGCCTCTGGTATGACTCTGCCAGGGATTGAACCCACGACCTCCCGCTTCCACGGCGGATGCTCTAGCCACAATAATAAAAGAAATAAAATGATCACATAGTTCTTTATCTTCAGCATATATTTGTTTATAATTTGTTGCATTCATATATTGGTCCATTATTCCGTCCCCGATTCCCTCTGATTTATAAATTTCTGAGTGGATGTTCTCTACACAATATAGTTTTGTTAAAATTGTTTTTTGATATTCCCCGTGAATCCACTGTTTATAAAGTCTCTTAGTCTTGCTATGATATTTAATTATTTTTGTTATATCCTTTTTACATTTTTCAGTTTTTCGTTATATCCCCTAAAGATGTATTTTTGTTACGTTTTTTGTATTCCAATGTTTGAATGTAGTCGTTATCATTTAAAAAGCAAGTGTTTAGTTTCCAAAAAGTGTATCCCCATTGAAGTATATTTAGATTTAGTACTACACAAGAAACCAAGTTATGAACTGATATTTTTTTCATTTAGTATTTTACATTGCTTAATTGTTTGTTGTAAATTAGTAGATATATCAAAAGTGTCTATTTTACTTCCTTTTGTCTGATCATATTTAATGGTGTATACTAGTTTATACAGGATAATATATATATATATATATATATATATATATATATATATATATATATATATATATATATGTATATATATATCTGCTATGATCTTCCTTCTTATAGAGATTTTCACCGATTTAATTACATGTATCTCATTTATATCCAAGTAAAATCCCACCACTCATAATAAACGGTGATTAAACCTATCCTTGTGGATAAGGATTTAGTGATTGAATACATCTAACTTGGCGTATATTTTACCTTGGTGAAACATAATTTTTTTAAAGCGTTGTAATTGTTTAATTTTAAGTGGACAAAGCGTCCTTTCATATGGTGTGGTATTTTTATGTTTTCAAGGTTTAATTCCTTGGCGGTTGGCCTAGCTCGTTCAGTTGGGTCGTTACTATTGCAAATTAGGGCATTACATTTTCTTCTAGTTTTATCGTGATTTATGCCGCCATCCCGTGCGATTCTTGCATTCAAATTAGCTCATAGTTTTTTGCATGCACAATAATGTTATCAATTTTATCATTAATTTCGTTGGTGTTCAAAATCAGGATTTAGAGATTTAGTCCCTCCATCTTGACTAGGATTGCTGTTTAGGTGTTTCCTTATTACAAAATATAACAAAAATAAAAATTATTTTCCATTGTTTTCAAATACTTATTTAAAATGTTATTGATTTAGTAGGCAGTCTCTTTCCTCTATATTCATCAAATGGTGAGTTTCTTCTTTCTCCTCTATTTGGTCTAATTGCCCTTTTTATTCTGTCATGTTGGTCTTATTTTCACAATGTCCTTTCCTCTTCTCTGCGGGTTAGAGGATGCCCTTTCTCCGTTTTGGGGCATTGATTGGGGTTGCCTCATTTTTATCCTGCTGAGGATCCTGCTCTTGTCAGGTATTCATTGTTTTCTCTATTAGTGTTGTTTCTCAACTTGAGTTAGTATTGTTTGTTGAAGTAGCTGCAGGTGATGTCAGAGATGTTGCGCTTATTTCAGGGTTTGCCGGTTTATCTGCTTACTCTTTCTGCTTTTGTTGTAATAGCATTTTGGCATCTTTTGGATTTCTTTTTTTCTGCTAAGATGTTTTCCTCCGCAGGCTGTCAGTTTTCCTCTCTCTTTTCTGACTTTAGTCTTAGATTATGCATTCTTCACCTTCTTGGGTGATGTTTTTCATTTGTTGCGATGGATTCTGGGCTAGTGTAGTCTCTATTTTCTTTAGTGCCTCTGCGTATATGGTTTCAGGTCTAGTTTGAATTTTGATTTCAATTTTTGATAATGATCTCGCTGGACTATTTAATGCGCGTTGCACTCTCTTGGTATGTGCCCTATATTATCGCATCGGAAACAGATCCTTTCGTACTGGCTACCAAAAACGGATCATAAAACCGATACACTTAGGAATATACCTGAATTTTCTTTGTATCCTCGGGGAATAATGTTATTATCCTTATCCCCGTGTACACTGATGTGAAGCCCTAATATGTGGCCATTGGCATCTTTATTATTCTGACTCCAATTTATTTCGTCTAATTTGCAGTCAGTTCCCATGTCGGGACTTCGATTGTTAACACAGAAAAATGTACTTCTTTGTGTTTTCCAGCAAGAGTTTTGATGAATGAAAGAGGAACGTATATTGTAACTGCTTCTCCCCTAAATTATATCGTCTGATATTCTCGTATAATGGCTTTACTCCATTAGAAAATAAGAAGTAGAGGCCCCTTTCTTCCAGAGAAGCATTTATACACAAATATCGTCTGTTCACTGGAAGCATTTGGTTCCTCCCATCGAAAGCATTTCGCACGTGCGGCATCAGATGAACCAAACTCATTATTTCGTAATATTTTACATTATGTATGAAGCATCCTTTGTGCACATAAAACTAACGAAACATGAGTACATGTATTTAATAAATTAAATTTCTCTGACACTCAGTATACTATTCCTAATGCGTCGAAGACATTTGTTTTAAATTTGAGCTCTGTAATTAGTTTTGTAACGAAGTATAGGATTGACATCAGAAGCATTAAGGAACTTCAGACGCAAAATAAGTCTTGTATATAAACAAGAAATTATTATTTGCTCAGATAAATAGTTTAACAAAGTGATGCTCGAAAGATGCAAAAAAGCAACATAAATGTCTCTCCAAGAGATGTGTTAACTAATTTTCTTCACTGTTAAGTTTTGTTTAGTCTTTTATCTGTTATTGATATATTATGAATAATCAATATATAAAAACATTTTAGAATTCAATTAGTTTATGTTTATTTGGCAACCACTCACTTTTTGTAAACGTGTTCAATACGTTTCACACTTGATGAAATACTTTTTTCATAACTGAAATGTCCCTTACAATTTTCTAAAATCTCACTCGAGGACGCTCGGTGCGGTTCGCAGGTCGCAGGTCTGTCTCCAGGCCCGACTGCAACGACGACCCGCCAATTTATATACAACACATACACATGCACACACGTACACATCCATGCATATATATATATATATATATATATATATATATATATATATATATATATATATATATATAGTTACTTAATCCTTTACGATTCTAGGAAGAGGCTGGAGTATCAAGTCCTTTACTACCAAGTCAGTTGTAAGTAATCGTATTGCAGTTGCACTAGTCATTACGAATGCATCTTTAAGAGGTATGACAAATCCACAAAAGGTCAGACTTTAGCATCAGAACTGTGGCTGTGTAGAGCGTCTAGTACAATGTTTTGATCCAGAGGGTGAACGTTTCTATCCTACAATGAATCAAAATGATTTATTCTTTGTCTCCCATTTCTTAATGCAAATTGAGGGCCACGGTGAAAGTGGCATATTATGGATATTGCCGTAACTTTCAAAAGTAAGAAAACGTCCGAACACAGATGTATATTTGCTTTTGAACTAAGATATGGATTACAATATTAGGTTTACACTGAACGATTAAGATGCAATTATGCTTAAACACATTGTGGCTTTGAGAGAAAAGTGAATAAAACAATAATGATAATGCGGGTCAAAGGATTATAAACCTAAGAACGAATGAGAAACTAATACAGTCAAAAAAGTAAAGTTCACTTCGTACATAAGATTAAGCAAGCCAGATAATAAATAATAAAATAGTCCTCGATTCATGGATGATCAAGAAATAAGTTACTCTTCAAACAATAATCGAGAGAATATGAGTTTGCAACAACCAACAACTAACTAACAAATTTTGATTCGGAACGCCCCAAAAGAAACCATTTATAAATAAATGTGAGAAATAGCAGTCAGTACACAAGGTATTTGTCTATCTCTTCTGCGCTTGAGTGTTCAAATGATAATATATGTCCATTATAAAAGAGGACTATGAAAAAACTTAGCTCAAGAATGTAAAAACGGAACATAAGAGACAGGAAGCGCTGGCGGTCAGTTTTTCGTTGTAATTGTTTAAATTTTAGTTAGATGTTTTTGCATTTATCAATAATATGTAGTGTCGTCATGATTGATTGAATTGTAATTAGGTGTGAGTGAATGGGACATAGAAATTTAGTTCATTTAAAGTTTACAGAAGATATCTTCAGATTGTGCGATTACGTACCAAATGTACCATATTTTATGTCAAGATCATGCAAACCTTACAGCACTGTGTATATGTCAACGAGTGGACCATTACTCCCATCGAATGACTTTTAAATTACCATACAAATTATCAATACTCAGCTATAATATGTTCAGTTCATATATGTGGTAATATTTTTAATTGTTAATTGTTTACTTACTAGGACAATTAATATATTTATGATAATTTATGTACAGCAGAATTTGCTGTTAAAATACGAAAAGAGTTGAATACATAATTCATTCTTTGACCCATCATTATAATTGTTCCACATAGACACACACAAACACACACACACACAAACACATACACACACACACACACACATATATATATATATGTATGTATGTATGTATATATAACACATACATAGCAAACACACATCACACATAGATATATAACATTATTATTGTAATAGTATTATTACTGTTATTAATATTATTTTTATTAAATTAAAATATGTTCAGGAAACATGGAGATGAGATAATGAAGTATTTCGGAAGAGCGAAGGGGAAGATCCGACTTTTCTACGGTGCACCTGTTGTTCACTTCTTATCACATGTGGTACATTCAGTATTGTTCTTTATATATATATATATATATATATATATATATATATATATATATATATATATATATATATATATATATATATATATATATATACACATATATATATATATATATATATATATATATATATATATATATATATATATATATATATATATATATATATATATATATTAATATCTTTCAGTTGTCTCATAAGTTTTATTTTTATTTTCGACCAAAATACAATACACCAAGAAGCTAGAAATTGACTCCATCACATGGACACCAATAGAAGAAACATTTATTTGAAAACAATCGGATTTGTATTAAATATATAATTTCATGTTGACTATACATGTTTGATATGGACTGTTTCAGGGAAACTTGTACACCTTTATAATTTGTGGGAAAGAAATTAGTTTTTTTAGGTCAAGAGTGTTGGGCAATAAGGTCGTTGGATAAACCACAACAAAAGCTCGTTTATCATTCATGGGTGTTCACTTTGTGGATACATGTACCACATTAATTAAATATGATTTTTAAATGAAATATGACTCATGGAGTCAAATTCATTTCCAAACTTGAATACAGTTGAAAACAATATGTTAGAAATTCTGGAGATCATAATTTTTCTTTTGGAAATGCATTACATATCAATATTATAAATGATAAAATATTTGCTCTCATATGAACAGCAGTCTACCGTTAGGTGATAATTATAATCCTATACTTGTTACAAGCCTATGCTCTTAAAATAAGTAACATAAATGAGTGAAATATAACAAGCTTTTGTAGAATTTAGCAAATACAATATTTCCATATAATAAAATGTGAAAATGAGACTCCCATAATTATCCAGTAGTTCTCTATTTGACCTCAGGTCACAATTAGCATTTTCTGAAAAGAACCTTTATCTAATGAATCATTACCTTCCAGAATGATCCTGATATTTACAAAACAATAACCTGTATTACGTATATGTCGCATTCAAATACTTTGGACCAAATAAATATATTTCTTCTGTTATTAATAGTAATACTGATGTTATACCCATACAAATAGAGAATAATTTAGCTATGTAATTGCTGTTTACAATGAATGCAATACAATCTCAGTTTGAGTCAGGCAGAGATGAAATCAACTTTGAACAATGTAACGTCTAACATACAATGTTACTTTACAATAGCGTGTACTAAACATAATATAACTAAGAAACAAAGTAAATTGAAAAGACATTACACAATTGGGTGTG
Organism: Unio delphinus; assembly: GCA_029339505.1. Taxonomy (NCBI): domain Eukaryota; kingdom Metazoa; phylum Mollusca; class Bivalvia; order Unionida; family Unionidae; genus Unio; species Unio delphinus. Next base: position 1,648,661 of record JAQISU010000036.1, read on the forward strand.
GTTTGTCGGTTTAATGCCATTTTTCATCACACGACAAGCTGTAAATGGTGGACAGTATGTTTGGTGGGGAAGAAACCGTGAAAAAGTACTAATCAACAGGAAGCTACTGACAAGCTTTCTCATCCTCTCTTGCCGATGCTGATAATGCAACCCACGCAGACAGAGATGAAGTGTCAGTTGTCTATAGAGGCGACTGCCGTAGACCGATTGGTCACCATGAGCTCCTATTACAGATGTGGTTATTCAACAAATACGAAAGCATTGGATTTTGCCAATGAAACAACAACTTGACATTAATTTAATAGTAAATGACCTTAGCTGTAAGTCAGTATAGGCAAATGTGGTTTGATTAGCATTGGATGCACATCCGAAGACATTTTAATCGATATTTAATGTAAACTGTTAAAAATTGTCAATTACAATGCTTAGTAGACAAATTAACCGCATTTTCATGGGAAGCCAATCTATGCAGGAATTTCTGCCTCTACTAATGTCCGACATTAATTACACTCGTGAATCAAACTAAATTCAACGTACCTCCGCAAAATAACTGAGCTTTTATGTAATCAATATATGTAAATATAATTTCTTAATTTGATTATTTCACTGATAAAGTTTATAAAGTGTCAAAAACAAATGTGACAGCCGTTATAGAGCTGAATGTGATGTTTGCAGATTGGCTCATATTACACATAATCACAATACACTATGTGTTAGAGCTCTTGTAGTGAATGTTATGCATTTTTCTCCAGAAGCGATATTTGTCATATGGACCTACTGGTTCCACAATTTTGCAGATTTCTTTATGTATTAAAAAAAAATTACTGAAACATGTTTTATCTCACCTCACAAGATAGAGCCAGTCTAGAAATGCATTATTAATCATCCGCCATCAATAAGTTCAGAATTACACATTTTCATACATTATTTCAGATCTCCTACATGGCATTTCTGTGTTTGTACAGCTACGTTCTAATCAGCAAGTTTTACCAAAACGTCTCAGTGGAGGACGTTATACTGATTGTGTGGGTGTTCACTATCTTCATTAATGAGATATGTCAGGTTTGTATAATGGTAATAAATCTAGTTTAGAGTATCTCCCCTGGACAAGGATGTTTGATCCCTGCAAAGGAATCAATTATGTTTGTTAGTATAAAACACCACATGTGAAATGATAATCGTCAAATAAAATATACATTGTACAGGTCGTATATTATGTGTCCCTCACAAATATTTAAAAAATGGGCATGTGGTGCGCATGGTGATATCTGATATAGTTTGTGTGCACAGGGTAGACTTTATGTGTAAAGTCATTAAATATTTTATTAATTGCCACACCATGTAAACGTTATAACCAATACGACCTGACATGCGTAAGCGTCTTTATATTAGACACATTTTACTTTATATGGAAATGTGTGATATGTAACATTACATGGATCATTGAAATATAGTATACCTTTAATTAAATTTATTTTAGTCTAAGTATCATGAGGAAATAAAAAGTTCGGTGTCAAAATGGCTAGTGTGAATATACATTTAGTCGTCCGCATAATCAATTTTCAGTTTTGTTTCCTTCGTCATTTTCATTATAAACTTTTATATAGGTGTTTTCAGGACCAAAAAGAAGGGTGCATGAATCAATATCTAGTTCATTGCTGGCATTAACTTTAAATGATGTCTAGTTTTTGCATCAAATGATCAAGTTTAAATTACTAAAATGCCTATTACAAAGATGTGGAAACTATCAGCAAATATTAGTAACACAAGGAAATTTTGCTACAAGAAATACTGAATGACTAAGCTGCGGCTGGGTACCTGTGCTTACTTTGTTTGTAAACGTCCGGTTTGACAACACTACAATTTACAAGAGAAACATGTCACATTAATTACTAACTACAGTGTGACACTCCTTACGGCAAGCAAGTATTTTATTGTAACGATTTCATATACAATATATCAATTAACTTGTCGTTAAGTTATATCTCTTACTCGTGAATCCTTTCAAAACTAACAACCGCTGGGACAAAACCTGATTATATGGTTCAGAGGTGTTTTTAAGAAATATGTTAGAATAATTCTCGTGAGAATAAATGCCTTATCATTGTTATACAAATATGAATTGTGTGCTTAACTTTTGTCCATGAGTTTAGATTATATATGAATGTAATGATTATGTATTGGTAACATATTTAATAGTAACTGGGTCTAATATTGTGGGTTTATTATTTAAGATAATGCCATATTCTTATAAACTTGTTTACATTTCCTTTGGATATTAGAAGGTTATCAAGAAGGTGTCCCTGCTTGTTCACAAAGTTATAACTTTGATCCGATCTACAAGAGAAATTTCTTTCATATGAGAATTACAATATTATATATTTGATTGCACGTATCAATTGTCAAAGCTTGTGAAGTTGCATGAACTAATCGTTACTCTACTCAGTAAAGAACGAAATGAAGGTAAGAGAGAAAATTAGAAAGGAAATATGCTTTCAGCCATGTGATAGAGGTCTGTTTCTGTCTCTGTCTTATCTGTTTGTCTTTCCCTTACTGTCTCGGTCTCGCTCTCACTCTCTCTCTCTCTCTCTCTCTCTCTCTCTCTCTTTATTTATGTCACAATCCCTCTCTCTCTCTCTCTATCTCTCTCTCTCTCTCTCTCTCTCTCTCTCTCTCTCTCTCTCTCTCTCTCTCTCTCTCTCTCTCTCTCTCTCTCTCATGCATCAAAATTCTCATTAGGCTAAGTATTATGGTCCTTGAACTATTGAAAAGAATGTATGTGACTAAAATTGTATCATTAACACCCCAACAATTCTGAGACAACAACAATTTGGCTCTATGCAGAACTTAAAGAAGCGTGTAGATGCTGATAACCCATTTAATCATGCAATCAGTTTAGTTGTATCTGTACTACATTCAAAAGATTTAATTGATGGAATTCCATCTGACTTCAGAGCGTTTGGGTTAGCCAGTCATTCGAATTCGTAAATATTAACTAAACCAGAAATGTTCCCATCCGCAACCACAATAAAAAGGTCAACTACATTACATGATTAATTATGTCAAGGAGGAATACTTTAGTAAAGAAAATTCAGTATTTCCTTAAGAATGAAGTTGTTGAACAAGGTTCACAATGTATTCTTCTGCCGATACCAGATACTAATTTCTATATGTGTACCTGCTATGAAAACGTGAAAAATGTCACTAAAGAAGATTCATTTCCAGTGCTAAGAATCAATGAATGCATTAGAAAATCTGAAAATGGAAAATGTTATGTTAACTATTTGAAAGGGTTTCAACAAATGTTAATCACGGAAACAACAAACGAATTCCAACCAATTGCAACTGCAGATGGACTTATCGAAATAACGTGATGATGTCTGTCTTGAAACCTTTTATTGAGCTTTCCAGTGTGTATTAAACATAAATAGATCTGTTCTATATAACGATTACACTTCAAACGATGAAGTCATTTTCTAAGACGAGATCTGGAAATATCGCGTGGAAGCGATTAAAACATTCGTAGACCGACTCAGTTATGAAAATTTGACTATTGATTTAGGTGAAAATGAGTTCTGCCATGCTAGTGATTCATTTTTACGATGTACTGTAAAATACAGTGAAGTTATACCTGAGGGGCATTTCATATATTAAATGTCAGTTTAGAGGCGTACCATTTCTTTGAATTTCAGAATTCAATCATTTAAAATGTATGTTGATGTATATGATGCAGATGCTGATGGGGTATTGATTTAAGAAGATTAGAATGATGTGGATCACCCAGTACGCTATTGTTATAAACAAATATACAAGCACCAGAAAGATAATTATGCAATTGATAAGGAATGTTTATCTTTACGACTGGTTCTGCAAAATTTGAAGTGTGTATTGGTTCCGCTTCTTCTCTGATTATTGTGTTCAGTGATTACAATCCGCTTTCTTTCATTTCCAATATGTAACCGGAAAATTAGAGATTGTGAAAGTTAAATTTGTTTCTGCTGCCGGACTATAATAACGACATTAGGCACATCAAGGTAAACGATCTCTTTGCAGATGCACTTTCCAGTATATATAAATATTATACTGTTTTATGTTTTGTGTCAATAACCTATGTACTTTTTCATTCTTGTATCATATGCATATGTGAATAAGGTGTTAACGAAAGAACTTTATTATACAAATCATTGTTTATAGTCCTGAAGGGTATAGTAATGTATGTCTATATCGTGTGTTTACCATTTCCCAGTTACTGTAGTTTACATGGAAGCTAATGACCTTCTGTAGAAAATATCTTGATGCTGTTAAACATAAGATAATCATTACACTTCATCATTAGAACAATGAACACTACACTGTTGTGGATACATAGTGTATTATATATATATATATATATATATATATATATATATATATATATATATATATATATATATATATATATATATATATTTCACTAAAGGAAGGCTCTACGTAGAGACGAGTTTAACGGATAAAGTAAGAACATAGAAAACTCCAGGATGAACCGCCTACTTACCCGAAATTGCTAGCAAGCTTTCTTACATACTCACATTGACCGAGACCGTGACTCCAACCAACGGGAATGAGGTAAGACGACAGTTATAGTTAACGCTTTGAACCATTTGGCCACAGGGTGTTTCTCTTTATCGCAAGTAATACTGTATGTGGAATGCACATGATATATGCATACTACAGTGAATGGTTCAAGTTTACTAGCTTTATATGAAAAGACATAAAATATAATAAATTGTTTGTTTAAATGTTGGCCAAAATGAACAGTTTCAAATGAACATGGCATAATTGGTAGAAGAGATGAAATTGGCCTTGTTATATAAAGGTGTAGAAATGATCAGTGTTTCAATAAGGGGATGTACAAGTTCCTTACTGGATTTCAGGCATTCACACATCTCATATAGTTATTATATATGTGCACATTACATCATGTACCTCCTTGATATGTCGCATGTTACGGTGTATTTGCAGTGTATAAGACAGGTAGAAAGCAAGCTGGTTATTCATCTGTGATACAGTATGATTTTCATGGAAAACAATTGTATTTGTCATTTGTATCTACATATAAATAGCAGCATAAGAAAAAATACATGTTAATACATGATCTAATATATCAATAGGAACAAATTAAACAGTTATATTGTGTACTTGTATTTTTTCTGCATACTGACAGTTTCATTTATACGTGAGCATTGCTTGCATTATGACCACTCCTTCAAAAGCAAGAGAACTTTCTGGTTGCAGGTTTTTATGTTTTTCTATTAGAATATACAAATGTAGCCAGATGTCAAGGCCATCGTTTATATTCAGCAGCAATATAAAATTAATTATTTTGTCTTACCTCAGAGTGAAACATGAACATAGGTTTGTATTTGATGCACAATTTAGAATAAACAACTTCTCTTACACTTTTAGTTTACAGCATCTAAAATTATTCACATCCACATGTCACAGAAGACACATAAGCTATTACAATATGGGAGTTTGATATGGAAATATGATAATAAAGTTAGGAGGAAATTGGTCCGCTGTCGTAAATAAAATGTAACTGCTGTTTATAATGGTTATTGTGATGTATCACACGGCAAGTTTTGTTTTATATGTAATACAGTTGGATACCAGGTGTTGACTCGCGTAAGTTTCTTTCTTGGAAATGGAAATGCCATTTTTCCTTTGGAGTAGCCTACTGTTAACGAATCATTCTGTGGGTTTAAATTAATTGTTGACAATGACTTGTAGTTGCTGAGAGTTTAGGTTTTAATATTCGTAGGTATTTAAAAGTAAAAATGTACTTGTATAATGTTTAAACTTAACATTATGTTTACTGTAATATATTTACTCTGTAGTCTGATATTATAATTAGCTAAAACTACAATCCTGATATTTTTAAGACCACTAGCATGTGTTGTTCATCTTCCGTTTCTCCTAATATAATTAGTGACTCCCGAGTTATTCCAGACACTCTATGGTACACACTGTGGCCTCCATGACTGATGAGTCCAGGACTTCCTTTGAGAGCTCTGAATCTCATATGTTTTATAATCGTTCTTATTTAGATCATCAACATGGTAGCAACTTTATATTCTGAAACGGTTTTAACATACATATTTGTATTGCATCGGATTCTAATTAAACTCTTCTTACAACAGGTCATTGCAACAAGACGCACTTACACTGAGATAAAACTCAAAGCTTACCTAGCAGATTTCTGGAATATCGCAGACATCCTCATGATATTGCTGTTTGTGGTTGGAATGATTTTGAAGCATCTTTCTTACCAAGAAACATTGGAAGCTGCCCGGGTTGTCCTCGGCATTAATCTAATCATATATTTCCTAAGGTTACTGCAAATGTTTTCGTTGAACAAAGAACTTGGACCCAAACTAGTAATGATTATTCGCATGGTATGTAAGTTATATATTATATTATAATTATACAGTTGGAGGATTTATATTTCATTATAAATAGAATGTGTTAGACAGTTTGTTTTCTGTGACAACAACTTTTTAGTATAAGGTACTATCAAACACATTAATTTCTCACTTGTCGAACAGATATCACCTTAAATGTTGAATGTCTAAGGCTATAATTTCTTTTCTTTTTTTTCTTAAGTAAAACAGTTTGTGATCATAATTGATTCAGGTACTGTAGTTTTGGGTTTTATACCGTAAAAGCGTATACAAGGCTTGTTTTTCGTTATATATCTGTACATTCGCATACGTTTTGGTATAGCTATTTCTGTACAACAACCTAGAGGATTATCCTGAAACGTTTTAACAAAAACATTTATCATGCTTAAGGTAGGTAGATACATGAGTACAGTAATTCTTTTCTACTTTATAAGTAAAGGTATTACTAGTTTTTTATGAAGGTTTCATCTTTTTCTCCTCATATTTTGCCTTAAATGGTCATCAAGCAAGTTCGCTCTTTAAGGTCCCAAACTAATCAAAATCAATTTTGCAGTTGTCAATCAAACACTTTGATGAATTTATGTGTTCAATTCAAAAATGATGGGAGGCAGTATATTCAATTAGTTTTAAACAATCAACCACCCTGATGTTTTTAGAACTTTTTCAGATTCAAATGGATAGTACAAAATGAAACTATAAGCGCCATTTACTCACCAAAAAGTACTGACATAGACTATATGGAGATCATCTGATTATAGAAGAGTATGGTTGGTAAACATGATGATGGATGAAAGACTATCATAACTTCATAGTAGAGAAAATTAAAAGTACTTATCAAAACAATTGTACGACCACGTCTGACAGAAAGTATACTGGTATAACGGATATTCGATATTTGCAAAGTATATTGAAATGCAAACAAATATTGCCACTGTAAAAATTAGAAAATCTTTTTCAAACTTCTTCGATTAAACCACAAAACACATTTGTAACATATAGACAGAACGAACTCGTATATAAGGTCAATATGCAATTAGAATAACCCCCATTTGTAAAATAAATTGAACATATTTAAATGTTTTCTTAACAACAGCCAGTATTTGCCAGAATACACTCTGACATTTAAGGTATTTAAGTTTACTTGGTGATCTTAAACTGGTATCATATTTGACTAATATTAATAAAGAGTAATCTAAAACAACACTTATTCGTTTCATGTACAAGACCCCAATACAAAAGATAACCATGTTTGACACCATTGTTGCTGATGGCCTCTGACACTTATGGTTATAATTGGATCCCCAAATATAAAGAAGTTAATGTTACTAAGAACAATGCAGTCATTACACAACTTCATTGAATTTTACTACCTTTGATAGACATCATCTATACAGACTCAAATGTCTTAGGAAGGCGCCATGGCATGTAACTATTATTAGACATCATTGATGTGAGCAGTACAGCTTCCTTAGTTTACTGCACCTGGATAATTTTTTTAATTAGCTTGTAACATCGAGGCATGTGTAGATCACATTTGTTTCCTAAAAAATGGCTTATTATGTATTAGAATGAACAACTTTCAATATAGCGTTTAAATGCAATCTTGATATATATTCGACTGTATCGTCACAAGCAGCAGTTAACGCCTAAAACAATCAAGACTTTGACTAAAGTAATTCTCAATAAATAAAACAATATCTGCCAAAATACTGATCGGGTAGATTTGATGAACCTTCAGGTGGCAGCAGTTAACGCCTAAAATGGTCATTGTCAATAAATATACCAGTATCTGCCAAAATGCTGATCAGTTAGATTTGATGTACCTTTAAGAGGCGGTATTAAAGACAGATAACACTTCTAGACGTCCTGTTTAGTCAAAGTTATTTAAGTTTATTGGTATTCTGTTTCAATGTCGTGATCATGTCCTCTTCAGCTCTAAACAGAAAATAGTTGTTTCGAGCCATAAGTTGTCATAGAGATGTCTGTCATTGATGTGTTGAAGAACTTGATTAGTTGCTTATTCTGTGGCTGGTTAATGCTAACAAAGGCTGAGAACCTAATTGCTCTGTGACAAGAGAAACAAGGTAATTAATATATTATATGTATCCAGCTGGTAACAGTAGACGAACGGTAACAGCATATCAGTAACAAGGTGGTACTGGTCTAATTTCTAGTTCAAATCATGCACATGGATTAACTATTGATTGGCATTTCAAATGAAATGTTGCAAAATGACATGCAATTTTCTAACTTTTGGGACAAAGTTTTAAATATCTAGATTTAAACATCTGTAGTATTCCTTCACGGTCATTGTCCTGTGATGTCCACCAGGACTTACATATCAACTAAATCGCGATTTAAAACATATCCCATGTGTTGTTTAATTAGATTGAGTGTAATTGAAACTTAATTGCATGCACATTTATAGTGGTAAGTTTATAATTTAAATAATCATTCATATTACATCTTCAGAGCAAATTATCAAAACGGTTGTTACCTATCCAGCAACATTAGTATTCGTATCAATTATGTTTCATCTTGTCCAAATAAGTATCAACACTAACACTATTGGGAAAGTTGTCACTGTGGCAAATATGACTAGCTGATCAGAAGACAAAGATTTGTACTGTATATTCAAATGATATAGTATATGGTGTTACGTATATTTGATTTAAATCATTTATTTTTGTTTTAATTGTTTGTTTATCAGATTCAAATTTGACATTTTAAGTTCAAAATGCATTAATTGGGAGATATTTTTTTAAGTGTGATGAATTGTCATTTCTGACCTTGCTTCAGAGTTTGTAAACAAGCTTTTACAATGATTGGCTGATTCCATGGACATTATGGAGCTTTGTTATAAATATCCATTATTTTTAGTTCTTGAGAGTAAAAATAACTGATTCTCATCTAGATCATACGGTGTGTACGTGATGTTGTGAACGTGAGTTTGTTCTAAAGATTCAAGAAGGTCATGTAACCCCATCCTTGTCTACGTAAAAACAGGTATATAAATTATTGTTTTGGGAGAGAACTATTTAGTAGAGTCTGGGATTTTATAATATTAAGTTGTGTTGCTTTGAGTTTTTTTAAATTACCTTGTCCTGGAAACTATTTCAATTCGTTTGGATCAAGACGATTTATGCTGTTGTTTATCTGGAAAAGATTTGTTCTCATTGAAATTTCATAAGACCAGAACTAACTTCATCACGTGACATCGTCTTCCATCTTGGATACTTCACTAAGATTCGAACTAGAAATTATTTAGGACATTGTATTACCAGGACTTTTGCAATTTCACTAGCGGATTATTTTAGGATTAATTTTGGAATTGATTCTAAAAACCGTAAGTTTATTTTGTTTTCTTTTCTGGAAAATATTTGTACTCAATAAATTGTTTATTAAGTTTTTTACAAGCTTGTTATTTTCACTCTTTCTATGGTACTGTTTATTCGAGCCTAAGCACGCAACAATGGAAAGGATATGCAGTGATACGTATGTCTACCCATTAGATTATATCCCCCATCAGTCACATTAGTCGTGCCAGATCAAGTTCAATTATGTCAGGGATATCATCACATTATATCCGAAATGGCATGTAATATTATCTACCTTCATGTCACTTTTGTCACTCCATTTCCTGTCACATCATTGCTTGTTGGTATGACGTGTCATATCATGTTTTATAATGAACTAATTTGTACTCAGCAGCATTTTCATGATTTAATAAATTCAGGCTTATTTAAAAAGACTGTAGGTTGCTGTCTCTTTTTCTATTGTTTCAGTGAGACGTTTCCTTTAGAACATTTTTATTATATTTCTGTGTAATAATATTTAGTTTTTAAAGATTTAAAGAATGTTTAGTAGTAATTTACGATGCAAATATGTATACAAAGTACATTCTATTAGATGATTATAACATTTCTTAAACTTAGATTAATCATCACACAATGTTCGAAGTTTACATTCAATATGAATATTTTCAGGTTCGTAATTTGACATCCTTTTTTGTGATATTGCTGATTTTTATTGTGGCATATGCAATTGCTTCTCATGCCATTTTGTACCCAAATACGGAAATCACCTTTAACGTTTTGAGGATTATATTTCGGCGTCCATACTGGAATATTTATGGAGATCTCATGTTGGATGAAATTGAAGGTATTGTTCAATGTATTTAAGGTATTTTCTATCTACGATACCAATCTATCTACTAACTTTTAAACCCTCATGATTTACACGAATCATATAGTAGTAACTTCAAACAAGTGGTTAACAGGAAAATATTTGATGTCAGTTTCATTTGCTGTGTTCAAGCCGGGTTATAGATTTACATATTATAATCTGTGAAGTTAGAGAACAGGACCAACTTTAAAAGGGGACTGATAGCTTCTGAATATGCCAGCCAAACTGAACTGGGAGCTCATCAGGTGTTTTATCCTATCCGCTAAATAACGCGTTTGTGTTGATAAACGTCGCTGTATATGTAGTGTGACATGGTCAAACATGTTTACGTTGATCTTTAAGATGCATCTTTAAACGTTAAATTAGTCAACAGATTAAATGAAGTTTCAGATATCTAGCAATGCTGATAAATAAAGCAGGTAAGGCGATAATAACATGTACTGGACTTAATGTCGAATCCAATTTAGTATCTACAACATTGTAAGAGAACATTCTGCTTCCACATGAATATAAAAAGGCATACAGATCTGAACTTGAACTTTTCGTCATTAGCCATATATCAACTGCAGTTACTAAAACTAAACATGCGGTCATTATGGCGCATGTTTACCTACACACGGTTTTGTTGAATATTTTTCCTTTTCATCATTGGGTATCACATCTTGGTGTTTTCATGTATGTTCCCCATGTCAATAATATCAGTATAGGTGACACCCCATTTATGCCATTCATGAGGTTATAGCGCATATCAAATTTGACATAAAGTAACTTTGCTCTAACGAATGTATGCGATGTGCATGTACGTACGTTGCGTTCGAATCACGTCCCATACTGTCAGCAATGATGCAAATACGAGCACATTGACTCCCATGAAAGTTATTTCTTCAGCGCAAATTACATTAACAGGAAAATGCAAACATCGCGTTGGCATATAACAAGCACAGCCTGTATGTACGTTAATTATATCTTACTAAAAAATGTGTCGCTCATAAATATATATATATACCACTGTCCAGCAAACATCGTTTAAAGTTTTCAAGGGACTATTTTTAGGTATGTTGAGCTCCTCCAGTTTCTTAACCCATGTGCATCACTGATATGCTTATAATCCAGAATAGTTTTATCAAATATTAAATATTTGCAAATTAAATATTATTCATGTCAACAACAGTCATCATGTTTACAAATATGCAACATATACGTCTTAATTTGCACAAATTCAATCGTATTAAATACTCTTTTTATATTTGGAAGGCACTAATGATTGCACAAATATTGTGGAATTGTATCGCAATGGAACCCAGCCTCGCTGCCCAACGGAATCTGGAAAATACGTTGTGCCCGTGCTAATGGGGGTGTATATGTTGATGTGTAACATACTGCTACTGAACCTGTTGATCTCTATTTTCAGGTAGTATGAAAGCAATATATTGCAAATATACAAGCCAATTTTAACCTGCTTCCATATTTGTGAATAAACGTATTTTATACTTATTCATATATTTGACGTTATTTAAAGCATCCGTTCAATGTTATTACAAAAATGTATAAACTATATTAATTGCATGATATTTGTTATGGAGAACACAAAAGTACCCCTGAGTAGGGAATAAAAGATAATCCGTTATTGGAAGGTGACGGATTGTCAGTCATACTGATGCGTTTCTAAAAATTAGTTGGGGTAATTTTAAGTGCATTGTTCGCCATTCCCAAGAATAAAGACTGAGTTTTCTCACTGTCTAACTATAAGATGATTTGTTCCCGACCGAACGTCTGATCTGCATATAAAGCTGTGCGATATACAATCTGAAATGCAAAACGCCATCTGAATACATAGCATATTTGCAAACACAAGAAAGTGTATTATCTTATAAACATGAGCAATGTGCCATTATTATCAGATTTTTGTATATTTGGCTCACATCTACAAAACAATCCAATTTCGACAATATTGGTGGATTTGGGTGCTAAATCAATTATGTCTGCATATATTGTTGATAGGAAGAGCATGCTTATAATATTTAACTTTAAAATGGTCTTATTATAATTGTAGCTTTAATTTACATCTACATGTGAACCATATGAGTCTATATATGCCACTGCATAAAGTGTTGGCCGAGCAAAGATTTTCGGTTTCAATTCTGAGTTAGTAGCGGATCTACATCATGAGCTGGCAGAGTCGTATTGTATCCATCCGGTTCTGAGGTGCTAAATATATGTCAAATCTATATCAGCAAATTTCTTTATAAGGTGCTGATCTACTGGGACGTGTAATTTCTGATCTGGTTCAGCTGCCTTAAGGCTTGGTATCTGATCTACCTGAACGTTGTCTGATTTCAGGTCCGGATCAGTAGTATTCATGACTGGGTGTTGATCTACTGGAACCTTATGTGATATCAGATCTTGCTAAGTTTTGTACGTCTACATGGTTTGGTCACGTGATTTTAAAACATTTCTTAAAAATTGTTTTGTTGATCTGGCGGTGTTCTGCTGAAACATTACTATATGTCATATCCGAGTTCTCTAGCACATTTTAAACTGTCAGGCCTTTGCTCTCCTGACATGTTATACAACATTGGATCTGGCGTAACATGCAGCATAACATACGGGCATCTGCTCTGCTAGCACATTATACATTGCCAGACTTTCAAAACCGTATAGATCAAGTTTCCTGCCGCTACAGTGTATAACATTAGATATGTACATTCATAGCTGGGCAATGATCTTATATCATATTACTGAATGTTAAATCGAGATCTGTGATATACTGGGTCATTACCAAACATCAGGTTTAAGCATTTGTTGTGCAGGATGAGAAGCAACCTTGCGATTCCATGCTTTATGTTTGAGTTGTCTGTTGCATGGCACACACATATCATACAATATGTTGCAAATAACTCGCGCCTCACTCAAGTGCAGCGACTAGCGTATCTGCCTTCATTTCCACATTTGGAACAGAGAAAATGGAAGCACCCCACTATGGCATTCCTGATAGAATGAAGCCTCTTCTAAACCGTCGTATTTATCAGAAGTCCATTTTCGGTAAGCAACGTAAACTGGTACAAGGAAAGCATATCACATTCTTGCCCAGTTTCTTCGCCAGTGCACCACATTTCTGCAAACAATGTCACCATATTGGCTCTCGTGCTCGGCCTTATTAAAATAAACTTATGATATTTGTTCCTACTTCTGTCTTAAAGAAGTTCGTGCAATTCCAGCTTATGGATTTCTTCAAGAGTAATCAATCTGTGATTTAAAACATTAGTCGTCCGTAGTCTCTTAAATAATAAATAAATATCAGATAGCATAAGTTGCTAATTCAAATAACTAAATTACATCTGTTCGTTGCCCTAAAAAGAAAATGAACATTATTTATGTTCCAGTCTTTCAATAGAAATTCTCTCAGCTTACAAAGTGTTAATCCAGGAACGTGCGTATTTCGTTTGCATATCTGCTAATCTGGCTAAGGAATGTTTAAAAAAATAGTGATGATTACAGCATTTATGTTTATCAGACGAACATTGCTTTTAGAAAGACATATATATATATATATATATATATATATATATATATATATATATATATATATATATATATATATATATATATATATATATATATATATAATCCTTCCAATTAAGTAACACGGAGAGCTGGCTGTATATGTTTTCATATTGACCAGTAGATCTGACCGTAAACATTTTTATTCTGGAACAGATTTTAACCCAATATGCTATATACCAGTCATGCTGTGCAAATTTTTCTTTTACACGTAAAACAGTTTGTAGTCAATAGCTTTGGTTCCATGCAAATAACGGTATTAATTGAGAGTGATGGTTTTATTAATGCTTCCATATGTTATTTAAACATTAAGATGCTGCACTAAATAAATGTTTTGAAAAGGTGTCTGTACAAACACAATGGAATGGAGAAAAATGCCATTACTAGATCACGTTTTCTCTTTTGCACATAACTTCAAACTTTAACAGTATTTATCGTACATTATCTTGATTGATCTTGTCTATTTTAGCAACACATACGAGAAGGTGGAAAAAAAGGCTGACAAGCACTGGCGCGTCCAAAGCTACCGCCAAATGCAGGACTATTTAGCTCGACGAATGCATGTCCCTTTCATTAGTTTTATAGGGGATATCGAACAGATTTTAGTATTTTTTAAAGAATGTCTGTGCCGATGTAAGCCAGAAAAAAGAACAAATGTCTTTTGTAAGTTTCTGTATCTATTATCTTTAAACAATAGCTGTTCTCACTCACATTCCAATAAGTATGTACCTTGAATTATTCTTAAAATTATACAAAAGAGTAAAATGCTGAACAAGTTTGCAGGGACCCGGAATTATGTGGTATCTAAATACATAGACTTTTACTGCTGATGCAATTGGATTTTCATCCACAGTATATCAGTATCTTTCGTAGTAGTTACCAGGTCATAAAGCAATTTGTTTTAAAATTATGCAAAACGTACATCTCTTGTCTCAAGCATATGGTATAATAACAAGACGAAAAGTGTATCTATATCTAAAACTTTGTTTTCAAGCATTATTGTTTCTGTTCAGAATCTCTTTGAAAACAAAGGGTGCTTCTGAAATGAGTGTTTAAGACATATCAAAACAATGTTTTTCAAAGCTAAAGGTAAACCAAATCAAACTACACTAGACTGTATCTGTTGGCGTGCAGTGGTTTGCCTTTCTTGTAGCTTAAAATATAACTAAAATTAAAGCATTCGTAGACAGTTTTGTTTGAAACAATACCTTACTATGTGTAGATAATATAGTGTAAAAATGATCATTTAAAACTTTATCAAGAGTGCATAGCTTAAAGTGACTCCAATTTAACATGTCGATGACAGGGTGTTTTGTGAGTACTTATTTTCAGTATGATACACTTTATACCATCACAAGATTTTTGCTGCAACTGAAAGTAGTTTTAGCCAATTTGCGACTGATCATATATTTTACCACCACCAAGGAAGCCAAGACCATGACCATGGACACTCGTAATACATATATGTTGAAAGCATGCCTTAGTGCTCAAATTCAATGGGTATAGTGCTCTACTATATACTGAAGTCTCGCTGGGTTTTTTAGTTTAAATTGAAGATGCGTATCAAAGGCTTGCCAATGCAGCCTTTATATAATCTATAGCAGTCGAATTTTACATAGCAGAAAGTAGTCATAATCCAGTGCAATGTACAGCCTATATGAATATCGTGCTATTCTTTGTTCCCTTTACAAAAGGCTCAGTTGTGTTGATCTCACTAATTCATCATCAAGGTGGGTAAGCTTGGACACTCAAAATGAACAGCTTTTAACGGAAGGGAATATTAGTACTGGGTGGAATAGTAATCAAAGTAAATGATGTTGATTCATCCCGAATTTTCTTATATATCGCAGTCATTATGTGTGTTATTATATGAAAAGGATTCCTCGCTGCATGTTATCAAGACAACGGCTTCACAATTGCAAATGTCGCGTTAATACCAACTAATAGGTGGCCACCAAATACATTATGTGGTTAGTAGATAGAATGGCTGGGTCACATTAATACCAATGACGTCGCAAAACGCCATCAAAAACTCTGAAAATGACTCATGGAAGCCATAACGTTGTATGTGTTGGTTATCCTAGGCTCAGAAATCGAAACGCTCACTTCATGAACTGAGTAGCGTTTAATATGCAAAAATTGATATTGCAAACATAGAATATATAACAGGTGAAGTAGATCTGGTAAATAATTCAGACACTCCAAAAACTAGATTATTAATATTGTGGAGGCATGTACACTGTTCCAGGAGATGAACGATGGCTGTGACATTGATGCCATTGATGTCGCAAAGCTTGAAACAAAAATCTTACAATGACTTCGAGGAAGCATTATGATGTATGTGTTGGTTATCTTAGGCTTAGAAATCGAAACGCTTACTTCAAGAATTGGGTAGTGTTTAATAGGACAAAACTGATATTGCAAAAAAAGAAATATAACATGCCGAGCAGATCTGTTAAATATCTCAGACACTCCAAACATTAGATTACTAATCTTGTGGAAGATTGTGTACTGTTCCAGGATGTGAAAGTTCGCTACTATGACTGCTGTACCATCAGATTACCGTGCATGATAATATAGTGTGATGCGTGATTGTTGACCTTGATTCAATTTTGAAATAGAGGAGAGTATATTACATAACAAATTCTCAAAACAACATCTGCACACAACGAAGCTTTAATGCGTTGGATGTTATCAGTTAGCATATAGAACGATGGACACAGCAGCACACAATGCACACTACGTGTGTAAGTACAGATGTCAAGAAATTCTGAAAACCTCAAAGTCATTTAAACATCATACTCACGTCATTATATTGGTGGTTTGAGACATCAGCTGTATCCGCTAAACACCATCTAGATGAATCAGGTGTACGAATGGTGTCACTCCCGGTGAAAAGATCACATATAATTGTGAGGAACTGAATTGGTATAGCGATGACAAACTCCAGCTTTCCAACCAGCTTATTACATATCTTGAATAGGATCGACCCGATTAATTCGAAAATTTGATGGAAGACCACCACTACGTTTTTCAACGTCGATGTTTATGATCTGATTTTTGCGTTGTCACAAAAGATTGCTGTTTCTCAATACATTCTGAGCAGGAACAACTGATCACCCTTTACTACTGCAAGAACGAAGATTCCTTAAGAGATGTGTAGTGAGAAACTATTAACACGTGATCATGAGCATTGTATCAAAAAAAGATACGGATGCTCACAAAGGCTCTAGTCCTGTGTATATATGTTCCTGATCAAATATCTTAAACTGTGGTATTTATTGATGCTACCACCTAACCATCCACATTTTAACCATTAAGACTCGAGATAATCCAGGTTCTTAAAGTATAGCGCTAAAACAAAGGTATTGGTCGAAACCTTAGAAGGTCTCTAGCAGTTGCTGCTGGTAAATAATTACATGAGTGAAGCCAATATAAATGTCGAAGAGATGTTCAGTAGATTTGAAGACCTGACATAAGCTTTCACTATATTTACAGACCTGACATAAACTTGCAGTAGGGTGGAGACAAACAACACGAGGGCCAGAGAAGACAGAACGTTTGCCAAAAGATATAAGCGCAAAATACAAGCGGAGTATAACACATTAATAACATATTTGTGTGACCATATAGCAGACGCGATTACCTCTGGATAAGCAAGGGAATATATTGTCTGCATCGTATCTCGGACTTTCTCATGGCAACGAATGATGAACAGTTTTCCAAGACGAAATCTTTATACAAAGTTTAACTAGCAGATATAATTACCTCATTGATTATAAGGATTGCTGAACTCAACAGACACACTGGTGTATTAGGCTGCAAGCAAGGTCAAAATTTATACTGCTAGGTTTGAACGTTCAAAAATATACCATGCAAATGATGAATATTGGACCTGCGGATAACTTCTCTGAGTTACGATGTGACTAGAAAGGCATGATAACAATAAAATGCAAACTGAAGCAGCTTAAATACTCAGAGTTTCACACATTTTAGGCGAAGTGCTTTCTGAACTATGTCTGTTGCTAAGCATGGTCTCTTCAGTCACTTACACATTGTCGTGTGTTTATATTTCACGAGCTGATGTGCTACGCAATTGAAACGTTCTTCATCGGTTCTAGCACCTCACCATTGCCACATATCACAACAATTACATGATATATTCTAATAATAGGTGTGCAAGAATATTTTGGTTTTGTTTCGTGTGTTATCACCATATTTCCATCCATTCCCTACTTAAACAAACCTGCATGTTACCATCCATTTATCCAGAAATTGTTGGTTAGGGATTTTTTTTTCAAATATAAAGTACTTGCTAACTGCTTCAAGCAGATCCTGATTTTTAACCACATGTACTTGATTTTTCAGCACATTTACCACCAGGTCTTTCATCCACTCCTTCAAAACACCATACCTAAGAAGCTCCTTTAGTTCAATAAAGCATGTTACGTATACTCGATTTAACCTCAATGACAAGATTTCAGGCTATTGTACTAACGTA
Organism: Unio delphinus; assembly: GCA_029339505.1. Classification (NCBI taxonomy): domain Eukaryota; kingdom Metazoa; phylum Mollusca; class Bivalvia; order Unionida; family Unionidae; genus Unio; species Unio delphinus. The sequence goes on from JAQISU010000036.1 coordinate 1,667,348, forward strand.
GTCAACGTATCATTATCTTCCTAGAGACTATCAAAGCATATCATTTAGCTACTTTCTTCCTGTCCTCCACTTCGATTTTCACTCCACCTTAGTAATTTACATAAAAATACATGTTTTACCTAGCGAAAGCTTCCTCCAGCTCCTTTAGTGCCTTTCCACTCTTTGGATATGGCGCCGTGATTCCAACATGATCTTTCTACTCCATTCCCTCTAATGATGGCGTATAACTATTACAGCGGTGAAATATGTATCATTAATATAATATAATATAATATAATATAATATAATATAATATAATATAATATAATATAATATAATATAATATAATATAATATAATAATAATAATAATATAATATAATATAATATAATATAATATAATATAATATAATATAATATAATATAATATAATATAATATAATATAATATAATATAATATAATTATATTTCTCTAAGACCTTAGCATCTTGTATAAATTCATCAATAATAAGAATTTTACCTCTGTTACATTTCCTCAGCATGTACATGTGAGTGTTTCTCTGTATTTTATATTTTGCATAACAATTATACATCATTTCTCATCTTTTTAATTGCAAATCAAATCCTACAATGGTGACAGAAAAGAGATACTTAGATTGCAAACACGAGATCAAGATGGTTGTTACACACACACACACACACACACACACACACACACACACATATATATATATATACATATATATACTCTTGAGTCAATCATTGTAATGTTCTTTCATTATTTTGTAGTGAAAGATTTCCCTGAGTATTTACGAGATATCTTACGTGAATGGGAAAGGGGAATTGCTCAAAAATGTATTAATAGCAAGCAAGCAGATCTAGAAAGTACTGACAAGAGCGTAACAAAAATAACTCAAAGGTGAGTTTAAATCATTCTTTTCTGTATCAAAATCCAATTTGCAGTTAGAAAAGCACAATATACAGTTTGATTATTCAAAACAACATATCATAATATAAATGTCACATTAATTAGCCTCAATACATTTACTTCCAGACCCGGAAATATCATTTTTCACAAGTACAAAATAATTATGGACACAAAGTATATTTCTTAAACTTAACTGCCATATTATTTGATAGTGATGGATTCTTATTGAAGTCTAAAGGTGGTGAATAGAGGTCACATTGGGGAGTATGTATGCCAGCAAGCCCAACACGAAGTAATTCAGTTACGAATAAGCGTCTTTTTCACATAAATTTTATAAAATGACTGTATATTCAAGCCTAAATAAGATGTCCATCAGCAGCAAAATAGGCAGCCGACATGCTCTGCAACTCATGAAAATTCAGTGTGTTATGACTCAATACTTGATGAAGTACATCACCATTCTGTATAAAGTGAAATAACGTGTCTGATATATTTTTAATATATGTATGACAGTTATTAGTATTGTTTTGGTTTTACGTTTCCAGCAAAGTAAACACTTTGTTGATAGTAATTTTATGATAATAGAATTAGAATCTCCGACATGCAAATTTGAAATTGATTTCACACTTCATTTTATTTCACGATGATTTTCACAGCTCATTTAGATGTAGTTTATAAGTTTATTTTTTATAAGGAATATCATGAAAGACTAATGTGTTTCATACTTACCAACACCTATGACGGGTCAACCAGTCAAGTTCGATTCCAAGGATCAAACACGAAGGATTTCTCGGTGAAAACGGGCGTCCGTCAGGGATGCGTGCTCTTACCTAGCCTCTTTAACATCGTGGTTGATTGTGTCATGCGCAAGGTATTCCTGGTATGGAGAGGGATCACTTTTGGGGCAAGGTTCGATGAACATGCCACAGATCTAATGTTCGCGGACGATAGTGCATTTCTCATTGAGGACGAAGCCGAAGCAATAAAAATTCTGCAAGAAATCGCCGATGAAGCCGCCAGATTTAGGTTAAAGATCAACACCGCCAAAACAGTTGTCATGACATCGGACAACACCCCAGTGACCGTCTGCCTTAACGGAGTCTATCTTCAGCAAGTGGAGGAATTTAAATACCTGGGGTCTATAATCCGAAGCAGATCAATAGCGGCCTAAACCGACATCTCGCATCGCCTGGGACTGGCAACGTCTGCGTTCGGGACACTAGCTTGGTGCATATAGAGAAAAGAGGCCCTCTCGGTGGTGACCAAAGTGCGTCTATAAAGCACTTTCATCCTCCCAATACTCCTATATGGAGCAGAGATGTGGGTCCAACTAGACGCGGACCTTAAGAAGCTGGACGTATTTCAAATGTGCTGCCTCAGACGAATAATGGGAGTAAACCTTATGGACTTAATCCCAAACGTGGAAATCCGGGCCCGATGCTCTCTCCAACCGACGGTGGAATCACTGATTAGACGTGCTAGGCTTTGCTGGTTTGGCCATGTCTGCCAAATGGAAGAGAGGCGTCTAACGTATCGAGCCCTGTGGAACCAGAAACCTGGAAGGTCTCAAGAAATGTACCTAAGAAAATCTGGATCCAACAAGTGGAAAAAGACCTGGTGAATTATGGCATCACCTTGGCACATGCCAGAGAAAATGGTGGAAAGAAATAATTGACTTCATCTGCACGGGCACTTTTCGATCAGCACCCTCAGTCTCCTATCAACTGCGACCACGCTGATTGGATGGAAACTACGGGATCAAATTGAATTGAATAATTAGGTTCATGCACAAATCTAAGTAATATTTGTGTATTTAAGACAATTATCGCTGTTAGGGAGATGTAATATCAAGAACTCATAAAGTTCCCCCTCTCTCTCTGTCTCTCTCTCTGTCTGTCTCTCTCTCTCTCTCTCTACATGTATGTATATATATATATATATATATATATATATATATATATATATATATATATATATATATATATATATATATATATATATATATATATATGCTGGCAATCTAATCTAATCTGTTTTTGATAAATATGCTTTACATTATGAAACAATAATGACATTAGTATTTTCTGTGATCAACGATTTCAATACGTAATTATAATATTGAATCATGTTTGTATACATGTATATATATATATATATATATATATATATATATATATATATATATATATATATATATATATATATATATATATATATATATATATGCAGAGATTTATTTATTGGACAAAATCAATTGGTATTGTTAATCCAACAGATTTAGCAACAATATGTTTTACACAGACTAATTCCAGTGCAGCTCACGTGTTACCAGTGACTGTAAACATCAGTAACAACTGACATAATTGTATGAAGAAGTAGAATAAAATGTAAACATACACTGGTATTTGTTCGCAACAACGTTTTCAATGTCTTTTACTGGCTATCAAGTTTATAACATTATTTAGATTACCTAAAATAACTTCAATCATTGAACACGCCTGATCCACCATGAAGCTAAGAAAGGTTTTCACATTTTAAGTCGAGTAATATCGATAAAGTAAAAAGAACAGCAAATAATGCATTTATAATAACAAGGGAATTTACTAAACCATTGAAAGCAACCATCTTTATCAGACATAAAAATCAATGACTACTGATAAATAATTCATGGTAGAACCCATCTCAGTCAAATGAGAGTGAGGTCACTGAGATTATCATTAATGTATATTTTGTATTTTAGTACTAAACATGTTATAATATAATGTGCATTGTTATATTCTCCTTAATAGGGCCTGAAGGGATAATAACTAATTCGTCACCCTCTTTAAATGAGGCATTATTATTAGTAGTAGTAGTAGTAGTATGCAAGTTTTAAAAACATATCAACAGACAATATAAACCTTTGAACTGAAATCGTGTGTCTATAATTTTTAATCTTTCAAAACTTGATTGTTTCATAATGGATTTTTAAAGCCACTGCAACTCAGTAGTCATTTATGTCAAGTGCAAGATAGTTATTAAATATAACGAATACAATACTTGTACTTACCTTTTTTCCATTTGTTTGGCGTAGTTGTGTTCATCACAATCTGCACTTTGCGTTGCAAAAATCATATGTTGTGGACACTAAGGGTCAAATAAATTTTTATTTACGTTGCCCATGGCTCACATCAATAAAAAAACCGAGGTGACAGATGTGCCGTGCTAAACAGTAGACAGTATCCCTGACCGTGGCATGTTCTTCGTGTGCACGTTTCAATTACCATAACAGCATGGAATAATATGGACCTTTTCAATAACTACAGAGTTAACTGATTCAAAAGCACGTATATATTAAAACCACACACATGGCCAGGACAACGCCCACCATGCAACAGTTCAAATAACTCAACATGATCTTGTGATACTTAACAAAAGTAAGTGAGTGTTTTTCAACAGATAGACAGACAAAGCATCTTTTCTACTTAGTGTATTTTGTTGCCGCCTTTAAAGATGACATAATTACAATGTTGATGACTATTGCAGTACAAGTTTTGCTTCTATCACGAAGATTAAATAGAGTACTGACTGCAGCTTAGTTTATATCTAGTAACTTGACTCGACTTTACCTTTCTTGATGTGTATCTCACTAAAAGCTACTCAGGCAGTGTGGATACAAATATTACTTTGGAGGTTCGTCATTCGTATTGCATTTTCGTCTTTGTTGATCACGATTTGCAGGGGGTATTCATGCCAGCATATTCTGCATAGTAAAATCAATCCATGCATATATCATTTGCTCCAAAACGACATCAAGTCATGTCTGTCATATGTCACTCAAAAATATATTTTACCTAGATAATATTGATTAGATTAATTTTACTTTGACTATGTTTATATTTTATTATTAATCTAGTATTATTTTTTTTATTATTATTATTATTATTATTATTATTATTATTATTAATTTTATTATTATTATTATTATTAAATGAAAAACATCAGACTGGACCAGGTTGTCAGCAAAATTGATGCTCTGGAAAAGCAGCAGCATGTACTAACTGCAACTATGGAAAATGATACTTACCAAAAGTACGTGAGTGTTTTCAACAGATAGACAGACAAAGCATCTTTTCTGCTAAGTATATTTTGTTGCCGCCTTTAAAGACGACATAATAACAATGTTGATGATTATTGCAGTACAAGTTTTGCTTGTGTCACAAAGATAAAATAGAGTACCGTCTGCAGTTTAGTTTATATCTAGTAACTTGACTCGAAAAAACCTTTCTTGATGTGTATCTCACTAAATTCTACTCAGGCAGTGTGGATACAAATATTACTTGGAGGTTCGTCATATTGCAAGTTCGTGTTTGTTGATTACGATTTGCAGGGGGGTATTCATGCCAGAATATTTTGCATAGTAAAATCAATCCATGCATATACGATATGTTCCAAACTAACATGTAGTCATTTCTGTCATATGTCACTCAAAGATATATTTTACCTAAATCATATTGATTAGAATAATTTTACTTTGAACATTTATATATTTTATTATTAATCTATTATTAGTATTATTATTAGTAGTATTATTATTATTATTATTATTAATAAAAACATCAGACTGGACCAGCTTGTCAGCAAAATTGCAGGAACTTCAATTATAGAGGATGCCCGATTTTACCGTAGTCAGACTAAATACCCAACTAAATCAGAATCCAGCACTGTTGATAAACCTGGTTTAGTAACTTCAGACCAAAGGATGGATAATATGGAGAAAAAGGTGAGCAAAGATGTTAACGTGATTTTCTTTTGAAAATCACTTCTATTTGTTATCTAACTACATAACCTAATTATTGATAAAATAGGAAAATATCATTTACCTTGAATATCCAAATGTCATATCTTTTGGCTGGTACCAGCAAAAAAAGGAATAAAAAGAACATGGTTGTATAGGTGACAGTCACGTGAGAATGGCATACCTTTGATTCCAAATCTAAGCATTTGCAATCGTAGCAGTTTAGAAGTATTAAAAGTCAATTTTGCTGATTCGACAAAATTATCTAATCGCAAATCGGCGCCATTTCTATTAAGAAAACCAAATAATATTTAATCGTTACCAACTTCGCATATGTTTAAGGCTCCACTATAAGTGAAGTAACCATTTACCATATTAAATTTCATTCAAATATAATTATATCTTACATTTGGTAATAGTTTATGAACTATGCTGAGTCCGGTTGTTTTTTTACTATTAGGTCAACCGTGATATCTCTGTCAAAGTTTACACCTGCTAATACATGTTCAATGTTTAAAAACATTTTGTTTTCTTTTCGTTTTTTAATACAGAAACTTTGTTATTGTAATTTTGGATGAATCACTTAAGAGGCAAATGCTTATGTATTTTAGTGCATAAGAAAATAGCTTAACTATTTCTAACAATTGTTTATTGGTTCAAATGTAAGATGACGTTTGGAATATGCCTTGACAAGTGTAGAGACATAATCTTACCTAAATCAATCTCATTATGAGACATCCTAAACTCGCTATACAATCCTGTATACAGAAAAGTTTGAGAAATGCAGGCAAAGATTGCAGCTGCTGCGGCTGCACACATCCCTACATTTGTTGTAGACATTACAGCTTTTTCATATCAAGAAAACATGGGGATGGGTCGGCGTTAGGGAACTGGGTAGTTTATTTACTGGATCCACATTTTACAATCACGTCGATAATAATTATTAAGAATGCACTTTGCTAGTGACATTGTTCGTTATTCTGTTCAAACAACATTTATTTTTAACATTTACAATATGAAATATCGTTTTCAAAATTTCCAACATGACATATTGTTCCAACTGGTTTCAACAACCATCACGTGTACTACGTCACTGCGTTATTTTATTTTTTGGGTGGGGGATAGAGATGGTTCCCGTTGCTGTGTTTAATAGTAACCTGCCAAATTGGGAGTCCAACGAGCAAGGACTAAAAGTTGATACAACATCAAGAAGTATTACTTTTTTCAAACACAAGAGACATTTATTTCATGGGATACTCGTCTATGTCGAAACTCAATTGTTGTATTGTTCAGATAGTACAATATTGATGTCGTGATTTTATTGGAAGTAATAATGAAACTTCTTATTATCCTTGAGGATGTCTCTAAGTGCCAATTCCAGAATTCTCTGAAACTCGCTTGCAGTTAATGGTCAGTATCTGTGAAATCAAGCACTTTATATTTACAAAGTATTCATTGCGATTGGCTGCCTTACTATCATTGTTCACAGTTTTGAAATAGTACTTTACTTTACGATAAGTTTATGTTACATACCCACAAACATTTATAGCGTTTATTTTATTCCAAACTCTTTAATTTTATTCAAAAAGACATAATTAAAGTAATACTACAAAAGAGACCAGATTTTAAGTCAGTGCAACAATACAACAAATACTTGCGCAAGTGAGTTATCAAGACAAAGTCTCCACTTATTAGGTTCTCAGAGATACGCTTGCAAACATGGCTGTTGCGCTAGATTGACGCATGTTACGTTTAATGACATGACGACACATTGTATGTATGGCGATTACCAAAAGAGTGAACTAAAACACATTTTTAAATTTAATTTTTTTAAAATTTAATTTATATTTATTTATTAAAGTTCTGCTCCACTCGTTAATTGAAACTTCCTTACAGACTGTTAATTGTGGTATATAAGGAATGTCGTTTGAAAATAAATGGAACACACTGTATCAATATTTTAAAATGTGATATTTCATAACGTTAATTTAGTTCTCCAGATCTAATCAACTTTTTCCGACGATAAAACGAGCGATATATCAATGTTGCCGTTACCAATCTTAATCACGAATTTCTTCAATTCAACAAACAGGGAACAATTAGAGGGTATTTTCTGGTTTAAAAAATGAGATCCCGAGTTATCGGGCAGCGTGTTATTATGGGAGAGGTGTAATGTGAAATTTCTTCCCGAAGATATCATTTGCATTATTTGTTTAATGATTCGCTATGTAAGTTGGACACGAGAAAGTGGCTGTATTGTCTCTGACACCTATACCTTTTATTTGTGGTTTTGAAAAATTTCTGGTATGTCAAATCACCATACAAATATTGACTTATATGGTACAATATATTAACAAGCAAGTTTAACAACAACAAAAGCCGATTCACAATGTGGAAAATTTCATACGTGTAGCAATATATGACATGTTACTTTGCTTAAATGTATATGGTGTTTTGTTCGAATACGTCAATACTTCATCCCTTCTTGTCATATCATTTGCTGACATATCACTGGTTCTAACCTAGTCTTCAGCAATTTTGAAAAGAAATATGTTTGTCTTATAACAAGGCAGCTGTACATGTCTCACTGATTCTCGTAGACAGATTAGATTTCAAAATTGTTAGACTTGCAAGAAATTTAACATTAGAAAAAGCATATATCATATTTGATATCTTGATATAAAAAACTGTTTCAAACCAGAAGCCATTATTCGTTGTCAGTACAGAACTATAATATACAAGAATATAACAGGTCAACCCTAGCAGCACATTGTATTTGGTCATATTCAACAGAGTGAAAGGAAAATGAATTCATCAATTACAAGTGAACTTTTTATCAAATTTATATTTTGTTTACTTTCGGTTTAAGTCCATTTTCATAAAATATTTCTATTTATATTTAATCGATCTTCGCAAACATTTTGTTATATTCTCAAAAGGAATTCCGATTTCTCCTTTCGCTATTCTTTTTCACGTGTCCGTGGTTAAAACAACATGGCAATGCGTTTACTAAACTTAGACCTAATTGGAAAGAAAACCATAAAACACTTGCATAATTTAATGAAATAGCAACTCTCGGCATTAGCGTTATGAAAGGTTCATTATGAACTTACAATGCATTATTAAATATAGTTATTCATACAGGTAAATATGCCATGTTAGTGTGTCCACTGACAGCGGAACATATTCTTTGTGTATATATGAACATCCAGCCATTGAGGCAGATTTTGTTTAATTCAACTCATTTACGAAGCTTATAATGATATATAAAGAAACTATTTGGGAGTTTTAAACGAGTATAATTTATAGTAAATAATTTCACCAAACAGTGTAGAGGTGTACATTTATACGTTTAGTTTTTTTATTGTATTGTATGTTATATGAAACCGAGATGGGTCATTACGATACTGAGTTAGATGATGTATCGTTTAATAGCCCATACTGGAAAAGGGATACCAGTTGTCCTAGCACTTCATGCACTTCAGCTAAAGTAAAGTATTTATCAAATTCAATGACACCAGCACTGTGTACAGATATTGTCCCAGCATATTCAGTCCTAGACCAAAGATGCAAAGATATATGTAGCTTCTGGTCCCATCATTTACAACCGCAAGACCCTCCTTAAAAAGTGAAACTGCAACCGATGGCATGATCAATGTTCCTGGGTCTCCCATGTGCAGACACCATGAACAAGAAACCTGATATTAACATCACTGGTTAAGCTGTATCTTATTTCATTACTATCTGTGTTCTTTTTTCCTGGAAAAAATATTGCATATCTCGAACATTGTCTGTTTCTCAAAAACAATATCAGCTAGTAGATAATAACATTTCATTATATAAACAGCCACATGTCATCGTTTATCATCATGATTACCTGTTTCTCCGCACCAATTGTTGATGTAATCACAAGAGGATTATTTTTCACCCAAACCAATAACTTTGATGGCATACATGTATTACACACATCCGTTACTATGTGTACAAGAAAGGCTCAATCATATGCGTAGCAGTTTAGAAAATCTTTTGCATTCAGGTTTCTGTTGAGTTTGGCCTGCTACTACACTGATGATTATATATAGAATTTCTGTATTTGCTGACATCATAACCAAGAAAACTGAACTTTATATCAATCAATTATGATATGATTGTCCAGTCCTTGACATTTGCACAAGGACAAAGGGCCAATTCAAGATCTGAAGACCAACAATCATTTCCACTCACGATGATGAATGCATATATCTTAAATCCAACTCTTCTTCAGAACACATTCACTCAAGTAGTTTGCACCGACGTTGCTAGCGAAATCAGAGATATTACAGATCTAGGAACGTCTCATATGTATGCACAGGAAAGAGTAACAAAAGGGATGGAATAAACTATCCATTTCGATATTTGTATTCCCTTACCTCTGTAGAGACATTCAATGATTATCCCGATGTACCATGTAGCCTTTGTTGTGTATAAACCAAAATCAATCCTGCTTACATCACATATGAAACTATTCAGGGTCAGTTTATACAGTTGGTTCATATACAGACAATCAAGAGGTATGGTGTTTGAGATGAACAATCTCCATTTCACATATTAGTAAGATGGATTTCAACCGTCAGTGTGATGTTTTATGTAATGTAAACGCTGTAAACGTAGACTTATTTGCTTAGGCAAAGTGCATTTATTCTTGGAAATATATTTAAAGTGATGCAAGCCAAAAATATGTGTTCTGAAGAACAGAAGTTATGAATCATAATTTCCTTGAATGAGAATGTGTATGCCATCTTGTTAACAAGTGTTGGCAAGTTTGTGAGCATCAGCATTGTTTCTTTAAAGTATAATTTTACTTCATGAATAACATATCAGACATCACTATTTTGATATGTAGAGTAATGTAAAGGGGTGATACTTAAGGTCTTTTGTCGAAATGCAGCTCTTATGCAGTGAAGGCCGAGGCTAATGTAAAGAAAACAACACTCTGTAAAACTATATTTCATAATTACTGCAAACACCATATCAGTCATTATGATGTTAATGAAGTGCGGTGATATTAAAACTCTTCGCGGCATCGTAGAAATGCATGAATATCGATCTATACCCTCTTTGTAACTTATACATTCACGCAATCATTTTTACAATTTAATTGCATATCACAGTCTGTTATTTCTAGCTTCGTATCGCTGTTTAAACAGACATGTTACGAAATACTCCCAGACAGTACTATCACTAAGAGCAACTGCTGCAAAGGAACCAATAAAGAACAAATATCATAAATAGTGAAAATACACCATTGATGTTGCGAACATATTACCATGTTGTACCACCCAGAATGAAATAAAGTGCATATTCTGCGTGATGTATGTAATAACAAGAGTGACAAAACCAGCACTAGTTTGATTCGGGTGTGAAACCATGCCGTGAAGAACGTTTCCCATCTGCCTTCCAGGAAACCACAATCTGATCATCTAATTTGAGTGGTTTTTGTATGTTTGCAACGTACGTACAGGAATACACGTGGAGATTTAGTCTTACCAAGTGCAAATATGAACACAACTCGACATTCAAATGCCAGCTAAACTACTGAAAGTATCATAAACTGCATCAAGTTAAAGACGTAAGGGATAAGAACGTCCGCTGCTGGAGGTCATGGATTCCATCCCCGGCCGAGTCATACCAAAGATTTCTAAAAGCGGTACTAACAATTGCCTCGCTAGTCGCTCAGCGTTAAAGAATGAGTATTATGACCATTCTACCTGTTGACAGGGTGGCGAATCATGATACATGTTTAGACATAAATATAAACTGCCACAAGATAGACGTGATAGCGATATGACTAAGACAAGCAACGTTAAAAACCCAAATCACACACATCAAATTGGAACTGTATTGCACTGTTCACTGGGTTGTATATAAACAAATGTGTGCGTGTGATTTAATGGCTGTTGTTTTAATTTTCCCGGATAAACATATGGGCGTATTAACGTGTTAATGATGTTTACAAATGCTATGTGTACAAACTAGTATTTGTTTGTAAGTTAATTTAATGTTTTAAAGAAATAATATTTTATCCATATAGTGACTGCCCACTAGTTTGGGGTTTTTGTAGGCTTATTTTATTCCCCTGTGGTGTCACTAGAATTGTGCTATTGTAACATGTATATTTCGTGGTATGTATATGTTTGATTAAATTTCAAATATATTGGACTTGCACCGAAATCACATTTCATGAGTAATCTGTACACAGATGAAATGAAAAGAATTTCATACATTATTAATAAATGTATATAGATGTATTACTATAGTACGATGAAAATATTTTTATTGACATTACATGGTGAAATACTTCTATTTTGTTTAGTTACAATGGATCGTTGACAGACTTAAAGAACATCAACCTGGAGCCGAGCAAGCAAGTCCTGAAAAAAACTGATGAAAGAGTCGAGGGTATTGTTCTCTATTAATATTCGTTCACATTATTGATTGTATACTGTGACTATAGGAGTCGAGGTTATTGTTCTCTAGTAATATTCGTTCACAGTATTGACTGTATACTATGACTATGATGAATACTTAAAATATTTGAAAAGCATATACATTAAAACTCATTGGTTAGGTATTTGTGGCCCTCATATTTTAATGTACACAAATAATGTTATTTTACATACACAAATTCTTTGAATTTTGTTCTCATTGTTTCTAGTCTACCTTCTGGCTTGCTTTTGATGTATTCGTTAAGTCACAATCCTCTGCTACTTTTGTATCGATTTAATTTCAGAATTTATTCTAAATCTCAGTGACAATCCAAATATATACGTCTACAAACGTGGAAGAAACCAAGTTGTGTGCACACGTTATAAATATTCTAATGAAATTACACATGGATAGTCTGCTCTTTTAGTTCGAGTTATTGCAGTAAGAGTGTGTCTTATAACCATGAATTAGGAGAAAGATAATTCACCATTAGTATTGATGTAGCATTAGATAAAACCACACTCATATATAAATGTTCAGTGCAACATTTCTAACGAAAAAATAAATAATCTTGCACTAGTGAATATTTAAGTGGCCTTATGGACTGTAACTATGACAATTGTTTGTATGTATTTGATGTTTGTTGAACAGTGTGCACCATTTTTCTATAATGCTATGATATATCACTATCATCATTACACAGTTCCATTCATTAGATATATCTTTTCCATCACATAATATCAATAAACATTGAAAGACAATATTAATATAAACCATCGATCAAGTTAAAGCTTGATATAACTTTGTTTGACTTTGAACTTGCTAGAACTTACATATCAAACCACAGGTTCTTCAATTGTATGATACTGTCGATGGCATACATGCCGAATAAATGATCAACTTCGAACTTGCTAGAACTTGCATATCAAACCACAGGTTCTCCAATTTTATGATGCCGTCGATGGCATACATGCCGAAGTTTAATGTTCTGTTGAACATTATTTAATTAATCGGTGAATGAAGATGTTGTTCTTCATTCGTTTCTTTGCTTTTAATTTTAAATATTGGATCTGGATTATCATTCAATAGCAATATTTAAATAATATTTAAAATCAAATAATATAGTAATAGTTTGATTATGCAGTGTAAGTTGTACAATTCATGCATGATATCTTACAATTGTGTCTTTGTTCACATACGAAATTTGTGAAGATGTTGTTTGGTATTGATAATAACTACAAGGTATTTTTATATCCACCCTATTAAACAGGTATATTTTGTATGGAGGTACAACATAATTGTTTGTCATATTCATATTAGAGTTGGTTTATTTGCTTTTGTATGTACAGATTCCGCTCCTCAGTTATTATGTATTTCTGGGTTTGGGCATGAGTAAAATGTAGTTCTTAGCATTGGCAACAACCACAGTGGAAACATTGTAGGATACCTATTTGAAGTTTTAAAGTACTGTGACTGAAATTTCTTGACATGGGGTAATTATGAAATTCCTGCACTACTAAGACAGACAGTTAGTTAATAACAGTAGCTTAAAAAAACTTGGGTTAGTCCAAAGTACAATAATTTTAACAGTTATTAAACTAAGTAAAATGAGATGTTGTCTGAAGAAGCAAACCAATCTTCTGAACGTGCATGTCAGGCAATCAAGTATATAATGTTAAAATACGTTATTAACTTACTTTTTCCATTACATGTAAGGTCGATCAATTAAAATAGTCAAGTATTGACAGCAGTCTCTTGGAAGTGCACATCTGAAGTAATGAAAACATGTATACTCAATAACCCTAAATTACAAAATCAATTATGCACCAATCAAATGGAATTGAACGTTCGTTTACACACGTTTGAAAATATACATGTTGTGAGATGTGGTTTTGTCTTCTATATTTTAATAACCAAGATGATCAGTGAAGCAAAAACAATTATTTTTAAAACTTTATCCCAATGCAAAGAATAAAATTGTCGAGCGGAAAAAATATGTATAAAGTTCATTCATTAGTTAAGAACGTTGATGCACTATAATTTGACTTTTAACTGTTTGAGTTTCTTTATTTGAAGATATACTTATATGATATAAATGTTTTCAATCCATGTAAATACTCGTGTGTTCCATTAACATTACACTACCATATTGTAATCTATCAGATTTTGATATTCAGTATTATTCTTTTTTTTTAAAGTCATCAATGGTTCTATCAGTATTATAAAATGTTTATAAGTCTGTATCAGTTGGTTTTAACTACTTTTTACTTTGCCAGAAAGACTATTATTATTAGTAGCAGTAGTATTATTACCATATTCCACTTCCTGATGACTATTGTTATTATTATTATTATTATTATTAATATTATTATTATTATTATTTTTATTGCTGATGATGATAGTTATCGTGGAGTTATCCTGCATGTTCCCAAATTGTACTTTTGCTTAAATTAAAGTTACACGATATCAAGGCTTCAACACATGGAGCCTGAGATCTAGGTTTATGTGTAAACGGTATTGAGAATAACAAGCCAGTATAAAATAATCAATTACATAATACTATATCTAAAAATGAGCGTCCACTATAATGAAGGAAACCTCCAAACGGTGTTCAAAGTACGAATTTGGGAGCATTTAGGAATATCATGAGTCCCATACATAGACGACTATTTTAAGTGTCCGTGATACATATTAAGTATTCTATCTTACAGTTATTTGAGAATTCTGCACTTTGGTTTAAATTCAGTTTTGGAAATTTTAATGATAACATCTAAGTCCTTTTGAACGTATTCCGGACATCTGTGTTTTTGTGCATAACCTTGATTCGAACCTAGTACATTTGTACAATATTTAGGATAATTTTCAGCTTGAATAGTCAAAATTACTTATACATCAGTCTGAAATCCTAGTTATATTGGTAGTATTTCATAGATGATTGGTCAGTGTAGCTTTACAGATTGACTATTGTTGGTTTCCGCTTGTAGTATTTCAAAGTTTGCAACAATGTTTATTTGTTCCGTTTCTGACATTTGTATGCAGGAACGCACTTGACAGAGCAAATTTTACATGTATATATGTATATAAAAACTGTATAATGACTTTATATGAAGTATTGTAGACCTCACTGATAACGGTGTGGAAGAAAGTATATGATAAGAATTGTAGTTATGTAGCATAAAAAGATGCAAAAGGTCATGATTGATTTGCAATTGAAATTGAAAAATAAACCAATTGAAAACACAGAATAAAAGTTAATAATCAGTTTAAAAAATGAAATAATTTGTACTAGTTGATTATGTGATTATGTAAAACTTGCAACTGCAATCAGCAAGCAACTAATACAGATATAATAGTGTCTACTGAAGCCATACATTTTAGAATAAATTATTCGATGGTTATTCTAAATAATCAGCATTAATATTTTGTTTAAATACTTTGCACTCCTTATTTATGCAGAAAGCATACACTTGCTTTATTGAAACGTGTACCAAATGTTCAATATTGTCTAAACATTTTGTCAATTTGTCGTGTTATTTGTGGTTGAGACTTGTACGAGAACAACGTTCTTTGTACGACCAATCTATCAGGTCGTTGGGGAGTAAGGTAGTTAAAAAACCATCTGGACTCCTTGTCTATGTGTTTTGTCTGGATGCAATTTAATGATAATGGCAGTTCTTGAACACCTCGTCGAATTATGCATGTTTCAGTCAGATATTTTTAGATTGTCAATATGGGCATTCTGAATAATGCAATTATTATTTCTGTTCCGATGGTACACGATCTGATAACATGCTGCAGCAATTTAAATATCATTATGTGCCATTTAGAAGTATTTTCACTTCACCATAAACTGCTTATGTTTATGAGAAGAATCTTAAATTTGTGCTCATCCCAAGTGAAATTTATGTCACTAACGAAACAATTGTTATAGTTTGTTCAACATAGATTTAAAAAGATATACATTCAGTAATTGTCAAAATAATATTTGAAATTATCACTTGTGTAAGATCTTTGATTCTGATATAGAGTATGGCTGAAGTCCTATTTTACACTTGTGCATCCCATTTAGTTCGTTTAGATTTAGATATCACAAAAATATATTTTAATAGGCTTAAAATGGCTATAAATTGATCAGTTATTTTCTTTGGAACAAATGCTGAACTAATAATTTAAAAAACAATGCTGGTCACTGATTTGTTACAGTGAACAGAAAAATATTAAAATACACACACACAAACGCACACATGAACACACGCATTTGTACGCTAGACTCGGTTAATGTACACGTAAGGTTTTAGGTCCACATTTCTTCCTTCATATCGTTCTCCACTGTCCTCCTCCGGATCCTTTTGGGTCTGCATCTCGTTCATGTTTCTTTTGTGGTCCATCTGAGAGTTATACTGGTACATGCAGTCCATCCTAGTACAACTATTGCGTTTGATAGTGTGAAATGTTTGCATAAAACTTTAGAATCTTTTGGGTTTCACCCTGATCTCATCAAATGGGTGTTCCATTTTTATTATGATATAAGTTCTTCGGTTATAGTCAATAATTTTATTTCAAATCCGTTTTTGATTTTAAGAGGAGTCCGTCAGTGTTGCAGTCTTTCACCCCTTCTATAAGTAATAGTGTATGAACCTTTGTTATCAAAATTCGTAACGATGCAGAAATTATTTACATTTCAATTCCCGGTGCAGCAGAGGACTGTAAAATCTCCCATTTTGAGGAAGATAGTACAGGCTTTTGCTCTACGGACAAATCAATTAATCAATACCTACTTTTGGCACACAGGTATGAGCTCGCCACTGGTGCAAAGATAAATTATAGTAAATCAAACGGTATGTTCATAGGAAATGGCGTACCCGCAGTGATCACCCTTTTGGCATTTCATGAATTGACAAACATGAAACAGTAGGCTTTCTTTTCGAACGTAATTTAAATTTTGCATTAACGCATTTCAAGACGGTGGTCTAAACATTACACAGTTGGAATAAAAGCTAAAAGCCTTACGTATCCAACATATACAGATACTTCTTGATGAAGAGTATTCAGCCAAATGAAAACTCTTTGCAAGGTATTGGATTGGTTTTCAATTAAAATCTTTCAAACCCACTTTAGATCTAAATGAATATACTCATACGTTATATACACCGCCTTTCTATAGAAAGTGCATTATAAATTGTAAAACCTTTCATGATAATAATGATACGATTACTTTTGGCAAAGTCCCAACTAAATGAATTTATCAACGTGAACTTCAAAATTATCTTCTAAAACCTAATGTCTTCAGACTATATGATCTCCACTTTACTAGTATTTGGAGAAATTTACATAATAGACCATATTACCAGAGATGTGTGTTTTAAAACCATCCATGACATCCTGTCCATTAATTATAGTATGTATTTAAAGGGAATTTCTCAGTCCAAATTATGCACCTTTCGTCAAGGTATCGAAACGGTAGACCATTTGTTTTTTTAATGCAAACTCGTCTACCCTTTACAACATTTAGTTGTTAAATGGTTGAAAAGACTATCCGGAAACACTTTTAATACCTTTTATACATTCCTTAAATTCGGTCTTTTTTAAAATAATTTGAGGACACGTGCCTCCTTTTATGTGCTGAATACAAGTACGCCATATGGATTAAAGGTATACGTGCGTACTATTATAAAGAAGTGGTAACTAGTAATACACTGTTATCCTTTTTTATCTCTAGACTTAAATGTAGAATCAGAGCTAATTTTGCAAGATTAATTCTTGTTCATTTTCTCGATAAATGGTGTTTACCAGGTCTTATTTGTTCGTTATACAATTTGAATTAGTTATAGAAATTAGTCTATAACAATATTATACGTTGTATTTCCATCGTAAACCCATTTATTAAAATTAAAATGTGATTAATCATTTATTTGAACTGTTACCTTTATTTGTACAACCTTGTTCATATTTATAAATTGTATTGGTTGTATCATCTTTCGATTATTTTATAATTCCTTTGAACTGTTGTTTTTGGGGTTTTGTTGTATTATCTTCAATTTGCATTATCGTTTCATAATTTAGTTTATTATCTTGTTTACTTTTGCAATTCTAAATATGTTCTGCACCATTTGTATTTTTATTCTCCCATTTATAAAATGTATTTGTTGTAACTTCATTCATTTCATTTAGAATTGCGTTGAAATAATTTTGTTTGTTATTATCTTTGGATTTTCGTTGTATTATCTTGGATTTGTATTATCGTTTATATACTTTTCGTATATTATCATGTTCAATTTTGTATATTGTATATGCTTTGCATTCTTGGTTTCGTGCTGGTTTGCCGCTTTTAAATGTACTTATATAACCAATAAACTTTTATCAAAAACAAAACAAAAAATATTGCGTCTGGTGCATTATTCATAATCATCCATGCAACCGTTTTCTCAGTGTTCTGATTAAGGCTTATATGTTTTTGATCACATGCACTAAATTATATCGCGTGTCTGTATTATTGATATTCTGCAACTATGTTATTGTCATTCATTTTCATTTAGTCATTTCATACATATTTTATTTCATTAGCATTGGCTGCTATATCACAATCTCCAGTTACATCTTAAGTGACTTAAATATTCAGACAACAAAGTCATGTTTTGATTCATTCCTATTCCTTAATTCACGCAATTCTGGAATCCTTGACTGTGTGTTTCATCTGGATGCAATTTGATGCTAATGATAGGCATATAACATGTCATCTAATTATGCATTTTTCAGTCATATATCTTTAGAACCTCAATATTGGCATTCTAAATAAAACAACTGTTACTTCCATTAAAATTGTACACGATTTGTTAACGTGCTGCAGCAATTTAAATGTCAATATGTGCTATTTAGAAGTTTTTTTCACTTCAATATAAACTGCCTCTTATGTTTATGAGAAGATATTTCAATTTGTGATCATCCCAAGTGAAATGTATGCCACTAATGAAACAATTGTATTATTTAGTTCAACAAGGATTTAAAAAGATATACATTTAGTAATTGTGGAAATAATATTTGAAATTAGCACTTGTGTAAGATCTGATATAGTGTTATAGTGTATGGCTGAAGTCATATTTTACACTTTTACATCACAGTTAGTTTGTTTAGATATAGATATCACAAAAACATATTTTAACTGGCTTAAAATGGCTATAAATTGATCAGTTATTTTCTTTAAAACAAATGCTGAACTAATAATTAAAAGACAATGCTGGTCACTGATTTGTTACAATGAATACAAAAGTATTAAAATACACACACACACAAATTTGAACGCTTGACTCGTTAAATGTACACCTATGGTTGTAGGTCCACATTTGCTCCTTCATCTCTTTCTCCACTGTCCTCTTCCGGATCCTTTAATGTCTGCATCTCGTTCATCTGTCTTCCGGGGTTCATTTGATAGTGACTGTGAGTAGGGATATGGGTGGCATTCGGAGCACATGTCCACGCCACCTACATCCGCGTGTCTGGACTTTCTGGGCGAAGGGTTTGGGTTAAGTGCATCTATGCAGATCAGTGTTTAAGATAATGTGGGGCACAGATGTTGAGAATTCTGCGCAGGCATTTGTTCGGGAACACTTCCAACTTATTGCATAAGGCTTTGATTATTTTCCAAGATTCCTCATAATATTGTAAGATATCTTGACACTGCTCTCGAAAAGCATGCTCTTAGTTTTCAGACTTCTCAATATCTTTGCCCCACATTATCTCAAACACTGATTTGCATAGACAAGCGGATGTAGGTGGCGTGGACATGTGAATCATATTGTCAAGTATCTAGACACTGCTCTCGAAGGGCATAATCGTAGTTTTCATGCTGATACTTCTTTTCATCCATGTACTCCTAAGTGGCGCAACAAGGACAAAGAGACCACAAAAGAGTTACATGTACACACATGTACGCATTTTGGTTATCTAGAATGAGAAGTCATTCTTGGAACAAACTTTTTAATATCTTCTTTCCATTACATTTCTAATTTTGACATTTTGTTTCGTTCTTTTCTTTACGAAAGAATTTCTACTTTGATATGAGACAAAAACCAATTTCGCAACAATTAAACAAAACTGAACCAATTGAAGAAACAAAACAACATTAAATTTATAAAGGGAATGTTATGTAGTTATATTTGTTACTTGATTACATATTTGATACATGAATTCAGTTGACATTAAATGTCGTTAAAAGAAATATTAAAATATTATTATTTTGATTATTAAAATTTTTTTTTTCACCTTTGCTCAGTAGAAGGTTAGAAGTCAATAATCATAATTTACCCTTTGATTGTATAAACTGATAAGGCATTTTCTTTATCCTGGTTTACATGTTAGTTACTACCCAAGGGACTAGTTAAATGATGGATGAGTGTTTATTAATTAATTTGAAAGCGATTAATTGTTTAGTGTGCAACCTAATATCTAAATTATTGATAGCTTAGATCGATACTAAAAAAATACCCGTGTCTGATAACATTCAAGAACGATGATGTCAACATTGCACATGATCACAGGAAGAGAAAAACGCTGAAGGTAAATGGACAATTTAGGAGTTGTTAATTTATATGAGCCACATAGCTCCTACTAACTAATGATATACACAAGATAGCATTCCAAAAAAGATACAAGCCAATAATCAATTACCGATCAAATATTGTTAATTAGATGCTGCACATATTTCGTCCATACACAATATTGATTGTGAATGAATATGCCAATATATATGAGCGCAAGATACACAGTCTCAGGAGTTAACCATCTTTGATACAATTGTTTGGATCGTAGATGATCGCATCAAATGGTTGTATTTAGTTTTTCATGCAGTGTCACGAGTTAGAAGAATAAATCAACTTCGTAGAGTCGTTTTGGATTCTAATGACATCGGCATCAGCGATATTGTCAGCGATCATGTAGTAAGAAAAAATACCTCGGTGTTTATACAGAAAGCGACAACAAAAAAAGAGAGAATTTGATATTGATGTTGAATTTATAATGATGCTAAAACAACAATAATATAATCACTGCGCGAGCTGTAATTGTATAATGATATGGGCTTGGTCTAATTTGCAGCAGACAGAAAAAATGGCAGTTGTGGTCATACACGAGAAAATGTTATTCTGACCTTTCTAGAGTGTAACAGACACAGAGGTCCTAGTTAAGTGATCGTGTCGGTAATTGTGTATCCTCGGGTATCACTTGTCACTGTTCGCGTGTAAATCCACGCTGAGTATCTCAGTCACATTACCGAGTATTCGTTGTTTTGAGAAGAAAAAACAGTTTGTACTGGTGCATATTGTTTTGTGATCCCATTATAAGGTTTCACATTTATTGTTCGAGTAATTTCATTATTTAGCGCAGTTATTACACTTGGTAATCTTGCAACCCATTCACGAGATCTGTTATCTTATATAAATTCCGTCGCGTATTGAAATCCAAATAACCGCTCAGCAAGTGTTGGATTAAGTCGTTCAACAATCACCTGATCGCGGTGTATTGCAGTATGTCCTCGTCTGATGGTGACATTAAGTAACTTCATTAATGATAACACTGCACCCTTAAATCTCTTGCCAGGATCAACCTGTAATTGATTTGGCCATTGCAGACCACCTAGTCGATAAATTCGTTCAAACGCAGAAGCTACTTCTGATGAAGCCTTGGTCAATACTGGCTCGGCTTCTTTGTATCCACTCGCAACATAAACTACAGTTAACGCATACTGGTAAGTCCGTCTTTATCGATAGCGTTTATCGGATATTCACCTGATCTTCGTCGGTCATAGCTATCAAGTCGGATATAGAGTCTGGTTCCATGGCCGCAGTAATTATATCCTGGAAGATGTTTTTCTCCTGCGTGTTTGTCCCATGAAGTCCCTGGAAGCTTTGTCAATTTTGCTGCACTATCACTTAGTTATTCTAAAAATAAATCATCACCCGATTTCATAGAGATAAATCTAAATTATTTGTACCGTATTATACACACTTACCGTCAAGACAAATAAAACAGTTGTAGGGTTCACCCACTCATATAATATATATATAAACAATCAAACTTCACACAGTGAGAGCTTTCAATCTTGTTCCATGTAATAGCTGTTCTACCTTCATCACTTACATTTTACTTTTAAATCATTGGCTTATACACATAGTATAAACAGCATCTCTGCTTTAGAAGATTGTTTAAATAATGTTCTGTTAAATACTTTTCTTAAGTACGTACAAGATGTCACCAACTTGTTCATTGTGCTAAATATACAGTTGCAGATCATATTTTGAACATTATTTTGGCTAGTATGGGTATTAATTTCCTGACAAATTCAATTTTTTAAAACAAATATTCAGAACCTTTCAAATATCCACTACACACTGATACAATATACAGACGTAGATGCAAAGTGCAAAGCTATCAACACTACTATTCTGAAAAGGAAGGAAAATAGATTGGCAATTAAATTAACTAAAAAATAGAAATAATACCAATTAATAATCAGCAGACATTTATATTAGTCAGAATATTTATGATAGGTCAATGCAATCTCTATAAAGAAATGGTATTTATATATTGACATAATTAACTTCTATGTTCACAACAGAACATTAAACATTCAAATGGATCGAAGACTAAAATCATCACAGATTTCCCATTGCATAGTGAAAGCTGATGAAAATAAACTTTTCATTTATAAATTTAGTTTCTTCTTTAAAATAATCTGAATTAAAGTTCGTAAAAAAAATATTTTTAATACTTGTATTTTTCAATTTAAAATATATTTGGCTTTTAAAAAGAGAATTTGAATAAGTTTAAAACTCTGATGCCAGTGTAATACTCTGTACCAATAACTTGTGGATTGGAATTTGAAATATATTGCTTTCCATATCCGAAAAGTAATTTAGGTTCAAACATTTTTATTTCTTAGAAAACAGTTTATGGAAAGTCAACCTCCATTATAAAATCAAGAAGTTAAAAGTGTAAATATGTTGCAAAAAAAAAAACAATATACATCAGAATATATTTTATTAGCATAATTCTGAGATTATAAGATAAAAAGCAGCTGAAACCATACTTCCTCCGCCCCAGTTAAAAATACATGCATAAATATACAAATTGGCAGCAAATCATGTATGCCAGGCAAGGGCCAAACGTTTTGTCTTCAGGAAACTCAGGCTATACCACACATTATCCAAGTCAAAATTAAAAAAGATGTAGTTCCAATAAAGATTTTTTTGTTACTGATGGGTGATATTTAAATGCATAATTGATACTGCGGAAATTTATCCAATAACCCTTCCAGCTTTGAACAGTTATAAGACATATATACCACAATATTGGTGAAGGATGAAAAATGTACTGCCTAATTTTATGTAGATTTGACATTTATGCTGATAAATTTTAACCGTGGCCTTTTAGCCTACTGTCATCCTCTGGAAATTTTATCCTCATCCTTATGACAGGGACCTCACTAGCATCTTGAATATCTTCTGGTGAAAATATGTGCAAAGTTTTATTACATGCATGTGCTTTTATTCTGAATTACAGATACTGGTATTGTTTGTTTCAAGTTTTATCTATAACAATTTGATACAAAAAAGAATCATATTTCATAGTAGTAAAGCTTCACTGCATTTAATTTTATAAATTGAAATAATTTTGCCAGACGAAAGGAAAGAATTAATTTTGCATACATTACTAAACATTAAATGTATACCTCTCTTCACACCTTTCAGCAAGATCTAATTGTGGCTTTAATTTTATTGTACATACAAGTTGAATCCAAATGCAGACATGGGCCTTGATCTGCCAATGCATAATACACCAACAGAACAGGGTCTATGTTTCTATGTTGTTTCTTCAACTGATTACCAATAACAAACTGCACTGGCCCAGATATACTGGTGCATTATGCAGCGTTTGATCTGGGTCTGTGCCGCTCGCAGTTGGACTCAACTAATAATCAAATATATTTCACAAGGTGACAAAAAAATCTGACTGACAAATGTCAACATTGTATCCCTAAACGTTGGTATTTAGCATAATAATTAATTTATCCAAAATTGACAATAGAATGTTTAATCAATTTAAATTACTGTACAGCTAAATCATTGATGACTATATAAATATGGTGAACAAGAGAGAGAGAGAGAGAGAGAGAGAGAGAGAGAGAGAGAGAGAGAGAGAGAGAGATAACATAAATGTTTTATTATCAGACTTTAAAAAAAAACACATCATATAATGGCATCAACACATATGCTATATAAATGACTTTCCCTAAATTCTAAACATTACGTATATAAATATCTAAATATAGAGTACATAATATTAAATATGTAATGATACAATAAGGACAGTAATCAAGGGGGGGGATGCCCTAAAAATATGGATAAAATGAAGGGTGATATATGCATGGTTACAACTGTATTTGCATTGTAAAGAAAGCTGTTATTGCTGAGTAAGGAATTGTATTTGACTGCATCCACATGTGCAAACTAATGTCAAAATTGTGTTTATGATATACTTGTTCTGTATTCATACATGTATGAATGTTTTGCAATATACTGTATAGCTGTCACTAATTAGAAAAGAGCACGTGCCTACTATCTTGAATGCAATGTTATATTATACATAATTTTTCATACACTTTTAAAATTATATTGTTGAGGTGTATAAATACTTTTTCTGAAAATTCTAAATGCCATTTTCTTTGGTCGTAAACTTCTCAAAAATGTTATTTATAAAGAGGTGATACAAAAATTGACCCAAAAAAATGCTTACAATTTCTATGAATATATTAAACGTTTTAGTTGTTGAAAAATTACACAAAATACAGTATATGATTCAGAGAAAAGTACAGAATATATCATTGAATGTATCATTGAATGTATCATTGAATGTATTATTGGTACTAATATTTATTCATTTAGGAATTAAGTATATCAACGTATCATGGGCACTTAATATTTATATATTTATAAATTAAGTACATGAGTGTATCATGAGCAATTAATAGATATACATTAGAAATTAGGTATAACTGTGTACCATGGTTACTCAATATTTATACATTTAAAAATTAAGTATAAATGTGTACCATGGTTACTCAATATTTATACATTTAGAAATTAAGTATTACATTGTGTTTCATAAGCAGTAAGCATCGATACATTTAGGAAAATGTAACAGAGTGTATCATAAGCTATCTTTTTAAAAAAAATATTTTTCTTTAAGTAATATGTTTATGACGACTTTCAGAGGACTCTAAAGTATGTGGGAATATACGAAATACTGAATCTGTACAGATTGAAACAATCGGCATATATGACCTGTGGTGCTTCTTACCAACTGTTTAGTTGATGTGGAGTTAAGATGTCATTTAACAAATTGCTGGGTGATTAGATAGTTCAGTTTGCTATTGCAATTACAGCCTGACACTTAACCATATGGTTGTAAGGTTAATTTTGGTTTATTTCTTTGTTTAAACAAATCACAAATTAAAATACCAACTTTAACAAATGTTGAAATCTATTTTGTAACTTTTGTTAGAGACATCCCAATAAATTTAATAAAACATTTTTTTTTTCTTCTTCTAGAACACATACAAACGCCCACCAAAAATATGTTAATTGATACCTTTAGTAGCTTCATGAATTTCTGAATGTAATCCACAAAATTAAGTAAATAATAAACTTTTCTATTTTGATGATTATGATGAAAATGATGATGATGATTAAATTAACTGGATGTGTTGGAAGGAATAAAATTGATAAAGCTTTAGATACTTACGGATAAATCATTAATCCCTGTCCATGTCTTTTATTGTAGAAGTAGCCTCCATTGTACTTGAGATTTTCTATCACAGATTTCGTTGCACCAAATCCTTTGAATAAAATATTTGATAATTTAAACAATGTGGTTTTAAAATTACTTTATGTTCAATTACCAGTTTGGTATTCATAAGCAAATAAATTTTTTTTAAAAGTTGAATTTATATACTTAATTCTTGATTTTGTTATGATATATCCTTTCTTAATATTTAAAAGGTATCATTAAATAAACATAATAATGTATATCAAATAAATTAAATTTTAGTCACTTATATCACAGGTATATAAATTTGGAAAATATCTGGTGTATTGTTTTATACCTTCTAGGAAACGAAGGACTAAACTACCATTCACAAACTTACTTAGTATTTTCAATCATATTTACAGGCCACATAACCAAAAGAGAGTCCAAAAATGATCATTGCTTAAGTTGTTACCATCATTATTGCAAATGGCCATACACCACAATTAATTTTACTATATGTTCTCTACATATATTTCTCAGCACTGACCTTTCCACAGTGTGACAATCAATACAAATCATATGAAAATCTAAAATACCCCCAAAGATGACTTCACGGTGAAATTCTTGTCAAGGGTTGACCGGCATTTTTTTGAGCTGCTGCACTGTAAACATAACAGCATGTACACAGACCACATATTTCACTTCCGGATCATTACCAAGGCCTTATTACTCCATGTGCACTGTCGCCAAATTACACACTGACAACCACTCTCTCTGCTCATATTCTCATGAATAAACAATTACCTTTAAATCCCTACCAAATATGCATCAATATAACTCTTCTATCACCACCAAAATGAGAGAGGAAAAAATGTTCTAAAAATAGACTGGAACTACATTCGTGGGTACTGAACTGGAAGTATTAATTGTGATGTGATTCCTGACAAGCCCAACTTGTTGGGGCAAATTTTAGTAAAACTTTTATATTTGAAAGCCACACCTATTTGAACTTTATACATGAAGTCTTTTTGAATTTCCTTGCATACAAGACATGTGACACCTGCTGGAAAGTGTGTAGTGCTGGTGTTCCACAGGGTGGAAGTGCTGATTCATGTGCTTTTGAGAAACCAAAACTAAATTCGCTATATCTTCCTTAATTATAGGATTTTTTCAATTCTGTAAAAACCTAATTGTACTACAAGATAAGGCCTGTCCGAAAATATGTTTAAAGTTTATACATTTTGATCAATTAAAATTTTAATGGAAATTTAAATAAACATTTAAATTTATAAACTAAATTTTATTGAAAAATTAAATTTTCATAAACGTTTGAAAACAGATTTTGTCAAAGTTTAAACAGAAAAGTTGATCAATCAATGGTCTTTAAAATAAATGGTAGTTTGGGTCTGTGTAACTGAGAACATTTTTCCCAGGGGTAGTGAAGTAGCATGACTCATAGTGATTTTGGCAACAAACCGCAATATGCCTGTCAATGTGCATATAGGTGTACACACTAAAGAAGCAGCAACAGGTGCTATGTTCCATATTTATTGTGTCAGGTATTTAGGCAGTTATTTGTATAACTAATAGTGCCCTCAGATTTAAACATCTGATGGGACCACTTCCATGTTTTATAGGAAAATTGCATTACATTTCAGTGTCGATAACTACAAAAAGTGACAATAAGATAGGATAATACAGTTTTTAGGCAGGCTTTACCTTACTGAACAATGGTGCTAATCTCTCTCATGAAGATCTAAAAGCCATGTCCTTGAGGTGCTGTATATTAGTATGGTGATATCAGGATCACTTATGGCAGTACACTGCATATGTCCTTATGAAACCTTGCTATCACCACCAGACTACTGGAGAGCTTCCAAGCTGATCCACCATTAACACTTTGTTCCAGATACCAGCCTAGACCTGAAAAGATATAAAATGTTTCACTTATATCTAGAAAACAGTAAGATGTATGCAAATGAAGTTAAAATGTGTTAGATATAGTGATTTCCAAATAACATTCAGGCTGCAAGCATAGGAAATAAATATTAAACTTGACAGAGTGACACTCAGAAATGTGAAGTAATAGTCATGTATTAAAGTAATAAATTCATCCTAAAAGTATATGAAGTTTCTATAAGCATATCTGGTCATTTACAGGTTAAAAACTAATCAGGTAAACTATGCATCACAAACCTTAAGTAAATGTGGGGACGGTGAGGTTTGATCATTGGTGGAAACATTAGTACATGCCAGTATACAGGAAAGTAAAGCGACAATGTAGTAATAAAGAATATATTACTATAAGCAATCTTATTCATGAGGGAAATAATAATTCTGGATATTGCAAGAGAATTCAGCCAAATGTGGCCACACATATAAACTACAGGTACCAATACATCCTATATCATAAACTAAATGTGAAATTCTGATCCCCAAAACTTGTAAACAAGAATGGAAATTTGCATATGTGGGACATATACAATGTAATTGTTATGATCAAATGTGCAAAACTAATTCCAATGATCTGTTTGAACATTTAAAGTGTATTTTTAAGGGTGTTTGATACCAATTATTAACCTCAATGGTTCAATAGAATCAGATATCAGCTGATATTACAATACCGCACTCTATCCAAGTACTGAATTGAAATATGTTACCATACATGGGCATATTAATGAAGAAAATAACATTTTGGGATACATTTAGTGCACACAGCCAGAAATGTGTCTTACAGATTCACTGTAGGTACAATGTCAGCCTATATGATATACTGAATGTGGACTTTGGATCCCAAACATTCTAGAATATGTGAATATTTGTTCATGTGGGATATGTAACCATGCTAAGATCAGTTGTACACAGTTAAACTCAAAATATCTGTTTGAATATATCTTATGAAATCTTTAGAGTGTCAGTTAACAAATATTATTAGTAATTAACAATGCATAAATTAAGATGGATCATTAGAATTCACATAACATCATACAGGCCACAATGCCGCACTTCACTAATCAATATCTTAACCAAATTGAACAATAAAATTGAATGCATTTTGTGTTCAACTTACATCATTTTGCTGTTTTCTTACATCCAAGGGTAAATATACATGTGGAAAGTATATTTTATCCCTTCAGCCTGCATTTCATTCTCAGAAAGTTTAAACTGATTTAGTAGAGAACTCGAGTAGGTTCTAGTATAAAATTTGCATCGCTGTCCTCTCACTAAACACCCTGTAACTATATTTGTTAACAATTACTAAAGGCTATATAAGCAGATATGTGTTACTCAGGAAGTCACCCCATCATAAACACATAAATTAACTGATTGGACCCCTAATAAATAGTTTGAATGATCAATACAAAATAGAATCTGTCTCTCATACATTTTAAATGTATGACTCATTTTGACTTACAAAGATATTTTCTCTGACAAAATTTGACAAATATCCATCATTGTAGCTTGTATATGGTGTAGGAGTATAAACATGCTGATAGCAATTGATATAATTTCCAAAAATATTATCTATGTGCATTTTAAGGGGCAAATGTTTATTTTTTTATTTTTTTAAAACAAATTTTTAAAATTTTAAAAAATAAAATCAATTTTTAAATTCTATTGTCATTATTAATATATATAACGCCTTTAAATTTCATGTGTTGATCATTAATAATAAAAATTTTAGAGCAATTTAAAGTTTAATAATAACTGCCTGTACAGGCCATACACCACAATTAATTTTACTATATGTTCTCTACATATATTTCTCAGCACTGACCTTTCCACAGTGTGACAATCAATACAAATCATATGAAAATCTAAAATACCCCCAAAGATGACTTCACGGTGAAATTCTTGTCAAGGGTTGACCGGCATTTTTTTGAGCTGCTGCACTGTAAACATAACAGCATGTACACAGACCACATATTTCACTTCCGGATCATTACCAAGGCCTTATTACTCAATGTGCACTGTCGCCAAATTACACACTGACAACCACTCTCTCTGCTCATATTCTCAAGAATAAACAATTACCTTTAAATCCTTACCAAATATGCATCAATATAACTCTTCTATCACCACCAAAATGAGAGAGGAAAAAATGTTCTAAAAATAGACTGGAACTACATTCTGAACTGGAAGTATTAATTGTGATGTGATTCCAAATATCATGGAGATTAACTGAATGCATTGTCATTAGTCAGTAATAAAACTGCTGACACACCCCACTACTCATGACATTCTCTAAATAATGCAGTCAAAATATTTGTCACAAGTTTTAAAACTTTTCATGTATCACAGTTTTTTGTCAATAGTAGATTGAGTCCCTGAGTGATTTCCTCACTTAACGGTTGTAGGATCAGTCTTCAGACGTAAGGAAGCGTTTAAAATAATTGTATTCTGTGTAAGTTATTTTATTCGTTCGTATATTTGTATATTTTGAAGAATTAATTATTGCCATATCTGGATTCAAAGATTTCCAGGGTTGAAATCATTTCAAGCATTTGTGAAAGAAAACATTTGACTAGATAGCAATCATGTATGCAATATATATAGTTGCAAGCAATAATTTATATATATATATATATATATATATATATATATATATATATATATATATATATATATAAATCCTCTTCATTAGAGTTCTCTGTGATGAGCAGTTCCATACAGTATTAAAATCCGAGTCATAGTTATGGTCAGAGATCAATTTCTATTGATGAATGATACTCGTTGGATTGTAATCAGTTGATTTTATTAATACGTTATATCCATCTAGACAACTTTAGCAACATAATATGTGTCATGGTTTAAGAACTTGTCCAAAATTTACAGCCATTAGAGTAACTATTGAGCGCCAGTAAATAGGGATATTTGGATGCTGTACACAAACAAACACGCATAGTATTACAAACAAGCCGAAAAGCAAAAATTTGCAACCTGAATGTTTTATTGGTTCAAGAAATGACTGAAACAGTATCATCCAGGTGTTCTTTATTGCCAAACAAGAATATACATAAACCTAATTTACCTGTCCCAATTTGACCAGAACGAAGTTGTCGGCACACCAATACACAATCCTTACAATAGAGGGTTGATCTTGTCCAGCCCATCAATACACAATCCTGACACTAGAGGTTTGAATTCGTTATACAATATATTCAGGAAAATTGATAATTTTCATTAGCCCACAAATGATCAAAACTGACAAAAGACTTTTTTATTGGTCAGGAAATCTGCATTAATAACAATATTCAATGCAATATAATTTTGATTCATGTACACACAGATATCCATACACACAAATATATACAATTCATTATTATTATTATTATGCTTTTCTCAACTTGATGTCGCTGTATCGTAGATGTTAATCATCGCCGTGAACTCGTCATCAGATATTGTTGTGTGGTCGAGACTAGATGATATCAGCGATGACAATTGGGAATATGCAGCAGCCGCGATATGCAATTTAATTATATGATAGTGTAGTTTATTCGGACTGCACGTGGATATTTTTTTTTGCAATTATATTAGCGATTCCGGTAATTGTTGTTGCCGCTGAAACACGAATTGTGACAATTACTGGTGCTATCATTGTTACCGCTGATAGCAATATAACCGTTCCAGCAATAACAGTTGAATCCGAATATACGATTATGGCAACACGGGTAATACGCCTGCAGTATTTTTTTATTTTTACTTGATACACGTCATTGAGATTTTTTAATTTCGTTTCCAATTCGCCCACTAGATCGTATCGATATTGTTGGACGTTCTCGTTTACTTAAATATGGGGCATGTTATCCGTCCTGACCAAAGCTTCTATACCCAGGCAAAAACAACTTATTCAAATCTCCTTCAAAGTCGTCATCGATGCCGTGGGCGAATATTGTTTGAACGTCTTGAAAAGCACGATACCTTTATCTAAGCACCATATGCAAAGTCCGCTGATTTTATATATAGAACAAATAGAGAATTTCACAGAGTGGCTTTTGCAAAAATGAAGTCTACAGCAAATAAAGAATGTTCAAGACATGATGAGAAACGTACTGAAAGAGGAGGTGAAGAAGATTAAAGATAAATGAGAAAAGGCGCGAAAGAATAAGACAACACAAAGGAAAAGATTACTTTAACAGACTAATTCAAAACTGCATGAAGATGCAGGAAACATTTAGATCTATGGGACATCCTGACTGGATGAAGATGGAGGAAACATTTAGATCTATGGAACATCCTGAGTGGATGAAGATGGAGGAAACATTTAGATCTGTGGGACATCCTGAATGGATGAAGATGGAGGAAACATTTAGATCTATGGGACATCCTGACTGGATGCGAGACAAGGAAAAAAAGATGAAAGATCTCATTGCGAAAGTGAGGAAATTGTCAACGTAAGTAGTGCACCATGAAACAATATTTCTTAAGTTGGGTAATTACAGTTGTATTCTTATCATAACCTAAGCCTCTTCTGGTACAATTTATATTTAAATAGTTTTCTTTTTAATCCTTTACTCACAGTTTTGCGATGTTTTTATTTTTATCAATTATTAATATCAATGTTTTAAATCTTTAAGATTTAATGAATTCCATGGAAATATTTTTCAGTAAAAAATACTTGCCACTTCTGGCATAAAATCATTTAAATAATTATTTTCAAAAACGAAATATAAATATCGTAAATATCATGAATGGAGAATAAATATTTACTAAGTTTACTAACAATTAAAAGAGTTTGTAAAAATTACTATATGCTAAAAATTACATTGTTCCTGTTCTCAAAAACAGGAAAAATTAATTACATGTCACAGTGTATCACGGGGTACATAAAATCATCAATTATTTCAATTGTGCGAATTTCCAATAAATTGCGGTTTTGGAGCTATATGTTAGCAGATAATTTGTCAATTTTCAAAATTTCCTGTAAGTTCATTTCAAAATATTTTTGCTTAAAAAAGTAAGCTTTCCATATTTAGTTGTAATTATACCTATTGGCCGATTATCACAAAATGTACGTGCACGCCAAACCCCTTCTTTGCAGTTTTCCTGTTTAAAGTTGATAAAAAAGAGAGTGTTTCTAGCCTGCACCAATATATATATATATATATATATATATATATATATATATATATATATATATATATATATATATATATATATATATATATATATATGATTTGATTCAGGATCAGCTGCTTATAACCGCTCTCGGAAGGTTCAAACCCGTTTGATCCGCATGGGACCGGTTTAAACCAGTCAAAACAGGGCAACAACTCACTTTATGCATAAAATGTACTTTGATTAAACCGGTTTTGAACCAGGATCAGCTGCTTAGAACTGTTCTCAGCAGGATGGAACCAGTTTGGTCCGGATGGAACAGTTTAACGGGTTTAAACCGGTCAAAAACAGTCCAAAACACATTTCTCCA
This sequence comes from Unio delphinus, assembly GCA_029339505.1. Lineage (NCBI taxonomy): Eukaryota > Metazoa > Mollusca > Bivalvia > Unionida > Unionidae > Unio > Unio delphinus. Next base: position 1,700,724 of record JAQISU010000036.1, read on the forward strand.
TATAATGTACTTTGAGTAAACCGTTTTTCCCGTTTTTATCCAGGATCAGCTGCTTCTAACCGGTCTCAGAATGATGGAACATGTTTGATCCGGATGGAACTGGTTTAAACCGGACAAAAACAGTCAAATGCTCACTTTATCCATAAAATGCGCTTTAAGTAAACCGGTTTTAGCCAGTTTAGAAGCATGATAAGCTGTTGGGAACTGGTCTCAGAAGGACTGAACCGGTTTAATCCGGATGGAACCGGTTAGACTGGTCAAAACCAGTCAAAAACTAACTTTATCCATAAAATGTACTTTCAGAAAACCGGTTTCAACCGGTTTTGATCCAGGATCAGCTACTAATAACCGGTTTTAGCACCATGGAACCGGTTTGATCCAGATGGTACCGGTTTTAAAAGGTTTAAACCGGTAAAAAGCTGTCAAAAACTCACTTTATCCATACAATAAACAAGGATAAGCTGTTTCAACCCGGTCTTAGAAATATAGAACCGACTTGGTCCGGATGGAACCGGTTTAAACCGGTCAAAACAAGTCAAAAAGTCAATTTATCCAAAAATGTACTTTGAGTAAACCAGTTGTAATCTGTGTTGAACCAGGATTATCTGCTAAGAACCGGTCGCAGAAGGATGTAACCGGTTTCTTCCGGATGTAGCCGGCTTAAACCGGTTTAAACCGGTCAAGAGCAGTCAAAAAATTCACTTTATTCATTAAATGTACCTTGAATAAACCGGTTTTTACCGGTTTTGAACCAGGATCAGCTGGATGGAATCGATCGCAGAAGGATGGAACCGGTTTGAATCGGATATAACCGGTTTTAACCAGTCAAAATCAGTCAAAAACTCACTATATGTATAAAATGTACTTTGAGTAAATTGGTTTTAACCGATTTCGATCCAGGATCAGTTGCTTATAACCGGTCTCAAAAGGATGGAACTGGTTTTAACCGTTTTGATCAGATCAAAAGCTGTCAAAAACTCACTTTATCCATAAAATGTACTTTGAGTAAACCTGGTTTTACCAATTTTGATCCAGGATCAGCTGCTTTTGACCGGTCTCAGAAGGATGGAACCGGGTGGATCCGCATGGATCAGCATGGATCAGGTTTGAATCGGTTTAAACCGGTCAAAACTAGTCTAAAACTCACTTTATCCTTAACATGTACTTTGAGTAAACCGGTTTTAACAGAGCAATGTATCATGTACTAACGGGCAATTCTTCAACATGTTACTCGATCACATCATAATCATCACTCTGTTGGACCGACATAGGAATGTAAATGCCACGAGTACACTTTATAATAACAAAGTTCAATGTTATCTTGAACATTTCAAGTTTTCAGCATATTTTCTCAAAGTGAAAAAAATATATATCGAATCTTTTTTTTCCTGAAATGAGGATGCCAACTTGATACCATTATATTTCTATTACCCTCAATGACACGGAACTACAGTAAATGCAGAGAGAAGAAAGAGTTATTGGATCCTTTTATTTTATTAAATACATGTACTCGTGTTCCGTTTTGTTTTTTTGTACAACGATTCCTATAGGTGATTTATGTAGATTGTACATTTCGAACCAGTGAGTTCGGTTCATCCTATGCCGCACGTGAAAAGTGCTTTGTATGAGAAAACCGAATGCTTCCAGTTCACAGAAGCTGGGGGCTGCATCATCTATAAATGGCTTACGGTAAGACTATATATTCGCATTACGGAACGTCTTGCCAGTGAGCGGTCTACTTTTTCTGGTGAATGCATTGTAAGTAATGTACTACTATGTTTATGTTTGTATAATTTTGTATGTACCTTCGGCTTAGTATAATACAAAGTATTTCCAATCTTATTTATGACATAGCAAGAGATATTTATTTGTATTCGCAATAAAATTGCATTTTATTAAGAAACGTTTGGCAACATATTATTCTTTACGGACATAGGTAGGTTCATTTCTGAATATGTTTATTGCTCTGTAATGTCGCACCAATAATGTAATTTGTATAGCTTACCGTATATAACATCATTGCGTTTTATCGTATATCCCCGTATCATGAATCGTACACGGTGTTAGATGTTTCTTTCAGCTGATCGGAGTCGACGTGATACCACCTGAAGAGCTATCATATAAGCTGACAAAAGCAGCTGTAAAGCTGAACCATAGCATTCGTAGAGCTGAATGAACAGTGATGCTAGTCGAGTAGCAGGTGATGAGCGTTGCTGACTGATTGGTGCGTGCTGATTGCTTCATTGACCAGGACAGTGAATGGTGGTCGGTGACTACCCGGATTACTGCTTAATTTACCAATGGAACTAGCCAAGTGTGGTCGTGACGAACTGTGCAACTCCATAAATGTAATATTTTAGCCGTGGGGTACTTTTTGGGGTTTGTTATACCCAGTGTTTCTGGATTGTTAAGATATTTTGTATGATATCTGTCTCTTTTCATGATTTTCTTTTTTGAGCACAATCACCATATAAAAGTTATGTTATAAATTAGAAATCTAACCCGGTTATCTTGTTAAACTCAAACCTTGTATTTGTGTAAACTACCAGTTCGAATTATTTAATATTCAACTGAATAACTCTTTCTTCTCTCTGCATTTACATTTCCCTCTTCTGTTATGTCTGTCTGTCTGTCTGTCTGTTTGTCTCTCTCTCTCTCTCTCTCTCTCTCTCTCTCTCTCTCTCTCTCTCTCTCTGTTGCAATACAACTAATGAATAAATATTTGTGAAATTATAATTCAACATTGCTCCTACATTCTCTAAATTTTGAATGAATTTCTGCCTACTAATAAATGGCGATATAGTAAAAGAACGATGAACATATTAATAATTACGTCTTCTAAATGAATTATACCCTGTTTACCCATCGATCCTCTCCCTCTCTCTCTCTCTCTCTCTCTCTCTCTCTCTCTCTCTCTCTCTCTCTCTCTCTCTCTCTCTCTCTCTCTCTCTCTTGCATAAAGAAGAGAATGTAGCGAAGTATGTGCTGTGAGAGAGCAAGAAATCATTGAACATGCACCGGTATCCTAGAAAACCCTTAAACTTCTGAATGGTTAGGTGTACACGTTGAATTGGATTTTAATACAGTGATCACAATAATAATAATACAAATTTATTATTGGTGTTGTTGTTGTTGGTGGTGTTCTGTGTGTATGTTGGATTTTTAACGTAGATTCAGCAATTGTAGTCATATCGCCACGATGTCTGCAATGTGGCAGTCATAGCATTGACTATCGCTGGGACATCACGTAGCATATTATACCACCTGGTAGCATGATTCTGACACCAGGCTGACCAGTCCAAATAATAGCCTCGAAATGCTTAGTGCCAAGGTAGGCAGCTGTCAGTACTTTTTGTATATATCGTTTGGTATAATTCAGCCTAGGTTTAAAACCGCGACCTTCAGCATAAGGTATGATACATAGTTGCAAAAGCCTCTCATGTCTGCACGGTACGTGTATTCGTTAAGAGAAAGACAGATGCTCTAATCTATTTCATGCTTTATTTGCTCTTGTTTCTTTATTCCAATAGTAGTAAAGCCTTTAATAAGGATCTAAAACAGATTACTTAACATTAATATGTCTCAGGGCTGGTCTACAATCCCACACCAGCCCTTCTCTCTCAATGTGTTTGTTGGTAAGGCTGCAGTAATCGACCATAAATTAAATATAGGGATGGGCAATGAAAACACGCCTCTATGGTAAATCTCCCCTATCTCTTCAACACATCTTTATTTGCTCCTCTTTCGCTGTTTATATCTGTCTGTCTGTGTCTGGACCATCGTATAAGGTTTCTAGCATTTTCCATGCAAAAATAAGCGTGGCTTAGTTTCGTATGTGTTTTCCAACGAGATCTCTGCACAAATGAATTATATCAAAAGGAAGCCACACGAACCAATGGAAAGACGTAACACGTTAGAAAGAAAATACATACTTATACGGTCGGTATAATCATAATAATGATTTAGATCAACTGTAAATACATTAACTGTTTTAATCAACTATTGCTGATTCTTGATTTAGCATAGTTTATATATCACACTTGAATGGATCTGTTAGGCGTTCAACTAGATAACCAAGCTCTGTGCTCTATTTTCCTCACGCTATCGTTATTGAAACCATCATACAAACTTAAATCATAAGTGTGTATTATATGTAATAATTAGTGCGAATGAAAATTTAAAATTAAAGAAGCAGCTCATTAATTAGCAAAGTTGCAAAAGGGAAAGACGTATATGTTGTAGCCAACTGTGACACTGCACTAATTACGTCAATACAAAGGTGCTTATATTGTTCTAAAACACAAACAGATGAGCAGCAAAAGAGGTCAAATGACCCCATTAAACTTTACAACACGTTTGAAGACTTTGAGAGCATGGATGCAGACGAAACTACTACATGTACTCAAGTTTGCTCTAAACCTAGTTAAACCAACTATATTTCTTCTTTAAACTCTCGTTCTTCGATGAAACAAGTTTGGGATACTATTCGAAAAATAAATGGAGAGAGGAAACACAATTATATTCGACACCTGAAAACAAACAATTGCAATTTTAGTTCGAAATGTGACATAGCAAATATTCCTGCAGATAGTTTCTCAAAAAACGCATAATCATCTAATTATTTAGAAGCATTTCGAAGAATAAAATATCAAAAAGAAAAGTCACGTTTAAAATTCAAATCGAACAACTCTGAAAGATATAACGACCTGTTTTCTTTATTGGAGCTTAGGGAGGCTTTAGACAAGGCCCATGATAAATCCGGTGGGCCTGACGAAGTACATCACCAGTTCTTGAAACACCTCCCAGAATCGACTCCGACATTACTTTTGAAAATATTTAATGATTTTTGGATTGCTGGTAATGATTAATTCTCGGCTTGTATGGTACTTGGAAAGTAACAATTTAATATCTCCTTTCCAAAGTGGCTTCCGTTTTAGTCGCAGCAAGAGATGGGTGTGGCCCAAGGCAGTATTTTATCTGTGATGCTATTTAATATCAAAATCAATAGCATCAGCAAGTTTTTAGCTCCCGGTGTGCCCGGTGTGATTCGATCGATCGACATTGTAGCAAACACCGTGCATAAATCCATGAAACTACGAGCGTTGGGCAATTTCGCATGTCTCCTGATCTATAAATGATGGCACAAAAATAGTTATACCGTCCAATTTATATATATATATATATATATATATATATATATATATATATATATATATATATATATATATATATATATATATATATTGCCACGTATTCAAAATGTCCCAATGTTAAAAGCCTAATACACTCTTCGTTAGGTGAATAAACAACTTATAACAACTGAACAAACACTAAACGGACAATCAAATGGCAATTTGGGCTCCAACATAATTAAATCACTCGGAAACTACAATGAAGAGTTATTTATACACGTGATCTAAACGAATAAACTACATGTCTGTTTTCTTGATAACACAAAAGAAAGAAGGGACTACCTGTTCAAAGAAGCAAAACATATGACGTCGTTCTATTCTCGGACATTATGCGAAAACCTTGCGTGGCGCAAAATAAACCATATACAAAACATACTGAAGAAATCGAATCGCGTTAAAGTTAGTGCGCTATAGGCTCGTGTCGTGTGTTTAAAGCTATTCTTCAGCACATTGAAGACTTTAATGATGATGGCCGGTAGATCTGGTTGAGGAAGAACTTGAGTTTAAGCTGAGAAGAACTACCGGATACAAGGAAAGAGACTAATAATAAACTAATAATAATACATGTAAAAATGTTCCGCAATATTTAATTGGGTAAATATTTTCATCCGATAAAATGATGACTGGATTTTACCTTTATTAGACTGCACTGGGAAGGTTATATTTGTCATTGTTTTAATTATCTAGGTCGTTTCAATTGTTACCCAGTTTTGTTCCGTGCTCTCTCTCTCTCTCTCTCTCTCTGCTTTTCCATCGATAATCTTTTTGGTTTGGTTTTTGGATTACTCTCTACTTTTTTAATTTCCTATAAAAAAAAAACAGATACAAACTTAACTAATCAAGTCCTTTTTTAGTTTTAAAGAAAATAATTTCTTTCAGATACTTCACAAGGCATTTTCATTATTGTCGTTTTTGCGAACGATGATTTTGCTTTCAAAATTTATCCTATAGCTGCCAAAGATGACAAATATATTACTATATTTTATTTATGAAAAACAATCACCTGAATCCATCTTACCATGCCAAGACCGAGACTTAAAAGTTCCCACTTTCCGCGATGCACCTTCGATGGTATCGTATAAGTCCAGGTCAAGGAAATTCACATGACTTGCAGCTATTGTTCTAAATTTCACTCCCCTTGTACGCAAGGTAACAGATCAGGCAGACATCATATGTTGTTAACACCTACAAGGTGTTACATATGTACACCCGGACAACACGTGTTGTTAACCACTCTTTCGGGTATTACATATATCTACACGCGGACAGCACGAGATGTTAACCTCGCTACCATGTATAACATATATATATACGCGGACAGCACAAGTTGTAAACCTCGCTACCATGTATCGCAAATCTACACGCAGACAGCACGAGTTGTTAACCTCGCTACCATGTATCGACACCTGGACATGTGTTGCTAACCATCCTGCATGGCATATCGACACAATCTTTTGTTACATTATGGATGACGTTTCGAAATATTGTTTCAATAATAGCGAAAATCTGTTAACTTCAAAGTCTTTTTTTTAAAACTGTACATATGTTTTGGTGTGTACATAACTGTACAAACAATTACTGAATTAAAACAAGCAGATCTGGTACATTCGCTCTCGCCTATACTAGTGAGGACAGAACAATTAACATTAATGCGAACCTACTATGCTTTCCGGACAAACATATAAAGGTACTGGACAGACACGGAAAGTAACAAAGATGTGGAACGGTATGGGACAGATACGAAAAGTAAGAAATATGTTTAAAGATATTGAACAGATATGTTAAAAAAATGTTTTCATGCCTAATCGCAAAAGCTTAGAATAGATTTGCAGTAAAGGGTATAATACATTTGGATGTGACCTTGGATATGAAACAATGCTTGGATACATGACATGACAGCAAATTGCGTAGTATAAATATATTATTGTTCGCATAATACCTTTTGAAAAAGGGTATGATATAAACAGGGAAGTAAAGAAACATTACCATTATGATATGTGGTGTTTACCTTGATGATAGTATCTCAAAGTATTCGCCCAAGATATTCGGCTTAATGATAGTACCTCAAAGTATTCACCCCAAGATATTCGGCTTAATGATAGGATCACAAGATATTGTTGCACGACATTTACCTTGAGGAATCTAATTATATTAAACAGCTCTATAAATTTATCAGCAGGAAGTAAAAGCAGGCTGCGTCCATGAAATGTGAAACTTCTGTATAGGTGATGTTTTACGCAGAATGTTAAAGGGATTCAATTTTCTTATTGGTGCACAAACGTTTTATCAATAATGAGGTCGATTTAGTTGAATTGTTTCGTGATCTTTATAACTGGACAGGATTCAATCTACATTTTGAGTGTGCTGTCACTAATCTGTTGGTATATTTTACAGCCAGAATTGACTAGAAAAAGGGCAACCCTATATAATCATTTGGAATTTCATACCATTAAAGAGCCTTTAACGATCTGACGTAAACATTGATCAGCACACCAATCACAAAATTACCAAAGTTGAATGACTCATTCGTGTTAAGAACTGATGCTTCTAACAAGGGTTTGAGAGCAAATATTGCTACAGGAGCAAAATGACGCAAAGTTCTCCATTACTTGGAAGAGTAGCAAATTGCAGCCTTGCAGTCAAAACTAGTTCGTGGTAAATACAAAAAGGTGTTCAATAGTGTGCGGTGAATATGGGATTTCACACCTACATTTTCGGAAAGAAGTTTGTCCCTAAGACAACCTGTTGGCTAGGTTTTCAGCAAATCAAAAGTCTCCATAACAAGACTATAGTTATCGCTGTATAAATTGTGGTAGCCATTTCATTTAAAATAGATAACTCTGCTGGAACTAGACGGGGCTAAGAGTTGTCATGTCAAAACAGACCCAGTTTTTCCCATGTGTCCCACATTTTAATAAAATTCATAAAAAAATAATTTACATCTCAACTTAATCTCACATATTGCCAAGAGGCTTAACTTTTTTAAAGTCTTAACAGAAAGCACAACTCTTACATAATACACCAATCACAGCTAGTATTGTTGTATATTTCTGAATAATATTTTCCCTACACTTTAAGCTCCACCGACACGGGGTTGTACAATTGGTACCTTTATACCTATTGCGTCTGGCTTTGACTTTATATAGTTAGTTTCCGGCAAGAGGCAATAGCAGGATGGGAAACTTAGATGACGATTACAAATGTAAAGGGATGATTACATTAGTATCATCATGATTACGTTAGTATCATCGTAATTACGTTAGTATCTTCGTGAATACGTTAGTATCATCGTGAATACGTTAGTATCGTGATTACATTAGTAGCATTGTGATTACATTTGATTACGTTAGTAGCATTGTGATTACATTCGATTACGTTAGTAGCATTGTGACTGCATTTGATTACGTTAGTAACAGGAGTGAGTACATTTACTGGTTGAGTATATCTACTGGGTGAGTACATGAGTAGATGATACATGTGGAGTATTCTCATTTGTCTTATATGTGGAGTATGCTGATTTGATTTATGTGGAGTATGCTGATTACATGACCATTATGCACATTAGTAGCATGATGATTACCTCAGTAGCATGATGGCCTCCCTGAGTAATATGATGGCCTCCCTGAGTAATATGATGGCCTCCCTGAGTAGCATGATGACCTGCCTGAGTAGCATGATGACCTACCTGAGTAGCATGATGACCTACCTAAGTAGCATGATGATATACCTGAGTAGCGTGATCATTACCTGAGTAGCGAGATGATTACCTGAGTAGCGTGATGACCTTCATTAGTAGTATGATGATTAGCTGAGTAGCATGATGATTACCTGAGTAGCATGATGATTACCTGAGTAGTATGATTACCTGAGTAGCATGATGACCTACATGAGTAGTATGATGATTAACTGTGTTGCATGATGATTACCTGAGTAGAATGATGACTACCTGAGGAGCATTTTGACCTACATGCGTAATATGATGATTACCTGAGTAGCATGATGATTACCTGAGTAGTATGATGACCTACATGAGTAGCATGATGATTACCTGAGTAGCATGATGATTTCCTGAGTAGTATGATAACCTGCATGAGTAGCATGATGACCTACATGAGTAGCATGATGACCTGCATGAGTAACACGATGACCTACATGAGTAGTACGATGACGTACATGAGCAGTATGATGACCTACATGAGTAGCATGATGACCTACATGAGTAGCATGATGACCTACATGAATACCATGATGATTACCTAAGTAGTATGATGACCTACATGAGTAGCATGATGACCTACATGAGTAGTGTGATTACCTACATGAGTAGCATGACGATTACCTGAGTAGCATGATGATTACCTGAGTAGAATGATGATTATATGTGTAATATCATATGATATGAAGTTTACTGTGGTGCTATTTGTTGATAATTCCAAACGTTGATAGATACATTTGACAGTCACATTGATCATATCCGTTGACATACGCTATCATTTGTCATTACTTATTGTAGGTCCGTGTTTTGACAATATCATTTAAATGATCGATTCTACTTTATTATATATACCGCTCCTGTGGCCTAGTGGCTGAAGAATCCGCCTCGGATGCTAGAGGTCACGGGTTCGAACCCCGGGTGAGTCATATCATAGCTTATGAAATTGGTACTAACCGCTGCCTCGCTAGGCGCTCACCATTATGAGGTCATATGTAGGGCTGTTCGGCCTGGTGTCAGGCTAATGTGACTGGGTCTGCAGCATGATGCTTGACATCATTATAAACTGCCGTACTGCTAATATCATAAAGGTATGAATGAAAAATTGTTAAGTCATACAAATCCAAATCACAAACACACGCACACACTTTATATCCGTATTCATCAATACTTTGCATTATAAACATCTCACGTGATTGCGTCAATGCTTTCACTAGTTCTAATCACTCCGTATCAACCTGTTAATTGAGTTGTAAGAATACCAACAAGGTCATAACTTGATCACATATTACGCACGTGATTGTGTCGGTGTTTTCACTGGATCTAATAAAACTTAGTATCGTCCTGTTAAACGGAATATAAGAATGTCAAAAAGGTCGTAATTATATCACGTGATCTACAAGTAGTTAGTCAAGTGATAAACAAATCGGAACAGTAATATAGAAGACAGCCTCGGTTTTAACAGATTAAATGTGTGTAGCTAATTTATGATTTAAATATATGTGACGATTACATGGTATATGGAGATGAGTAACTTCGTTGTTTGCTATAAGTGATACTTATGACCCAAAAGATGGTTATCTTTTACTTAATGCTAATTAATCAATCGTTCAGCAAGACTCAGTGAGATAATTTACAACTAACGTAAGAGGTTCGTAAGACACACTAAAGATGAAATTGTGGCCAATAATAGTTAGCACAGAGAATAAAAGGCTGATTTACAATTCATATTACGGTATGTACGAAGTTTTATAATCGTCTTAGACGCCACACTTCCTGAGTCTTTGGTCTATGTGGTTGAAAACGAATATAATGGACTGTCCATTTTTATTTTAAAAATTGGTAGTGGAGTACTTTCTAAAAGAAACAGACAAATGTGCAACATCAGACAATGTAGTATCCATTTCGTGTGGCCTTTTTATTTACATGCAAATTTTTGTTCATATAAACTTCGTGCATTACAAAAAACAAATACGTTATACCAGGCGTGCACATAAGAATGAATACAATTTTGTTTAATAATCAACATATTATCCAACAGTCAACGCCATCCAATAACATACGAATATATTCGTGATCCAACAGGCAAACCTATACAACAACATACGAATATAATCGTGATTCAATAGACAAACCTAACCAACAATATATGAAATTTTTCGTGATCCTCATTTGCAAGATAATGCATTGAATGTGTATTATGTGTATAGGGTAAGCCAAAAATGACCAAAGTTACTTGTTCTTTTTTTAACTATATTCAACAACTAATGTTATTGTATTCTAATTTTTTTATGTGGTATGTTTTATTGTTGCTATGGTATGTTTTGTTGTTACTATGGTATGTTTTGTTGTCGCTCTTCCATGTTTTATATATATGTTTTATATATGATATGTGATAATGTTGTACTGGTAAGTTTTATTGTTTCTTATTATTGCTCTGGTATTTTTTGCTGTAATATTTGTTTTATTGTTGCTATAGCATGTTGTATAGTTATTACAGTATGCTTAATTGTTGCAATTTTATGTTTTATTTTTACACCAGTGATATCACTGTGTTATTCTGTCTTTAAGGTCGCAATGTTAGAATTTTATTTTACCGTTGCAACAACAATGTTAATGTTTCAATAATAAAATAATCTGCTGCAACGAAACAAATATAGTTCACCATTGCAAGATCATAAAAATATCCTCGCAGCAATATATGGATATTTTAAAATCTTTTTAGTAAATGTCGTTTCCTTTATATTAATACCTGCAAGACACGTTGTAAAATAACACCACAAATGCAAATGTTCTCGTTTTAACGACAACATAATAACACCATTGAACCAACAAAATTTAACCTTGCAATAATATTTGGATAGTACTGCAATGGTACCGACATTGACCCATTAGGTTCTCCATATAATGGTTCCGACAATGCCCCATTCGGTGCTCCATACAATAGTACTGTCAGTGACCCGTTCGGTGCGCTATTCATTTCTGACCACCGAAAAGTATTTATTATATTTGTTCATGCAAGCGTGTCTTTCACATTTATAGAGGACTCGTTTTCACATACCCTGGTTAACTGCCTTTCCCATAACTCAGTAGGCATTACAGTGGATAGATTTATCATTCTTAAGAGTATCCAGAAACGAGACTGCCATTGTATTTAAGAAGAAGGGTGCTATTTCACTAGAGCAAGACGACAACCATTTAAAAATAGTATGGCGTTGACATTTCTTATATCCATTCTAACAGTATTATGCTTCACAATTCGCCTCAAATGTGAAGAGTTTTCAACGTGTGTCGATCAAGAATCGGTGATTAAACTAGATCCTTTTAGGAAGATCAGAGAAATTTTCAATATCAGTTCGGACAAGGAGTTGGGCCACAAATTGGATTATATCTCCTCACGCTATTATGAAGGTGTCCATTGTGAAGAAAATGATGCGAATTATCCAACATATCATGCGGTATCTCTCTCTCTCTCTCTCTCTCTCTCTCTCTCTCTCTCTCTCTCTCTCTCTCTCTCTCTCTCTCTCTCTCTCTCTCTCTCTCTCTCTCTCTCTCTCTCTCTCTCTCTCTCTCTCTCTCTCTCTCTCTCTCTCTCTCTTAGATTGAGTTGTACAATCTGTCACCTGGGTTTAATTAAAACTTTTCGTCGTAATAGACTCTTGTAGATGCATTTTAGGAACGAACAAAGCAATACGATTCATTTCGTAATTTTATGATTCATACTCTAGATTCTTATTCCGTATGTCGACATCATTTTTCATATGTTTATGATGTTGTGTCTAGATCATTTGGGGCGGGGGGGAGGGGGTTATTGTTAGTATTATTCATTGAAACTAAATAGTGCTCATTGGACGAGAATAGATCAATATTCTCGGTAATTATTACGGTAATATGAATTCCCAAATTAATCAAGGAATTACGGATACAAGTCCTAATAATTTCAAGCTCTGAAATAGCTTATGTAGAAATTAAAACATAAACCAGTACTTAATGTGTTGATGTGTCTGTTCTGACCTGTATACTGCTAATGTGCCAACAGTATTTTAGTTGCAAAACGGTAATATATTAACATGTTTTAATTCACTATATATCACAATGGATGTTTCTGTTCAGGAATATTAATATTAAGAGAATTCTGTATTTCAAGAGATAATTCACTTGTACAATTTGAAGAAATGAATACCAGCCCAAATGAAATACTGGACACAACAATAATAAAAGTTGATTCTGCTAGAGCGTAAGCATAAATGAATACTATTTCAAGGAATAGGATTGTATTGTCTTCCACTTGACCTCGTGTCACAAGTAACAAAAACATTACCTATTGTAATTTGCACTATAGGTACAATAGGTATAAATCGCATATCGACTATAGGTACAGTTAGCACATGTGTACAATCAGCATATCGAATATAGGTACAATCTGTATATCAACTATAGGTACAATCTGTATATCGACTATAGGTACAATTAGCACATATGTACAATCTGTATATCAACTATATGTACAATCTGTATATCAACTATAGGTACAATCTGTATATCAACTATCGGTACAATCTGTATATCAACTATATGTACAATCTGTATATCAACTATAGGTACAATTAGCATATCGACAATAGGTACAATCTGTATATCGACTGTAAGTACAATCAGTATATCAGTTGTAGGTACAATCAACGTATCAGATGTAGATACAATCAGTATATCGACTATAGGTACAGTTAGCACAAAAGTACAATATGTATATCAACTATAGGTACAATAAGCATATCATATGTAAGTACAATTAGCATATCATATCTAGGTACAATTAGCATATCATATGTAAGTACAATCAGCATATCATATCTAGGTACAATTAGACCCTACATGATGTAGTGAATGTGAAAATCTGACCCCAAACATTCCAAAAGTTATGGACATTTGCTCAAAGCGGGACCATGTAACCAAGTTCAGATCAGTTGTACAAAGTTAATTCAACTCATCTCTTTGAACATTTCCGGTGTAATTTGTTTAATATTCAGTAAACAGTTATTATTAATAATTAACAATACTTCAAATAAAATGGGTCTTAAGAATGGGATATGAGCTTAAGCCACATTGCCGCACGTTATAAATCTATGACATAACCAACGTTAACAATAACAGGGAATTTTTTTGTATTAGACATACGTATTTGTACTGTTTTCCTACATCCAAGGTAAATACACCTGGTACACTTTATCCCCTTAACCCATGTTTCATCGTCTGACAATTTAAAATATACTGAAACGCTCAATAAGCATATACGTGTTTCTTATATAATCACCCTATCATCAATGCTTAAACTGACTGCTTGAATCCATAATAAATAGCAGCATGACATCAAGACAAAATATATCAACACGACATGCGTCTTGGCGTGTTTTGAATAATGATTTCCTTTAACTCTGACATTACACCCTCATAAACCACGCAGCCGTTTCAAGAGAGAATTTTGAGCTTTGGAGAAGTTATTTAAGTTGCTTAATGACTCTAATAACATTACAGTACAATGTAGGACATTGTTATAATATAGATACAACATATCTACAACGCATATCACAACAAAAGATTGCTGGTTACTTTATCGCTTACTTATTTTGCAGTAACTAACGTACAAATAAATACTGCCATGCGCTTGGTTTAATGTTATCTGATTCATAAGTGAATTGGTGAGATTTATACATAATCAATAAGTGTTTAACTGTAATATATACATAATCAATAGGTGTTTTGGTGTAACTTATACATAATCAATAAGTGTATTAGCGTAATTTATACATAATTAATAAGTGTATTGGTGTAATTTATTCATAATCAGTGTGTATTGGTGTAATTTATACATAATCAATAAGTGTTTAAGTGTAATTTATACATAATCAGTAAGTGTATTGGTGTAATTTATACATAATCAATAATTGTACTGTTGTACATTTACCTAATCAATAAGTGTATTGGTTTTATTTTACCTAATTAATAAGTGTATTGGTGTTATTTTACCTAATCAATAAGTGTATTGTTGTACATTTACCTAATCAATAAGTGTATTGGTGTAATTTTACATAATCAATAAGTTTATTGGTGTAATTTTACCTAACTAAAAACAGTATCGGTGCAATTTTACCTAATTATTAAGTGAATATGTGTAATTTTGCCTAATTAACAAGTGTATTGGTGTTATTTTACCTAATCAATAAGTGTATTGGTGTTATTTGACCTAATCAATAAGTGTATTGGTGTTATTTGATCTAATCAATAAGTGTATTGGTGTTATTTGACCTAATCAATAAGTGTATTGGTGTTATTTTACCTAATCAATAAGTGTATTGGTGTTATTTGATCTAATCAATAAGTGTATTGGTGTTATTTGATCTAATCAATAAGTCTATTGGTGTTCTTTTACCTAATCAATAAGTGTATTGGTGTTATTTTACCTAATCAATAAGTGTATTGGTGTTATTTGATCTAATCAATAAGTGTATTGGTGTTATTTGATCTAATCAATAAGTGTATTGGTGTTATTTGATCTAATCAATAAGTGTATTGGTGTTATTTGATCTAATCAATAAGTGTATTGGTGTTATTTGATCTAATCAATAAGTGTATTGGTGTTATTTGATCTAATCAATAAGTGTATTGGTGTTATTTGATCTAATCAATAAGTGTATTGGTGTTCTTTTACCTAATCAATAAGTGTATTGGTGTTATTTTACCTAATCAATAAGTGTATTGGTGTTATTTGATCTAATCAATAAGTGTATTGGTGTTATTTGATCTAATCAATAAGTGTATTGGTGTTATTTGATCTAATCAATAAGTCTATTGGTGTTCTTTTACCTAATCAATAAGTGTATTGGTGTTATTTTACCTAATCAATAAGTGTATTGGTGTTATTTGATCTAATCAATAAGTGTATTGGTGTTATTTTACCTAATCAATAAGTGTATTGGTGTTATTTGATCTAATCAATAAGTGTATTGGTGTTATTTGATCTAATCAATAAGTGTATTGGTGTTATTTGATCTAATCAATAAGTGTATTGGTGTTATTTGATCTAATCAATAAGTGTATTGGTGTTATTTGATCTAATCAATAAGTGTATTGGTGTTATTTGATCTAATCAATAAGTGTATTGGTGTTATTTGATCTAATCAATAAGTGTATTGGTGTTATTTGATCTAATCAATAAGTGTATTGGTGTTATTTGATCTAATCAATAAGTGTATTGGTGTTATTTGATCTAATCAATAAGTGTATTGGTGTTATTTGATCTAATCAATAAGTGTATTGGTGTTATTTTACCTAATCAATAAGTGTATTGGTGTTATTTTACCTAATCAATAAGTGTATTGGTGTTATTTTACCTAGTCAATAAGTGTATTGGTGTTATTTTACCTAATCAATAAGTGTATTGGTGTTATTTGATCTAATCAATAAGTGTATTGGTGTTATTTGATCTAATCAATAAGTGTATTGGTGTTATTTTACCTAATCAATAAGTGTATTGGTGTTATTTGATCTAATCAATAAGTGTATTGGTGTTATTTGATCTAATCAATAAGTGTATTGGTGTTATTTGATCTAATCATTAAGTGTATTGGTGTTATTTTACCTAATCAATAAGTGTATTGGTGTTATTTTACCTAGTCAATAAGTGTATTGGTGTTATTTTACCTAATCAATAAGTGTATTGGTGTTATTTTATCTAATCAATAAGTGTATTGGTTTTATTTTACCTAATCAATAAGTGTATTGGTGTTATTTTACCTAATTATTAAGTGAATATGTGTAATTTTGCCTAATTAACAAGTGTATTGGTGTTATTTTACCTAATCAATAAGTGTATTGGTGTTATTTTACCTAGTCAATAAGTGTATTGGTGTTATTTTACCTAATCAATAAGTGTATTGGTGTTATTTGATCTAATCAATAAGTGTATTGGTGTTATTTGATCTAATCAATAAGTGTATTGGTGTTATTTTACCTAATCAATAAGTGTATTGGTGTTATTTGATCTAATCAATAAGTGTATTGGTGTTATTTGATCTAATCAATAAGTGTATTGGTGTTATTTGATCTAATCAATAAGTGTATTGGTGTTATTTTACCTAATCAATAAGTGTATTGGTGTTATTTTACCTAGTCAATAAGTGTATTGGTGTTATTTTACCTAATCAATAAGTGTATTGGTGTTATTTTACCTAATCAATAAGTGTATTGGTTTTATTTTACCTAGTCAATAAGTTTATTGGTGTTATTTTACCTAATCAATAAGTGCAAGTATCTGAGGTAAGAAACTTAAGCTGATAATAAGAAAATAACGAGGACATTAAATTCGCGTACAAGTCCCACAAGATAGACTTCATTCTACATGAAGCAAATCCCATAAGGTAGACGTAATTGTACACACATAATTCCCATTAGGTAGGCACCAGTCTACGCTGACAAATCCCATAAGGTAGATTCCAGTCTACACTGACAATTCCTATGAGGTAGATTCCAGTCTACACTGACAAATCCCATATGGTATATACCAGACTACACGGGCAAATCCCATAAGCTAGATGCCAGTCTACGAGGGAAAATCCCATAAGGTAGATTCCAGTCTACACTGACAAATCATATGAGGTAGATTCCAGTCTACACTGGCAAATCCCATAAGGTAGATTCCAGTCTACACTGGCAAATCCCATAAGGTATATACCAGACTACACGGGCAAATCCCATAAGGTAGATGCCAGTCTACGAGGGAAAATCCTATAAGGTAGATTCCAGTCTACACGGGCAAATCACGTAAGATAGATAGATAGATTCAAGTCAACACGCACATACCCAACAACAAGGAGCTAGACTCTAGTATACACGCGTAAACCGAACACTCACAAGTTATACGCCAGTCTTCATGTATATGCTTTCTGCAGCAACGCTGTAGCCAACTTTACGGAAGACTCAAGCTGATTATATCTACAAGTTGTCTGTACCGTAAACAATTTCGTGTTCCAGTAATTTTGTCTGGCCTACGGAAGGCATTCAAGTATTTTATACAGCTCTAGTTATGTATGCTGTATCTATTTATCTCGGACAACACTGGTTTGATAAATCTTCTATATTAAAGTACTGGTTTCTTCCATCTTGTTAGAGACACAACATTATCGTTCCGAGATCCTACAAAGTTGAAATTGTGTAACGTCTCATGACTCGAATACGTGTATTATGAACAGGTCAAGTTGTTTTCTGTCTGAATTGCTCTAATCAGCTTAATGTGGATGCGCCTTTCTTGAGTAAAACGCATAATTGTTCTGGCGATTATTGGTAATTGAAATTGCTCAACAGCATCGATATGACATAGAGAACGATCACTTATAGTACGTAATAAGTGAAAAGTTTGAAATCATTACCTTAAACCTGTAATTTAAATTCTTATAATTTAATTATTACCTTAAACCTGTAATTTAAATTCTTATAATTTAATTATTACCTTAAACCTGTAATTTAAATTCTTATAATTTAATTATTACCTTAAACCTGTAATTTAAATTCTTATAATTTTGCAATCTTTAACTTAGCAACAGATAAAAATTTAAAGCAACAGGTTTGGTAAAATTAAACAAATGATTATTGTCCTAGAATAAAAAGTAAAAATTTAAAACGCATTTACAATATTATGAATTAAATCCCAAATAGTCATAAAAGTTGTGTCACAAGTCCAAGCGTGTAGTGTATATGTGAATTCAAGTGGTGTTCCGAATAAATTCCAATTTTAAATCTGTAATATATGCAGTAGTCTCGAATGTAATAATGTGCCAACAGTCTTTATTTATTACAGAAATATAATCACTCACATAACCCACTGTATTCAATAATTAGTATTGAACGGTCAGCTAAAGAAGTACTCACACAACCCATTATATTTAATAATTTGAATTCGACGGTCAGTTAAAGAAGCGCTCACATAACCCATTGTATTCAATAATTAGGATTCGATGGTCAGTTTCAGCTTCTTTATCTCTGCATTCTATTAATTAACCTAAAGCTTTAAATGCACATAAATAGTGCAAAATCTTCTGCATATTTCAGAATTTTGCTAGATATGAAGTGTTACTTACTTGTATAGGAAGTGTGAGGTAGACAAACAATGTATCTGTTTTACAGACTGGTACCCTTTGTATATGTTGTGCAAATATTGATGAGTCTATCGTACCTTAGAAAGGCAAATATTATGGGAGACACAGGCAACATGTGTTATCAATATATTGTATTCAGCAGTAACAAAAGAATTGTACAACCATATTCGCCTAGGATTATAAGGAATTGACGACCATTATTAGAATGGAGCTGTGTTTATTAGACAGACAAACATCCAGTACCCAAACATATTGTTCTGATTTGTAGATCAAACGTAATTGCTTTTAACCATTAAATTAGCTTCGGGAAAACAATCATAAATTGAGTTAAACGAAAAAAATAATTCCATATCGGAATGACAAATCTCAGGTAAGAGCCCTGAGATGCTTGAGCGATGATCATAAAGTCAAGAATGTAAACGTGAGGTAACTAACTGTATGTACTGACTAACACATCAATAATGTAAACGTCAGGTGACTTTATGTACATTAGTAAACATTAGATGACACGTCAGCTGATTGCAGAACAAAGGAAAACTACCGCTTTTCTGACTCGTAAGCTTTTAAAGTAAATTGGTGATTGGGGTATTTCGACAGTAATGCAAAGTCATTTGACAAAAGTTATATCATTCATGGGAAATCGTGATGCATTGTGATGCTGATTCACACATTTGTATATATTTAATATTATCAGAGTGAAAAGTTTTATTAACGAGTTTGCGCGTGAATGAAAAGTCGAAAGGATTGGTTTAGTTTGGACCGGCATGATATTAATGAAATAATACAATGTTTGGTCGTGAAGCTTGGTAATGTACTCCTTGTGTAAAATCGTTATAGATATCTACTGTGAAACCAGACATGCATAACAAAATGCACAAGATTCATTTAGTATTTTAAAAAAAAAAATATTTTACCAGCACTAAGAAAAACAATTAGCTTTTTCTCACCTTCTTTTATTTAATGATTTTATTTCTGTTTGACGATATGCAATGTACGGAGACACTTCCATGACGTTCAAATTAGTTTGCAGCAATTTCATCGCGTGCAATAGTCTGATAATGTGTACAAATGTGATGATAATCCGATTGTTTTTAGTATGTTTGGGACGATATTGACCATGCATAGTTCTTGCGGGTACCTCGGTTTAATTGGTCGATATTTTCCTCACCATACATCTTAACGTTAAGAAATTTTAAAAAAGAAGATTTCGCAGTTTTTGTTTGCTAATTTCGACAATATATGTTCTAATAGAACCTTTGCTTACATAAAACGTTCATTCCAAAAGTACGCCTGAAAGTGTTTAGTTTACAGTGAGTTCAAATATAACAGTGACTGGAACCATAGTCATCGGTGATACGCCAGACTTCACTCGTATAGATAGTCAACCAGTCGGTACTATTGAATTCACTAATTATACATTAGTGTTTGTGCCAAAGTTTTGAAATTCTGTGAGAAAAACTGTAACCAGACTTTACGTTTGCAAATATTGCTTTGCAAAATGCGTGAAGAAAAAGAAAACACAAATTGAGAATTTTCTCATATCTGAAATTTATTACACGAACCCCATTTACAATACAGTCTAGACTGGCCTCGATTACTGACGTCATACATGTAATGCCCAAGCAATGCAAATTCGCCTTAATGCGAATTGCCCGAGGTGTCTTGTTTTGGCTTTGAAAGGATTTCATTTTTATACTATATTGGCAAGTCAGAGACCTAGCCTTTTCTACCCATCCACCCACCCACCCAACTCTCACAGCCAAAACAGCAAAAAGCATACCAAAATAAACGAAAGAAACTTTCTATTTGCAAAGAATATCAATAAAAATATACATCCAAATCAAACACCTATCTTCCTTCATCTAAACAGTCACACACGAATGTAATAGTTGATACATTGTATGACTTACAAGTGAAAACAAGCTTTACCACTGATGACAGCTTTAGTCCCCACCGTATGACTGGTATGTGGTAGGTGACACCAGATTTCGCCATCGATTGATAATGCTAACCTAGGTTAATTTTGAAATTGGTGAAAAACAAAAAAATAAATGCCTTAAAACCCCGCCAGGCAACAAAAGTTAAAGACATTTTTAAATAAACAGCCGACGTAAAACGAAATTACCCCACGGTTTGATGCTAGGTTTTATTCAGTGACCTGAAAATTATTCGCCCTTCTAAACCGAGTGCCTCATATATGCAAATGCATAATCACACGTAACAGTTTATTTAGAGATATTATCTAATAAACAACAACAACCAACAAGATATTCTTTGCTTTATACAACAGCTATGTACTCAAGATTATATTACAAAGGCTTATGTTTATGACAACTTGAATAGCAGGTCAGTGTGTTCACGTAGCGTGTCTTTCACATTTAAACGAGAAGACTTGTTTTCATATACCAGGTTGAGCCGCCTTTCACATAACTCCAGAGACATTGTAGACTTATTCATTGCACGGAGGTTCATAAAAGGGACTTTATAGAATTTTCGTCATTTAACATGACAGAATTTGAGTCATTTAATAATATCATGGTTCTGAAATTTCTCATTCACATTTTGATAGTTTTATGTGTCACGAATATCATGAAATGTGAACTGAGTTCAACGTGTGTTTATCAAGAAACAACTCTACTACCAAATCCTTATGTGAAGATCCGAGAATTTTTCAACGTCAGCACGGAGAAAGGTTTGACCGACATTTTGCATAATGTCACGTACCACTACTATGAAGGTGTACATTGTGAAGAAAAGGATGCGAATTCTCAAATATGTCAGACAGTAGGTCTCTCTCTCTCTCTCTCTCTCTCTCTCTCTCTCTCTCTCTCTCTCTCTCTCTCTCTCTCTCTCTCTCTCTCTGTTATATTTCGTTTTCTAAAAAATATTATTTAAATAATTTTATACCAGAAGTAGCAAGTATTTTTGCTGAAAAATATTTCCATGAAATTCATTAAATATTTAAAATTTAAAACTTTAATATTAGTAATTGATGAAAATAAAAGTCATCGCAAAAACTGACGAGTAAAGGATGAAAAAAAAAAACTATTTAAAGATAAATTATTCCAGAAGAGGCTTAGGCTATGACAAGAATACAACTGTAATTTACCCAACTTACCAAATATTGTTTCATGGTGCACTACTTATGTAAACAATTTCCTCACTTTCGCAATGAAACCTTTCTTCCTCTTATTTCCCTTGTCTGGAATCCAGTCAGGATGTCCCATATATCTGAATGTTTCCTCCATCTTCATCCAGTTTTGATTTAGTTTGTCAAAGTCCTCTTTTTTCTTCTGTATGTTGTCTTTGTCCTTTCTCTCCTTTTCCCAGTTATCTTTCATCTTCTTTACCTCCGCTGTCAGTACGTTTCTCATCATGTTTTCAGCTTTTGTTATTTGCTGTAGCCTCCACTTTGCAAAAGCCACTCTGTGAAATTCTCTATTTGTTCTATATATAAAAACACCGGACTTTGTATGGTGTTTTGATAAAGGTATTGTGCTTTTCAAGACGTTCAAACAATATTCGTCCACGGCATCGATGACGACTTTGAAAGAGATTAAATGAGTTGTTTTCGCATGGGAAGAGAAGCTTTAGCCAGGACGGATAACATGTCCCCATGTTTGGCTAAACGAGAAAGCAATCTTTTCCCCTTTTCATTTCTTTGGGGTTAGAGCTGGGATGATTTCTGGGGGTGACATCTTTGGGTATTCTGGAGCACAGAAACACTGATTCCCAAAGCTTGCCACAAGTCTTTTAATACTGTAATATGTCGCAACATGGTTGTCTTTACGTCGTATCAACTTTATGACAGGTAATAAACGTCTAGGAGGGACTCGCAACGGACTCAGTCGGGAAAGTTCTTGCTTGGACAAATCCAGATAAATCTGTAACATGCCCGATCTCTCTTGGATTTTGATTTTGGGGGCAAGTACGTTGTAAGCAGCTGTCACTGCCGCTAAAGAGAAGAGGGTGTCAGTACTAGAAGAGAAGTATTTGAATGGGTTTCCATTGCTTCATCAACTAACGAAGAACGTGTGTCAAATTCGATTGGGCTGGCATCACCAGCAATGCAGAAGTGAAACAGCCTGAGGTTACTAAAGACGCAGATACCGTTGCTTCAAGTTGTGGTTTTCCAATGCAAGGTTGCGCCCTGGCCGAAATGCCATCTTGCTAGTAGATGTTTTGGGAAACATTTTTGTATTTGGGCTTTTTTTTCTGTTACCTGGTCTTGACACCATGCTTTTTTTCTTTTGATGTCGGCTTTTTTGTGAGTGTTTTTTTTTTTTTGTTCTTTTTCTTGATATAACTTTAGGGATACTGTGATCCCGTTTTAAGAGGGAACGAATGACACTTTATTTGTGTGTCGATGCAAAGATCGTCCAGTTGCATCAAGGCACTTTTGTTTCTGTCAAATGTGAATGATATCTTGCAGTAATTGACGTGATGTCCCCGTAAACCTGTGTAAGAGTTCTTTGAAACTGGCTTCTAAGACTCGAGCACATATTTGGTGACTGTTTTCGGGACTGATGCCGCACATGACACGAATCAATTTGACGGGAAGCTGATTGAAGGGATGTCTTGTTGACCATGTGTGTGACACACACAGTGTCAGAGGATTTTATAAACGTTTTGTTGTTGTTAAGTAGATAATGGGGACGTGTACACACGACAAGCCCTTCATCCTGGCACCACTGGGGAAACAAATGGGTAGGAAATCGCATATAATCGGGGGTGTAAGGTATAAATGCACGAAATAATTGGCGTGTGGGGTTTAAATGGCATTTTCGTATGCACGAGTCAGCCAAGGCGTTCCTAATCGTTTGGCTGAGACTTGTAATTACGATTTATGTTATTCAAACGAGACCACTTAATAAACTTTGAGACTGATGGTGCGATGTGCTTTACTTTTTTTAAACAAATTTTGAATTATGTAAATTACACTGGCATTACAATGATGTCATTTGCGCGTTAAACAGTATAATTTTTTCTTCGTCTTCTGCTAACATGTCGTTGAAAATGATCACACATCTCGAACATAAATGGCCACTTCATTAGTCCTAGTCTCACACACCAACTTGTCCTGTCACGTTCATCTGTCCTGTGAGGATGTAAGTTACAAGCTACACACACGACGTCGTACACATCTTCTGTTCCTAACAGTTGACGAGTCTTTTTCCTTGTAGAGGTCGAGGTGTATCTAGATGAAAACACAAGACTTTTAACAAAATGAATCTCTCGTAGACATTTGAAGCCACCACTTTCATGCTGTATTTGGTGGTAAGTATTGTTCGTAAAGTATCCAGAAGGAATCGTCTTTAGAAAGTCAATAATACACACATCACATTTCGTCGACCCCAACTGATGGGACACAGTTTTCGTAATAAGTGCTGGTAATCCTCCACCATTTGAACACTCTCATTGATTTCCATTGATTTTCATGGATAGTAATATGCGTCGAAAAGATTTGCTTTCTTATAGTATGTATGTATGTATGTATGTATGTATGTATGTATGTATGTATGTATGTATGTATGTATGTATGTATGTGTGTGTGTGTGTGTGTGTGTGTGTGTGTGTGTGTGTGTGTGTACATAAATGTATACAACTATTATACCTTACACGGGTATATTCTTCTTTGTACACAAATAAACAAGTAGATGAAACATGTAATGCAAATTAAAAAAAAGTGGTCGCACAAACACGATATTACATGAATAAAACAATATAGATACATATATAACACAACGAATGTGTTTTTCATTCTAAATCAACCCATTTAAAATAAATCTAAAATTATAGTTAGCAAATATGTTTTTTCATTGTTAGCGCTCTAATGATACTAGTTCTTCGCGCACTAATGATACTAGTTCTTCGCGCTCTAATGACAATAGTTCTTCGCGCTCTAATGATACTAGTTCTTCGTGCTCTAATGACACTAGTTCTTCGAGCTCTAATGGGATGCGTCCTAAAAAGATTACCTCTAGTAGGGCAAACATATTTTTTGCACTCTATTGTGATAAGCTCTAATGGTTTGTGCTCTAATCAGATGTTACCGCGACCACGACCCATCCTAGAAACAGTACTGTGCGAGTCATTCGTTTTAAGAAATATCTTCCCAACACTAATTCCTCAAAAATAAATAAACAATATACATAATATAAACAAAACACTCAAATACATCGCAGCCAAAAAATTTAACATATACTTAAGGATGTATGTATGTATGTATGTATGTATGTATGTATGTATGTATGTATGTATGTGGACTAGTGGTTAGAGCGACCATGTCAAATGCTGGAAGGGGGGGGGGGGCGCGGTCGCGGGTTAGAACCCCGGTCGATTCATACCAATAAAAATGGCATACACATTTTCATCGCTTGGCGCTCGGCATTAGGAGTCTAGTGTTAGGACTGGTCGGCCTGGTGTAAGGATAATGTGACTGGGTGTAACATAATGGTACATGTCTGCGGCATGATGCCCAAGTGATAGATATAACTATAAATTGCCACACTGTAGTCATCGTAGCGATATGAATGATTATCTTTTAAATCTACATTAAAGAATCCAAAATCACACACATATGCATGTATCTATGATGTATGTATATATTTAGGTATCCATCCATACATGTATAGTTTTGTACCGATCGCCTGTATTAAGTTTCCATACTAAAATTAGTCCAACTTTTGTATACCACTATATACATGTCAATAATGCACAAAGAGGTAGCACTATAGCAAGAAAACATCGGTACATGACACCTAGGTGTGACTGATTTAATTTCAAGGCCAACAGCACGACGTGGAAGTTAATATACTGTAATTTGATTGGACTAGTTGGTTCGTGGTCCATTCATTGTTCAAAGGTATTAGACTTTTGTGAACGCACATTCATGCTGAATTTTTAGGATATATTTAGTTGTTTTTAACTAATGCCACAGCAAATGTTTCTTACTAATGCCACAGCAAATCCTTTATACACTTCGGTCTAAAATGGATGCGGTGGCAAGATTGAATTACTTAAAAAAGGAGGCAACTAATGTAATAGATGTCCCTAGAACAAAGCACCAATATATCTGTTGGATTGACCATGGTGTAGATAGGGTTATCAAAGCCTTGGCTAACGAAAGTGGTTCAATATATGTAAAGTTTAAGTCCTTTCAAGCCAACTTCAAGTTACTAACATGGATGGTGATATAGAATATATTGTCTACTCGTTCTATCGATCTCAGTGCCATCTCATATTCTAAATTTTATATAAATTATTATACTCGCTAATGAATTGCAATTTTGTCAGCTCAATCCAAAATGGTGGCTGATGACGTCGTTCTGAAATACGTTTATTTCTTACGGAACTTGTGAACGACCATCCCATCCTTGATGGTTCAATGGTTAACGTCGTTTAAGCGGAACCCCTGGTTTGATCGTTTCAACACTGCTGAGACTCGGTCAGTTGGGCAGCAATTTTGTTTCATTGACAAAGGCATTTTAATGTAATCTCATTTTGTAGCAAGTTATATTTACTGTGTTTACTAAGCTCGTATATTTGCATGCAAATTTACCGAAAACCAGGTTTTACATTTTCACATATTGGTCAATACAGTTCGTATAAAATATACATCAATCGTTTGAGGGTTGGATTGGAAAGACCACCCATCCAAATATGTTAAAATAAAGTCATATATACCAAACAGCTTGGACCGGCGGCGCACACCGATCTCAAAACTTCTGATTTAAAAGGATGGGTTGAGGGGGGGGGGGGGGGGATTTTTATGTTACATAGTTAGGTCAGACACCCCCAGTATTAAGTACAACAACAATAAGAACGAATTCTACACTCACAAAAAATACGTGGGTGTGTGATTTGAATGTTCACTTTTTTTAACATTTTTCAGTCATATTGTTACGATGTCTGCAAAGTGGCAGTTTATAGTGATGTCTGTCATTGAAACTTCATGTCGCAGACACCTCCCAACCAGTCATATTATCCTGACACCTAACATATTAATGCTGAATGCCAAAAGAGACAGCTGCTAGTACCATTTTTATAAATCTTTTGCATGATTTGGCCGGGATTCGAACCCTCTACCTCCATTATTTGAGGCGGACGATCAAACCACTCAGACCACCAGAACAGTCCATACACAGGAAAGCCGATAACATAAAAAAGTGCACTTCTCAAAAAGAATAATGAAGCACAATGCCTGTAAGAAAAATGTTTGATAAAAACAGAATTAATTTACCAGTGATAACAAATGTTACCAATGATGATAGTTTATTCGCCCAGCGTATGGCTCTGTTATCGGGTAGGTGACACCAGATTTATCCATAGAAGGATAATACAAGCCTTGATTTATTTTTAAAATGACTACAAAACAAAAATAATGGATTTTAAAAACCCGCCCCAACAAAAATAATAAAATATACAAACAGCCAATATAACAATCTGCTTGTTCCCGGGACTTGTTAATTCACTTGAAATGTTTGCTGCATTGAATTCGGTAGGTCATACGTAGTACGAAAGGTTTGACCTAAGTCATGTACACGAAAACACGTAGCTTTTTCTTTATTATTTTTTCTTTATTATTTTTTCTTTATTATTTATTATTAGATACATTTTTCAACAAAGAAAAAAAACCAGCAACATATTCATTCTTTACAACCGCTCTACATTCGAGATCCGGTTAGAGCTTCCGCCACAGATGCGGGAGGTCGTAGGTTCGATCCTTGGCCGAGTCATACCAAAGACTAAATAAAAAATGGTACTAACAGCTGCATTGCTTGGCATTCAGCATTAAGAGGTTAGTGTTAGGACTGGTCAGCCGGTTGTCAGGATAGTAAGACTTGGTGGGACATTATGCTACACGTCTGCGGCATGATGTTTGAGTGCTAGACATCACTATAAACAGGAATACTGCAGACATAGTATCGATATGACTGAAAAAATGTTAAGGTTGCATTAAAAGTCCAAATCGCCACACACACACACACACACACACACACACACACACACGAGATCCTCTTTCACAAGATAATGAATTCAGTTTATGAGCACATGAATAGCACCAGTCGAAGGGGTTCACGTAGCGTGCCCTTCACATGTAAACGAGAAGACTTGTTCTTTGTACCTGGCTAAGCCACCTTTCATATAACTCGAGACAGTGTTGATTTATTCATTGTGCTGCGGATATTGAACAAAGAAAACTCTTGTATTAAAGATCAGTTTCGCAAACTTAACAGAACTTTCGTAATTTACTCATATTATGTATCTCAAATCGCTTACTAGGATCCTGACAATTCTATTTCGTACGAATCTCATGAAATGTGAAACAAAATTCTCTCTCTCAGCAGTGTTTCCCTTTACTCTCATTTGCGCTTCAGAGACCCCCACATTATTAATTTGACCCCCAGTTTCAATACCAATGTTTGGTTTTTACTCAGTCTGACCCCCAATTTTGACACCAAGAAGATTTTGACATTTTGCACCTCTCTCTCTCTCTCTCTCTCTCTCTCTCTCTCTCTCTCTCTCTCTCTCTCTCTCTCTCTGTCTCTCTCTCTCTCTCTCTCTCTCTCTCTCTCTCTCTCTCTCTCTCTCTCTTTAAAATACCGAACTTTTCTGAGATAATTTTCACCGTGTCCCTCACGTCGGGCAAATGAATATGTAATGACTAAGTTCATTATGTACAATATCTGATAAACGAGAGAAAAGATCAATTTGAAATTGGGGCAATATTTTGGACACCTACAATTTGTTTTCTTTATATTTTTGGCTTTTCAAACTCATTGAATTAAGCACTTCGCTAAGCTGTACAATGCATTGATGATATTGAAAATGTCCAAACATGCTTAAATTCAGTCACGATACTTTCTTATTTATTTATTTATTTATTTATTTATTTATTTATTTATTTATTTATTCTGTATAAAAGTTATTGTGATATCGCAAACACATTGTAATTAAACTATAAGGTTTATACCTGAATGCAAAGTGTCAGGTTCATTTGAAGTAGAAATTCTTTGTTTTCTGAACATAATACTCATTAATCAATTATTCATATGATTTTGTTCATTTCAGTCATGCAAATTTTGTCTCTTTTGTTCACTCTATCATATAAGCATGGATGTGCCAGTTTCAAGGATATTTGTTGATAAAAATAAATTATTAAATGAGCTGCTTCGTGATCAAGTCATGCTGAGAAAATCTTGACCTCTTCTAGCTAGTATAAATCATGAGTCAAATATCTTTAATGAAAACATTTTAATGTAATTGGTTCAAAATTTAAATTTTAATTTAATTGATGAAAGTAAAATCGATCAAGACCGTTCCAGTGGCCTAATGGTTAGAGCGCCAGCCCCGAATACAGTAGGTCGCGGGTTCGAACCCGCTTGAATGCAGCCAAGCATTTATAATTAGAAAAAAATATTAGAAGCTTTGTACTAACACCTACCTCGCCAGGTGCTCAGCATCAAGAGGTTAGTGTTAGGACTGGTCGGTTTTGTGTCAGGTTTATGTGACTGGGTGGGGCATCATGATGTACATCTGAGGCATGATGCTCCAGTGCTAAAAATCACTAAAACCTGCCATTAAGCAGACATCGTATGACTGCAAAAGTGTTAAAGCTACGTTAAAAATCAAAATGACACACACATTAAAGCAATCACATAAACTACATTTTAAAGACAAAAGATCTACTGTTAAATGAAATTATACAAGGAGAAGCATAAGCTATACCAAGAATAAAACTGGGTTGTACCTAGTTCACCCAATATTATTTCATAATAATGACTACTTTAGTGGACAAAAGGTATTCAGAGTATATTTTAAAAAATCGCAATAATGTACTGAAAGTACCGAGTACAGGTGGAGTGTCACGGAACACGAATATGGTTATGCCCTGTTCAAGCCGTAATAGAATGGTAAACTTATAGCAGTTCGTATTTTTACACGTTTGTTTGTTCTTCCATGATGCATCACTCAATAATTTAAATTACTTATATGATATATAATAATGAGAATGTAAAAACACTGGAAAACATACTTTCCTAATTTAAGTTAAATATAATTGTAGAAGAAGTTGACGTCATAACGTGTTGGCCGTGAGATGTGCAATTTAGCATGGGAGTAGCATTTTCCGTTAAGCCATTGGTTGCTGGTACTCGTTTCTTCACGTAAGTTGGAACGGCCTTATAGTTTGGGCTTGGAACATTCATGAATGGCTGAAAATAAAAGGCGTTGTAGTGGGCAGTGGCAGATGCTTTATCTGCTCGGGAAATATACGCAACCACCCATACACCACGAGTTTCCTGCTGACCTGCAGGTCGGTTTTGGTTAGTCAAAGACTTAAAGAGGAAACTCTATAAGAAAATCCGTAGTGGAGACCCTAAGTCAACTCAACGATGTATTACATCCCCTTCTGGCAACTCGGATGGGCTCATCCAGTCGACTTTTGCCCAAGACACACTGATAATGCTAGACAAATCTGAAATTACCATACCGGATCGGCGCCTGTCGTTATCCACTAGGATGGAGGTGACGAGAGTGGTACTGGTACTTGCATCAAATCAGAGCAAGAGACAGAATCGCTATCGCCACCTGGAACATTAGAACTCTGGCGCAAATTGGAAGACATTAGGAGTTGACACATGAGATGGAAATTTACACATATTACATTCTGGGACTGTGCAGTCTAATGGAAAGCCCTAGGAGAACACCAAACTGAAGATAGGCATATATTATACTATAGTGGAGAGTTGGACAAATCCATAAATGGAATATGCTTCCTTGTAAATAAAGCCATATATCGATCTGTGCTCGAACGTCGCCCCATATCTAGCAAAACCATCTCTATTCGTCTGAAATCATCTACCATTAACACCACAATTATCCAAATCTATGCTCCAACTACTGATCATGATGATGAAGAAATAGAGGGGTTTTACAACAAACTCCAGGGTATAATAACATGGCAAGTAGCAAAGACATCCGCATCATCAAACGAAACTGGAATGCCAAAGTTGGCAAAGATGCTCTAAAAGACTGGGATGATCATTGTGGACCTTCTTGCAATGAGTTTACTAATGAAGGAGGAAGATGGCTGCTCAAAGTTACAACAACTTGGTACTAGCCAACACCATGGGCCACCATGAAGCTCCACGATGCTGGACATGTCACGCACCAAATGGAACCCATTATAACCAGATAGACCGGTTCAAAACCGTTACCGATCTGAGATCAATAGAGCCAAAACAAGAACGTCCCCACGTGTTAATATTGGGAGTGATCACAAACTCGTGATTATGAACTTCCGAAGGAAATTAACAAGCCAAAGAACATCAGGCTCAAATTCAACCTTGAACAACTGAAGGACCCTAACATCTGCAAATCATTCCAAGCCACAATTAGAGGAAAGTTTGCTCCACTCCTTGTGATGAATGTCAAAGTTAAAGTGATGGCCGACATTTTCAACACAGTCAAGACAAAAGCTGCCAAGGATATCATTGGCCTCCATAACCCAAAGAAAAAACCTTGAATTACATAAGAGATTCTGAATCTGTGTGATGCCCAAAGAGACCTCAGAAACACCAGACACTCAACAAGGGAAATGGAGCATGCAATTTGGTAAATAAACAAATATATTAGAAACAACTTGAAATAAGCAAAGGAAAATTGGATTGGACAAAGACCACACAATTAGACAGCAGTCTGATCAAGAATGACAGCAAAAAGGCATTCCAAACTGTGAAAGGCCTCACCAGACAGAAGCAACCAAGAGTCAGTACCATTCAAGACATAAATGAAAAATGTCTCACAGAAGCAAGTGTCATTGCAGAAAGATGGACTGAATATTGTAAAGAACTCTACAGCTATCCGTCCACTGGAGACCCAGAGGTGCTTGAAGTTCCAAACTCCACAAATAATGATGATTTCCTCATTCTCAAAGAAGAGGCTGAGTCAGCAATAAGAGCGCTGATGAATGGGAAGGCAGATCAAGTAGACAACATCACAGCTGAACTTATCAAGAATGAGGGAATCAGCGATAAAGCAGCTGACAAAACTCTGCCACAAGATCTGGCAAACAGGTGATTGGCCAACACAGTGGACCAAGTCACTGATTATAATACTCCCCAAGAAAGGCACTCTCCATCTGTACCAAAATTACAGAACTATCAGTTTGATCAGCCATGCTAGTAAGGTGATGCTGACGATCATCTTGAGCAAACTAAAACCACAAGCAGAAGAAATAATTGCTGAAGAACAGACATGGTTCCCGACTGGAATAAGCAATACAGGGCAAAAATATAATTTTAGGGTTTTGTGTTAAACGTACTCGCAACATCAAGAAGACATTTATCATGTGTTCATGGATTTCAAAAATGCCTTTGACAGAGTGTGACATGAGGCATTGTGGGCCACAATGAAGATGTACCACATCAAGCAGCTGTACGCCAATGCTACCAGTGCAGTAATATTTCAAGGTCATGCGGGGGACTGGTTCCAGACAAGAGTTGGAGTACGTCAAGGCTGTTTGCTGTCACCCACGCTTTTCACCTTAGAGCGCATCATGAGCAAAGCCCTGGAAAACCACTGTGAGACAGTAAGCATTGAAGGTCGTAAATCACCAACCAACATTTTGCAGACGACATTGATGTGCTGGCAGGCAGTAAAGACGAGCTTGCCACATTAGTGAAGAACCTGTTTGAAACATCTTCTAGATTTTATTGAGTTAAGCACTGAGAAAATAAAGCTTATGACAAATATAGCCAAACAATCTCAGCCAACAATATAGTTAAAGGACAGAAACTGAAAACAGTTAGCCAGTACCTATAGCTTTGTTCCATAATCACTGAAGAGGTACCAAGAGCAGAAATGTTGTCAAGAGCAACACTGGAAACCATCGGCAGCAACCACCATAACCAAGACATTTCCCTGCAGTCTCTGTGGACGGACGTGCCTGTCACGTATTTGGCTTATCAGCAACTAGCACGCGTGCAACAGACGTGAACATCCACCTTCCCAAGTCTTCGCAAGCGAAGGCAAGTCAACAATTTTGCCCACGTTTGTAAATGTGTAGGTATAACAGAGAGATATGCACGGTACACACAGAGACTAATGATGGAAGCGTATCTGCATTTATTATCTTAATGTCCTAAAAATTTATCCAGTGAATCAAATCCATGTCCAAAGTTTAGCTAAGATGTATTGTGGCAGTAGGGTTAGGGGTGGGTGGCTAAGGTTAAAATAGTGCTGATAGTACTTATACATTTCCACTTTAAGACTTTCTTACCCCTTTCCAAAGCCCCGAGAGATGGCATCTAGAAATCAGCTACGTGTCACTCAACTTTATTTACATTTACATCAGAGGGAAACTAACGCATTAGTTTCTTATCTTTCTATCTTAACCTATAGGACGTAATAACTCGATGGATATAGGCTATTATCATAACTTCAAAAAGGTCATTTTTTAAGAAAACAAAAGTGAGTATACAATCTCCTTGAACATGCTCAAGAGAGCCTAGCTACTCTACAAAAAGGTGAAATGTGAAATACTTTACCTCTCCTATTTAAATATGCAATATTTAAACAAACTACAGATATTGAAGGCTTCGTAATTCCAGATTCAGTCAATGAGATCAATACTTATCCAGATTATTGGACTTCCATTCTGATTTGGGAAGGAAGCTGAAATATTGTTTTAAGTAGAAAATAATCCGACCTTTATTTTTTTAAATTATTCATTCTCTGATTCATATAAAAATAATACATAAATTATTTTAGTTGGGATTTTTAAAAAAAGATTTTCATGTAAAATAAGAAAATGTCGTGCCTCGAGTGAATATCATAGACAGCCTCACTCGTATGAAGCCCTCCTTGCCCCATCCACTTTCAAGAAATTAAATGGTAGGTCCATTATTATTCCTCTATTATAGGTATTAACATAAGAGGCAATGTCTAAGTGAAAACTGTTCCATTACATGTATTGAGTGAAAGGAAAATACTCTTATATGTTTGCAATGGTTTTTATTTTCGATCTGTTGTTTCGTTCACCTCGAGATTCCTTTGTCATTTTCAAACACGTTGGTTGTGTAAATACATGGTCTGAGTATGATATTTTTAGTGAATAGCCCAGCATAATGAAACACAGCACCGGCTTTGGTGCCTGTCGTCTAGTCAACGATCCAGGATGTTCATATTTGTATTGGGCACCGGTGTATTTTTTTCAGTGCAATATAACTCAAATCATTGGCCTTCACACTCTGCCACGTGTGTAAGACAGAATTGATAAACTGGCTGTCTGGCTCAGTATAATTCACTAAAATCACCCGTAAGAGTTGGGTGGATCACTTCATTTGTGCAGAAATCTGTGGCTTCTAGATTAATGAGTTTAAGTTTGAATTTTTTTATTTGTTCATTTTATTTGTATGGTTTATGTTAATTAAGGTAAAGTGAGTGCAGTCTGAGATGTAATTAATTTACAATTTTTCGAAGTAGACACTTTTCATGTTTACATTAGTAGGTATATTGTAGGTTTTAGAACACACCAACACTGTAAGGCTATATAGCACCACAAAAATGTTATACAATAAAAATAGTTAGTCAAAAGGCTTATCAACTAGCGACAAAAGTACAAATACGAAGGTGAGCGGTCAACCAAGGATATATATACATATACATATATATATATATATATATATATATATATATATATATATATATATATATATATATATATATATATATATATATAGAGAGAGAGAGAGAGAGAGAGAGAGAGAGAGAGAGAGAGAGACTGTATTATGCACTGCAACAAGTTTCCTCAGCAAATAGAGATCCCATTTTAAGAGCAACTCCCATTAGGATATATGCTACAAAGCCATGATATTTTAACTCCACCGTTAGATTCCAGGCCTTCCATCCATTCTGCTGCCACTCGTGGATCAGTTGCTGATACATTGCCAATTTCCTCACCCGGGTCTCCTCCATTCTAGCTCTCCGTGGTACTGTCGTTTCGTAAAGAAATCCTTCTGGTTGATGTCCACTGACAACGGTGCATTCTAACGTCAGAAGATGGTGTTAATGATGTTTGATGGGAACTTCAACTGTCATTAATCTCTGCCTTTTACAATGTTATCAGGATGAATCTTGATTCAGTCTTTTGCCTTTATGCATCGCCTCGTTTCACAAAGCTGCTGAACTTTTAGGACCGTTTTTCTTTTTCCTGTCTATAGCCATACAGGTTAACTTCCACTTCCGTCATTTCGACATATCAACTGCCGCTTCTTGCACCTCAACTGCGTTGTTTTTCAAAATCATTACCTGCCTGGTCTTGATCCCATTGAACTAGTCTGTCTTTTTTGATGATGGTAACTGAAGCGCTCTGTCATTACTATACAAGCCGATGCTAATGAAGTTCACTAGCTCTCCATCGCCGCAGTAATTTATTGAGTATTCTTGCAACTGCATCTGTGAAAGAAAATACGTCTTGGTACACTACATGTTTTCAAACGATTCATGTTAGAATACCATGCTGGTAATGCCAGACCTTGAACGTTCCAGGTATCAAAATCTTGTCACTGGATTCCTTCCAGATTTCGGAGTGTTGCTTCATCTCTGCTACACTCTTACTGCCACTTTCTGATAACATAAACTGCTTGCTCACTCAATGTTTGTATTAATAACTCTATTATTTCTAACGCGTATCTGTCTTGAAAACTTTCATATATTCAGAACAAGATATCTTGACTTAAATAACTTGAACTGCATCCTGGCTTAGTTATCAGGTCTACACGATCTTCTAATGTCCACATGCCATCTGTTATTGACTTGAATGTATTTGTCATATCAACCTTAAAGGACATTGTACGAGGTTGCAAACTCCAGACGACAAATTATCTGGTTATCGGCTGATCGTCTCTGCTGTCCTCACAAAGATTCATTCTACAGTCTCTTTCATGATGTTGTGTTGTCTGACACGGACAAGGGTCATTTTGAAGTTATCGAGTCAATGTTGAAGCATCTCCCTGTACTTCTCGGATCCGTGATATGTCTCTATAGTGAGATATACCATTTTGTTTGGAATGCTGACAAATGTGTCGGCGAGGTCTAAGTCCAATACTCGAGAATATATTTCGTCTGACTCCTGGCCGGGATGAAAACTTTCCTTCCACATTTTAAAGGATTAGTTGTCCTGTATTGTTTTATTCCTATCTTCCTACGGAATGAAGTTTGACTTCTGGTGAATATCTTCCTTCAGAATAAAGCCGTCATCTGCAAGCAGCCACTTAATTCTTCTCCACATGATTTGTATTAGCTTCCAAAGCCTTTGGGTTCAGCCCTAGACAGCATCTGTATATTTATATGGAATGTCATTTTGTACAGCATCATGAGTCTATATTAATGATAATTGCAGTTGTTGACACATGAGGCCTTGTTTCATGTGCTTGGAGTTGGCTAATGAACTGGTTCATAAAATACGAAAGTTGATAACTGTTTGAATCATATATCACAGCTGTTTTGTGTTATCTTGATTGACCCCGTTTGAAACTAGTTCACTTGCTTGGGCGTTAAAGGAAGCGATGTCACTGTTTCTGTGTGTTCATCTCCATTATTGAATACAAACCTGCAAGGGCACCATCTTTCTTGGATTCGAGGCGTGATCTTGGCATAATGCTCTCTTTCGGACCACTCCTAATCATATGTCCCGTCTCATTGAATAGTTTTCTAAAAGATTGTTGTTTTATAAAATTTTAATGGTATCTAACGCATTAGTACCCTGTTAACGTGCTATCAGTGTCCATCGGGTGGTAGAGTTTACACGAGTCCTTATTTTGAGGTAATTCAATACACAGAGGATCGGATTATGTGCCTTAGAGACTACAATATTCTCCCATTTCCATAACTGAAACTTTTCCAGATAGAGAACAGTCACAGACTGCCCTTTACAAAGGCATAAAACAACTTCCTTTTATTCTCATACAGTCTGACTTTTTGCCACAGTTACTTCTTGTATTTATGTTTCTGACATGGCAAGCTCTATAAGAACATTTGTTTTGGGGTATGGATACATACCACTATGGTCAGCAAGTGTTATAAGAACATTTGTTTTGGGGTATGGGTACATAACACTATGGTCAGCAAGTGTTTAAGGAACATTTGTTTTGGGGTATGGGTACATACCAGTATGGTCAGCAATCTCTATAAGAACATTTTGCGTTATGGGTACATAACACTATGGTCATCAAGTGTTATAAGAACATTTGTTTTGGGGTATGGGTATATAACACTATGGTCATCAAGTGTTATAAGAACATTTGTTTTGGGTTATGGGTACATACCAATATGGTCAGCAAGTGTTATAAGAACATTTGTTTTGGAGTATGGATACATACCAATATGGTCAGCAAGTGTTGCTAAAAAGATTATTTCGTAACCACCACGCTACTAGATAACTGCGAACCCTTA
Organism: Unio delphinus; assembly: GCA_029339505.1. Classification (NCBI taxonomy): domain Eukaryota; kingdom Metazoa; phylum Mollusca; class Bivalvia; order Unionida; family Unionidae; genus Unio; species Unio delphinus. The sequence continues at coordinate 1,738,238 of JAQISU010000036.1, forward strand.
ACGATTGTAATGCGATCTTTGTTATGGGTTATGGGTACATAACACTATGGTCATCAAGTGTTATAAGAACATTTGTTTTGGGGTATGGGTACATAACACTATGGTCATTAAGTGTTATAAAAACATTTGTTTTGGGTTATGGGTACATAACACATTTGGGGTATGGGTACATAACACTATGGTCAGCAAGTGTTTAAGGAACATTTGTTCGACTGTTTTATGCTGAGAGTGGTTTATATATTACTTGCCTATAACGACATATATGATTCGTAAAGGCCATGTTCCTCATATATATATATATAATATATACACCTACTTTCCTTCATCTAAATAATCACACACTGATGTAATAGTTGATACATTGTATGATTTACAAGTGCAAACAAGCTTTACCACTGATGATAGCTTTAGTCCCCAGCGGTTGACTGATAGTGGTAGGCGACACCAGATGTCGCCATCGACTGATAATGCTAACCTAGATTAATTTTGAAATTGGTGAAAAACCAAAAAGATAAAAGCCTTAAAAACCCCGCCAGGCAACAAAAGTTAAAGACATAACTGAATAAACAGCCAACGTAACACCAAATTACCCCACGGTTTGAAGCCAGGTTTTGTTCAATGACTTTAAAAATATTCGCCCTTCAAAACTCAGTGCCTCATATGTGCAAATTCATAATCACACGTAGCAGTTTTTTTAAAGATATTATCTAATAAATACCAATACCCAACAAGATATCCTTTGCTTTATACAACAGCTATGTACTCGAGATTCACTATTACACTATATTATAAAGGGTTATGTTTATGACCACTTGAATTCTAGGTCGGTGTGTTCACGTAGCGAGTCTTTCACATTTAAACGAGAAGACTTGTTTTCATATACCAGGTTGAGCCGCCTTTCACATAACTCAAGAGACATTGTAGACTTATTCATTGCACGGAGGATCTTAAAAAGGGACTTTAGAGAACTTTCGTCATTTAACATGACAGAACGTGAGTCATTTAATAATATCATGGTTCTGAAATTTCTCATTCACATTTTGACAGTGTTATGTGTCGCAAATATCATTAAATGTGAATTGAGTTCAACGTGTATTGATCAAGAAACATCTTTACTACCAAATCCTCATGTGAAGATCCAAGAATTTTTCAACGTCAGCACGGAGAAAGGTTTGACCGACATTTTGCATAATGTCACGTACCACTACTATGAAGGTGTACATTGTGAAGAAAAGGATGTAAATTCTCAAATATGTCAGGCAGTAGGTCTCTCTCTCTCTCTCTCTCTCTCTCTCTCTCTCTCTCTCTCTCTCTCTCTCTCTCTCTCTCTCTCTCTCTCTCTCTCTGAATTATATTTCGTTTTGTTTTGTTTTTTAAATTATTTAAATGATTTGATACCAGAAGTGGCAAGTATTTTTTCTGAAAAATATTTCCATGGAATTCATTAAATATTTAAAATTTAAAACTTTAATATTAGTAATTGATGAAAATAAAAGTCATCGCAAAAACTGATGAGTAAAGGATGAAAAAGAAAACTATTTAAATATAAAAATTGGGGGATTAGGTTATGACAAGAATACAACTGTAATTTACCCAACTTACCAAATATTGTTTCATGGTGCACTACTTATGTTGGCAATTTCTTCACTTGCGCGATGAGATCTTTCTTCCTCTTATTTTCCTTGTCTGGCATCCAATCAGGATGTCCCATAGATCTAAATGTTTCCTCCATCTTCATCCAGTTTTGATTTAAATTGTCGAAGTCCTCTTTTTTCTTTATGTTGTTTGTGTCTTTTCTCTCCTTTTCCCGTTTATCTTTTATCTTCTTCACCTCCTCTTTCAGTACGTTTCTCATCATGTCTTCAGCTTTCTTTATTTGTTGTAGCTTCCACTTTGCAACAGCCGCTCTGTGAAATTCGCTATTTGTTCTATATATATATATATATATATATATATATATATATATATATATATATATATATATATATATATATATATATATATATATATATATATATATATAACACCGGACTTTGTATGGTGCTGAGATAAAGGTATCGTGCTTTTAATGACGTGCAAACGATATTAGCAAACGGCATCGATGACAACTTTGAAGGAGATTTAAATAAGTTGTTTTTGAATTGGTCAGGACGGATAACATGTCCCCATGTTTGACTAAACCAGGAGGCAGTCCTTTCCTTTTCTTTCCTTTGGGGTTAGAGCTGGGATGGTTTCTGGAGGTGACATCTTTGGGTATTCTGGAGCACTGAAACACTGATTCCCAAAGTTTGCCACATGTCTTCTTTTAATACTGTAATGCGTCTCCACATTGTTGTCTTTACGTCGTATCAACTTTATGACAGGCAATAAACGTCTAGGAGGGGCTCGCAACGGACTCAGTCGGGAAAGTTCTTGCTTGGACAACTCCAATAAAATCTGTAACATGCCCGATCTCTCTTGAACTTTGATTTTGGGGGCAAGTACTTTGTAAGCAGCAGTCACTGCCGCTAAAGAGAAGAGGGTGTCACTGCTAGAAAAGAAGTGTTTGGAGACACAGGTTTCCATCGCTTCATCAACTAACGAAGAACGGGCGTCAAATTCGATTTGGCAAGCATCACCAGCAATGCAGAAGTGGAAGAGCCTGAGGTTATTAAAGACGCAGACACCGTCACTTCAAGTTGTGGTTTGCCAATCTAAGGTTGCGCCCCGGCCGAATGCCCCTCTTTGCTAGTAGATGTTTTGTGGACCATTTGTGTATTTGGGCATTTCTTTATTCTGTTACCTGGTCTTTACACCATGCTTTTATTCTTTTGGGGTCGTTCGGCTTTTTTGAGAATTTTTTTTTTCTTTATATAACTTTGGGGGTACTGCGATGCCGTTAGCGGACGAATGACAGCTCATTGTGAGCAGCTGCATTTGGTTTGTGTCGATGCAAGGATCGGCCGGTTGCATCAAGGCTCATGATGTGAATGATATCTTGAAGTAATTGACGTGATGTCCACGTAAACCTGTGTAAGAGTTCTTTGAGACTGTCTTCTAAGACTCTAGAACATATTTGGTGACTGTTTTCGGAACTGATACCGCACATGACACGAATCAATTTGACGGAAAGCTGACTGAAGGGACGTCATGTTGACCGTGTGTGTGACACACACAGTATGTTAGGATTTTATAAACGTTTTGTTGTTGTTAAGTAGATGACGGGGACGTGTACACGACAGGCCCTCCATCCTGGCACCACTGGTGAAACAAATTGGTAGGAAATCGCGTATAATCGGGGGGTGGTAAGGTACGATGCACTTTACTTTGTTTAAACAAATTTTGAGTGATGTAAATGGCATTACGATCATGCTACTTGCACGTAAAACAGTTTGATTTTTTTCTTCGTCTTCTCGTAACATGTCATCGAAAATGATCCCATATTTCGAGCATACATTGCCACTTCGAGTCTCAAACACCAACGTTTCCTGTCACGTTCATCTGTCCCGTGAGGGTGTAAGTCACAAGTTACATACACGGCGTCGTACACATCTTTTGTACCTAAAATTGACGAGTTTTGTTCCCCGTATAGGTCGAGATGTATCTAGATGAAAACGCAAGGCTTTTAACAAAATGAGTCATTCGTAGACATTTAAAGGCACCACTTTCTTGTTGTATTTGGTGGTAAGTTTTGTTCTGAAAGTATCCAGAAGATATCGTCTTTAGAAAGTCACTAATACGCACATCACATTTCGACCCCAATGAATGGGACACAATTATCGTAATAAGTGTTTGTAATCCTTCACCATTTGAACACTCATTGATTTCCATTGATTTTCATGCAAATAATATGCGTCGAAAAGATTTGCTTTCTTATAGTATGTATGTATGTATGTATGTATGTATGTATGTATGTATGTATGTATGTATGTATGTATGTATGTATGTATGTATGTATGTATGTATGAATGTATGTATGTATGTATGTATGTCTGTGTGTGTGTGTGTGTGTGTGTGTGTGTGTGTTTATGTATGTATGTATGTATGTATGTATGTATGTATGTATGTATGTCTACTCTTTATACATGTTTGCAACCTTGCAACATTGTTACTAATCTTCAGTACCGTGACGTCATCTCACCTGTTCAATCCTACTTTCCTTTGTCATTCTACAGGCACATTATCATGCTGAATTCCCATTGTCTGTGAAAGTGCCCGGTGGACCGTATAAACCTTATCTGTAAACGTGCCCACGGTTTGGTCATACCTGAGGGCCGCTTAGTAAGGCGCTGAAACAATTTTTTTTCTTCACATTATGGCTAATCCCATTAGGGTGCAACAAAATCTCAATAGACAAAATCTCTTCACTATTAGAAAATAATTACCTGCCAGAAACCAAAGAACCACCAATAAACATAATTTTAAACAACTATTATACCTTATACCGGCTTATTCTTTTTTTGTACTCAAATGAGCAAGTATATATAAAATGTAATGCAAATTAAAATAAAGTGGTCATTCCTAGCACAAACACGATATTACATGAATACCACAATATATATATATATATATATATATATATATATATATATATATATATATATATATATATATATATAACATAACGAATGTGTTTTCCATTCTGATTCAACCCGTTTAAAATAAATCAGTAGTTATAGTTAGAAAATATGATTTTCATTATTAGCGCTCTAATGATACTAGTTATTCGCGCTCTAAAAAGATTAGCTGTAGATGGACAAAAATATCTTTTGCACTCTAGTGTGATTAGCTCTAATGGTTTGCTCTCTAACAAACGTAAGTGCCCACGACCCATCCTAGAAACAGTACTGTGTACTGAAAAATGGCGTCAAACCCTAAAAGAAAAAAAAAAACAGACACAAATAGATAACACTATAACAAGAAAATATCGGTACACGACACCTAGGTGTGGTTGATTTAATTTCAAAGTCAACAGCACGACGAGGAAGTTAATATACTGTAATTTGATTGGACTAGTTGGTTCGTGGTCCGTTCATTGTTCAAAGTTATTAGATTTTGTGAACGCACATTCATGCTGAATTTTTGTGATATATTTAGTTGTTTCTTACATATGCCACAGAAAATCATTCTACACCTCTGAGGCAACGTCTAACATGGATCAGGCGGCAAGACTGAATTACTTAAAAAGGACGCAATTAATGTAATAGATGTCCCTAGAACAAAGCACCAATATATCTGTCAGATCCGACAAGGTGTAGATAGAGTTATTAAGAAGATGGTTTAATATATGTATACTTAAAACAATTTTAAGTCCTTTCAAGCCAACTTCAAGACAAGTTACTAACATGGAAGATAATATATAATTTATTGTCTATTCGTTCTATCGATCTGAGTGCCATCTCATATTCTCAATTTTATATAAATTATTCTACTCGCTAATGAATTGCAATTTTGTCAGCTCAATCCAAAATGGCAGTTGATGACATCATTCTGAAATAAGTTTTTTTCTTCTTCACGGAACTTGTGCACGACCCATCCTTGACGGCTCAATGGTTAACGTGGTTGAAGCGGAATCCCTGGTTTGATCGTTTAAACACTGCTGTAACATGGCCAGTTGGGCGGCAATTTTGTTTCATTGACAAAGGCATTTTAATATAATCTCATTTTGTAGCCAAGTTATTCTGACTGTGTTTACTAAGCTCGTATATTTACATGCAAATTTACCGAAAACCAGATTGTACATTTTCACATATTTGTCAATACAGTTCGTGTAAAATATTAATCAATCGTTTGAGGGTTGGATATATGGAAAGACCACCCATCTAAATATGTTAAAATAAAGTCATATATACCAAACAGCTTGGACCGGCAGCGCACACCGTTCTCAAAACTTCAGATTTAAAAGGATGGGTTGAGGGGGGGGGCAGAGTTTTTTTAAATGTTACATAGTTAGGTCAGACACCCCAAATAATAAGTACAACAACAATAAGAACGAATTTCACACTCACAAAGAATACGTGGGTGTGTGATTTCGAATATTCACGTTCTTTTAACATTTTTCAGTAATATCGTTACGATGTCTGCAAAGTTACAGTTTATAGTGATGTCTATCATTAAGGCTTCATGTCGCAGACACCTCCCAACCAGTCATATTATCCTGACACCTAACATCTTAACGCTGAATGCCATAAGAGACATCTGCAAGTATCATTTTTATAAATCTTTTGCATGATATGGCCGGGATTCGAACCCGCTACCTCCATTATTCGAAGCGGACGATCAACCCACTTAGACCACCAGAACTGTCGACACACAAGGATTGCCGATAAGAAAAACGTGCACTTCTCAAAAAGAAAAATGAAGCACAATGCCTGTAAGAAAAATGTTTGATAAAAACAGAATTCGTTTATCAGTAATAACAAATGTTACCAATGATGATAGTTTACTCGTCCAGCGTATGGCTCTGTTATCGGGTAGGTGATACCAGATTTATCCAAAGAACGATAATACTAGCCTAGATTTCTTTCGAAAATTACTACAAAACAAAAATAATAGATTTGAAAAACCCCGCCCCAACAAACATAATAAATACACAAACAGCCAACATAACAGTCTGCCTTTTCCCGCGCCTTGTTAATTCACTTGAAATGTTTGCTGCCTTGAATTCAGTAGTCATACGTAGTACGAAAGGTTTCACCTAAGTCATGTACATGAAAACACGTAGCTTTTTATTTATTTTTTTTTCTTTATTACTTATTTTTATTGATATATATTTATTATTAGATACATTTTTCAAGAAAGAAAAATAACCAGCAACATATTCATTCTTTACAACCTCTCTACATTCGAGATCCGGTTAGAGCTTCTGCCTCAGGTGCGGGAGGTCGTGGGTTCGATCCCCGGCCGAATCATACCAAAGATTAAATAAAAATGGTACTAACAGTTGCCTTGCTTGGCATTCATCATTAAGGGTTAGTGTTAGGACTGGTCAGCCTGGTGTCAGGATAATGTGACTGGGTGGGACACACACACATTAGAGATCCATTCTCACACGATAACGAATTCAGTTTATGAGCACTTGCCTTGCGCCAGTCGAAGGGGTTCACGTAGCGTGCCCTTCACATGTAAACGAGAAGACTTGTTCTTTGTACCTGGCTAAGCCACCTTTCATATAACTCGAGACAGTGTTGATTTATTCATTGTGCTGCGGATATCGAACAAAGAAAACTCTTGTATTAAAGATCAGTTTCGCAAACTTAACAGAACTTTCGTAATTTACTCATATTATGTATCTCAAATCGCTTACTAGGATCCTGACAATTCTATTTCGCACGAATCTCATGAAATGTGAAACAAAATTCTCTTTCTTAGCAGTGTTTCCCTTTACCCTCATTTGCGCTTCAGAGATCCCCAAATTATTAATTTGACCCCCAGTTTCGATACCAATGTTGGTTTTTACTCAGTCTGACCCCCAATTTTGACACCAAGGAGATTTTGACATTTTGCTCTCTCTCTCTCTCTCTCTCTCTCTCTCTCTCTCTCTCTCTCTCTCTCTCTCTCTCTTAAATACCGAACTTTTCTGAGATAATTTTCACCGTGTCCCTGGCGTCGGGCAAATGAATATGTAATGACTAAGTTCATTATGTACAATATCTGATAAACGAGAGAAAAGATCAATTTGAAATTGGGGCTTTAAATGTTTTGGACACCTACCGTTTGTATTCTTTATATTTTTGGCTTTTCAAACTCCTTGAATTAAGCACTTCGCTAAGCTGTAAAATGCATTGATGATATTGAAAATATCCAAACATGCTTAAATTCAGTCACGATACTTTCTTATTTATTTATTTATTTATTTATTTATTTATTTATTTATTTATTTATGTATTTATTTATTTATTTAATTTTTTTTATTTAATTATTTATTTATTTATGTATGTATTTATTTATTTATTTATTCTGTATAAACGTTATTGTGATATCGCAAACACATTGTAATTAAACACTAAAAACCTGAATGCAAAGTGTCAGGTTCATTTGAAGTAGAAATTCTTTGTTTTCTGAACATAATACTCATTAATCAATTATTCATATGATTTTGTTCATTTCAGTCATGCATATTTTGTCTCTTTTGTTCACTCTATCATATAAGCATGGATGTGCCAGTTTCAAGGATATTTGTTGATAGAAATAAATTATTAAATGATCTGGTTCGTGAACAAGTCATGCTGAGAAAATCTTGACCAATTCTAGCTAGTATAAATCATGAGTCAAATATCTTTAATGAGAACATTTTCATGTAATTGGTTCAAAATTTAAATTTTAAATTAATTGATGAAAGTAAAATCGATCAAGACCGTTCCAGTGGCCTAATGGTTAGAGCGCCAGCCCCGAATACAGTAGGTCGCGGGTTCGAACCCGCTTGAATGCAGCCAAGCATTTATAATTAGAAAAAAAATATTAGAAACATTGTACTAACAGCTACCTCGCCAGGTGCTCAGCATCAAGAGGTTAGTGGTTAGGACTGGTCGGTTTTGTGTCAGGTTTATGTGACTGGGTGGGGCATCATGCTACACATCTGAGGCATAATGCTCCAGTGCTAAAAATCACTAAAACCTGCCATTAAGCAGACATCGTATGACTGCAAATGTGTTAAAGCTACGTTAAAAATCAAAATGACACACACATTAAAGCAATCACATAAACTACATTTTAAGGACAAAAGATCTACTGTTAAATGAAATTATACAAGGAGAAGCATAAGCTATACCAAGAATAAAACTGGGTTGTACCTAGTTCACCCAATATTATTTCATAATAATGACTACTTTAGTGGACAAAAGGTATTCAGAGTATATTTTAAAAAATCGCAATAATGTACTGAAAGTACCGAGTACAGGTGGAGTGTCACGGAACACGAATATGGTTATGCCCTTTTCAAGCCGTAATAGAATGGTAAACTTATAGCAGTCCGTATTTTTACACGTTTGTTTGTTCTTCCATGATGCATCACTCAATAATTTAAATTACTTATATGATATATAATAATGAGAATGTAAAAACACTGGAAAACATACTTTCCTAATTTAAGTTAAATATAATTGTAGAAGAAGTTGAGGTCATAACGTGTTGGCCGTGAGATGTGCAATTTAGCATGGGAGTAGCATTTTCCGTTAAGCCATTGGTTGCTGGTACTCGTTTCTTCACGTAAGTTGGAACGGCCTTATAGTTTGGGCTTGGAACATTCATGAATGGCTGAAAATAAAAGGCGTTGTAGTGGGCAGTGGCAGATGCTTTATCTGCTCGGGAAATAGACGCAACCGCCCATACACCACGAGTTTCCTGCTGACTTGCAGGTCGGTTTCGGTTAGTCAAAGACTTAAGGAGGAAACCCCCTATAAGAAAATCCGTAGTGGAGACCCTAAGTCAATTGGACGATGTATTACATCCCCTTCTGGCAACTCGGATGAGCTCAGTCAGTCGACTTTTGCCCAAGACACACTGATAATGCTAGACAAATCTGAAATTACCATACCGGACCTGTCGTCGCTCGGGTTAACAAGGACCGCGCCTACCGTTATCCACTAGGATGGAGGTGACGAGTGTGGTACTGGTACTTGCATCAAATCAGAGCAAGAGACAGAATCGCTATCGCCACCTGGAACATTAGAACTCTGGCGCAAATTGGAAGACAATAGGAGTTGACACATGAGCTGGAACAATACACATATTACATTCTGGGACTGTGCAGTCTACTGGAAAGCCCTAGGAGAACACCAAACTGAAGATGGGCATATATTATACTATAGTGGAGAGTTGGACAAATCCATAAATGGAATATGCTTCCTTGTAAATAAAGCCATAAATGGATATGTGCTCGAATGTCGCCCCATATCTAGCAAAACCATCTCTATTCGTCTGAAAGCATCTACCATTAACAGAACAATTATCCAAATCTATGCTCCAACTACTGATCATGATGATGAAGAAATAGAAGGGTTTTACAACAAACTCCAGGGTATAATAACATGTCAAGTAGTAAAGATATCCGCATCATCAAAGGAGACTGGAATGCCGAAGTTGGCAAAGACGATATAAAAGACTGGGATGATCATTGTGGACCTTCTTGCAATGAGTTTACTAATGAAGGAGGAAGACGGCTGCTCAAAGTTACAACAACTTGGTACTAGCCAACACCATGGGCCAACATGAAGCTTCACGATGCTGGACATGTCACGCACCAAATGGAACCTATCATAACCAGATAGACCGGTTCAAAACCGTTACCCATCTTAGATCAATAGAGCAAAAACAAGAACGTTCCCATGTGCTAATATTGGGAATGATCACAAACTCGTGATTATGAACTTCCGAGTGAGGCTGAAGACAATTAACAAGCCAAAGAACATCAGGCTCAAATTCAGCCTTGAACAACTGAAGGACCCAAACATCTGCAAATCATTCCAAGCCACAATTGGCGGAAAGTTTGCTCCACTCCTTGTGATGAATGTCAAAGTTAAAGTTATGACCGACATTTTCAACACAGTCATGACAAAAGCTGCCAAGGATATCATTGGCCTCCATAACCCAAAGAAAAAACCTTGAGTTACAGAAGAGATTCTGAATCTGTGTGATGCCCAAAGAGACCTCAAAAAACACCAGACACTCAACATGGGAAATGGAGTATTGGTAAATAAACAAAGATATTAGAAACAACTTGAAATAAGCAAAGGAAGATTGGATTGGACAAAAGACCACACAATTAGACAGCAGTCTGATCAAGAATAACATTAGAAAGGCATTCCAAACTGTGAAAGGCCTCACCAGACAGAAGCAACCAAGAGTCAGTACCATTCAAGACACAAATGGAAAATGCCTCACAGAAGCAAGTGTCATTGGAGATGGACTGAGTATTGTAAAGAACTCTACAGCTATCCGTCCACTGGAGACCCAGAGGTGCTTGAAGTTCCAAACTCCACAAATAATGATGATTTCCTCATTCTCAAAGAAGAGGTTGAGTCAGCAATAAGAGCGCTGATGAATTGGAAGGCAGATCAAGTATACAACATCACGGCTGAACTTATCAAGAATGAGGGAATCAGCAATAGAGCAGCTAACAAAACTCTGCAACAAGATCTGGCAAACAGGTGAATGGTCAACACAGTGGATCAAGTCACTGATTATAATGCTCCCCAAGAAAGGCACTCTCCATCTGTACCAAAATTACAGAACTATCAGTTTGATAAGCCATGCTAGTAAGGTGATGCTGACGATCATCTTGAACAAACTAAAACCACAAGCAGAAGAATAATTGCTGAAGAACAGGCATGGTTCCCGACTGGAATAAGCAATACAGGACAAAAATTTAATTTTAGGGTTTTGTGTGAAACGTACTCGCAACATCAAGAAGACATCTATCATGTGTTCATGGATTTCAAAAATGCCTTTGACAGAGTGTGACATGAGGCATTGTGGGCCACAATGAAGATGTACCACGTCGGTCAACCGTTGACCAATACAATCAAGCAGATGTACGCCAATGCTACCAGTGCAGTAATATTTCAAGGTTATGCGGGGGACTGGTTCCAGACAAGAGTTTGAGTACGTCAAGGCTGTCTCCTGTCACCCACGCTTTTCACCTTAGAGCGCATCATGAGGAAAGCCCTGGAAAACCACTGTGAGACAGTCAGCAATGAAGATCGTAAATCACCAACCACCATTTTGCAGACGACATTGATGGGCTGGCAGGCAGTGAAGACGAGTTTGCCACATTAGTGAAGAACCTGTTTGAAACATCTTCCAGATTTGATAGAGATAAGCACTGAGAAGACAAAACTTATGACAAAGATAGCCAAAACATCTCAGCCAACAATAAAGTTATAGGACAGGAACTGGAAACAATTAGCAAGTTCCAATAGCTTTGTTCCATAATCACTGAAGAGGGATCAAGAGCAGAAATGTTGTCAAGAGCAACACAAACGATGGCAGCTATGTCAAAGCTAAGGCCAATCTGGAGAGACACGAATATGTCTGAAAACTAAAATCATTATATTGAGAGCACTGGTTATCTCAGTCTGTTTGTATTCATGTGATGCCTGTGCCCTGTGCAGAATTTCAACGAAGAATCCAGGCAATTAAAATGAAATGCTACAGAACCATACTTGGCATCACTTACATGGACCACATCACAAATGAAGAAGTGCGTAACAACATCAGGCACAAAGTAGGCCAATATGAAGACAACCTCACCACGGTCAAAAAGAGCAAGCTGAAGTGATATGGCCATGTCATTAGAGTCACCAGTCTATCCACAAAAATACTTCAAGGCAGCGTACATGGAGGAAGAAGGAGAGGTAGACAGAGAACTGATTGGACTGACAACATCACAGAATGTACCAGGATAATTTTTGCGAAGACACATGCGTTGGCACATGCTCGATTCAAGTGGAGAGAACTGGTCCAATGTTCAGCAGCACAGTGCCTCGACGACTTGGTCAAGAGACTGGTGATGAGCGGACAAAAGCTGGTCCAGTGAGAAAATTGCATTTGAAATTTCGATGTCGTATGTCACGAAATCCAATATCACGTGATGCATCATGTTGCTTGTCCTTAAAGTTCGATTTTCTAGTTTGAAATTTCAGATGTTATATATTGAAATATACAGAGGTCATTTAAAGTTTTATTTACTACGTCGACGTATTGCAGTGTATATTTTGAATTGCACAACGTAGGTTGAAATTTTAATATCATATGTTAAGACGCCCTAATTCAAACGCTGTATGTACATTTTTGTGCTGAAAGTTCCGTTTCCTATGGCAAGTATTTATATTTCATCTGTTGAATTTCACAGCAGCGAGAAGCAACTTTCATGTTTAAATATAACACTGTCCATTCACAAGAGCGACCTCTAGCAAAAAAACTCATAGAAATTCTCGACCTGTGAATGGTAACTTTCTAACTGTAAATGGATGAAATTTAATGACGACTCAAAATTGAATACACCCATGGTATATCTTAAACATCGAATTTTCAACCATCCCTGTGTAATGCATGAAATCTAAATACACAACATATGAAATGAAACATCAATAAAAACTCTTTGAACCGATATGTAAATTAGAAATTCTCGAGGTATGACATTGAAATTTTAACCACCGCCGTGTAATTCAAACGACACAGTCTAAAACCTTGAAATAGAAAATATTACTTTCAACAACTACTGTTTAATTCAACAGATAGAATCTAAAATATCGACCTGAAAAATGGAACTTTAAGGATAAGCATTTTTGATACAACACGTACATTGGAAATTATGTACATATAACATGAAAATTTCAACGGCAACGTTCTGATTAAACTAGCTATTTTCCGCTACGTCGCCTCCTATGAAAATTCTGATTGTGTGTTAGAGTGGCTATATGGCGATAGTCATGATTTAGACATGAATTGGCTGGAAAGGGTTATAGTCAGTACTTAGGCTTAAATTGGCTGGAAAGGGTTATAGTCAGAACTTAGACATGAATTGGCTGGAAAGGGTTATAGTCAGGACTTAGATATGAATTGGCTGGAAAGGGTTATAGTCAGGACTTAGGCTTAAATTGGCTGGAAAGGCTTATAGTCAGGACTTAGACATGAATTGGCTGGAAAGGGTTATAGTCAGGACTTAGGCATGAATTGGCTGGAAAGGGTTATAGTCAGGACTAAAACCGTAAGAGACACGCGACATGCAGGTGTGATTAACATTTCTTTTGAACAGATGATGACAGATCATTGAGAATACAATACAAACTCTTTTTATTTATTTACAAAATGCCGATGAGCACATGCCGTTAGTAATATGGCCGACTTTAAACCGGAATCAAAACATTGGCTCACAACTCAATCCACTTCGAAGCACGACAGAGATGGAACCATCAGACATGTTGGGGTTACCAGAGGTCATAGGCGAGGATTGTTTGGATGTCGTGCGTGATTTTCTTGGCGACAATTTTGGACTTGACCTCTTAAAACTCACCTTTTTGACTGCAAGAACAAATTTAAAGACCTAGTATTGTTTCATATCGTAAATATTTTCAGCACGAATTTTATGTTTTCTAAATTCATGATGGGTTTTTTTTCTTTGATTTCTTGGGGGGGGGTGTAGTCATATCATTATATATGCTGTAAAGAGTTTTCAGCTTCTAAAGATTAGGCACTATATAAAATCATTCTTATTATTATTATTATTATTATTATTATTATTATTATTATTATTATTATGTTGCGTCTATTTTGGGGGTCTAGAATCATTGGGATATGTCCTTTTTTATTTGAATGTAGTGTCTGAATGTGTATTATGTTTCGGTTTCGGCGCCGAAAGTTGGCAACTGGCCTCTTTCGGCAATGTTTCTGTTTCAGCCGCAGCCAAAAAGTTAGCTTTCGGTTTGCTTTCGATTTCGGCCGAAATTGATATTGACTTTCGGTCATCAGCCGAAAATCTATTTTAACTTTCAGAATGCAACGCTAGTGCTGCGTCTATTAGCTTGTCGGCCGGTCAGTCGGCCCTAGGCAATTTGACATTTAACGAAGTCCTCTTACTGCAGGCTCTGAATGATTACTTCTAGATTCGTTTTTAATTGTTCGGCAACTTCGGTTTATCTTTCGGTTTTGGTTTCGGCCGAATGTATATATAAACGTTCGATTTAAATAGTCAATTTGTAACTTTCGGTCTGGTTTCGTTTTCGGCCGAAACCAGATATTTAGTTTCGGTCTGCCTCTAGTCTGAATGTGTATTATCCAATTATGTTGTAGTGTCTGAATGTGTATTATCCAATTGTGTTGCAGTGTCTGAATAAGTATTATCCAATTGTGTTGCAGTGTCTGAATGTGTATTATCCAATTATGTTGCAGTGTCTGAATGTGTATTTTCCAATTATGTTGTAGTGTCTGAATGTGTATTATCCAATTATGTTGCAGTGTCTGAATGTGTATTATCCAATTATGGTGCAGTGTCTGAATGTGTATTATCAAATCATGTTGCAGTGCATGAATGTCAGTGATCTCATCACAATCCTGAACATAAACGTAACTGATGGCGTAAAGCAAGAAGACTTTATCAATATGGCGACCGTTCTGCTTCTACACGTCTTTAGCGGTGAATTCTGCAACGGAAGCAAAGACGTCATTTCCAAGGAAAACATAACCGTTGAGGACATCCGAGTTCAACTTGTGAACAGTATAGTTAGAGGCGCTGGATCGAGTGACATTGAAGCAGCAGATTTGGAAGGGTTGTTAAAGAAGTATTTAGAACAATACTCAGAAATTGATCATACAGGTGAACACCGCGTCACACCGATCAAAGAGAATGTAAGTGTACAAAAGGTGTCTATTACATAAAAAAAAATTGAACTGAATGCTCAACATGAGTTCATACATAAATAATACTTCACTGATTTTGCAATATGTTTTTAAAGAATTCACCAACTAAAACTACCCGAGAAAAAATATAAATTTCTCTTTCTGTTAATCAATGAAAATAACGATGAATTACCGTACATACAAGAATATAATTTCAATACAGATTTTTATATAGTAGACCGTATACGTCACACCGGACTCTGTGTTGTTTGGTCCTAATATTCCTAATCAGTCTTCATAGAAACAGATTACCTTGTGCATAATGAAGCGAGTCATCATTGTTCATACAGTTATATACGACTCGTACGGTAGTTTATACGGTAGATCTCAATAAGGTCACCATGTAATTGGATCTACTTGAAAATTAGATCTAAATTTAGTTATGATAATAATTAAAAGCAATCCTTTCAAGTCACATTCAACTAGTGATAAGGCTATATACATTCCGGCATTAGCAACGTCAACTTTGATATGACATTTATTTGTCAACTAAAGCTGAGTACAGTGCCCATAGATTTCAATTAACCAGTAAACTCAACGATTCCTTTACCTCAAATGAACGTTCTTTTGTACATTTCTGTTGAATACAATGTTTTAAACACATTTTTGTGATAATTAGCATCTACACCCTTATTTTATATTATCCATTTTAGTGTGTCAGTTCCGATTTACTTCTGGAACAACTCGGTGTTCGACAAGGTCATCACGTGGAAAAAAACGATGTTGGAAACTTGGCTGCTCTACTGGTCTACCACATAGTTGCAGGTACATCTATATAATAATAATAATAATAATAATAATAATAATAATAATAATAATAATAATTGATATAGTAGTAGTAGTATCTCACAATATGTCCTTGCATGCTTGGTGACATGTTTGAAAAAGTACACGCATATTTGTTGGTGTAATTTCACCCAGATCTAGGAGAACTGTCGAGAACAAAATAAATAACTATATGTCTGGACCTGACGAATAGATTTGACACGGTGATCAAAACTGGACTGTGGAAAATCATTAAAACGCTCGGCTATCCTCTAAAGTCCCTTACCATGGTTATCCAACTGCATGAAGACTATCTTGGTCAGGTCAGAAACAATAACGACCTGTCACAGACCTTCCCCATTGTAAATGATGTGAAACAGGGCCGTGTTTTAGCCCCTATAGTATTATCATTCTTCTTTAGCATGATGCTCCGAAAAGCAATAGAATGCATTGGTGTCAAAGATGGCATCTTTATCCGATTTCGTACTGATGGCAACCTCTTCAACGTAAGAGAACTTCGGCTGACATCAAGACATTGGAAAAACTGATTAGAGAACTTATCTTTGTAGATGATGTTGCCTTTGTTGCTTACACGGAAGCCGCTCTACAGATCGTAACGTTCTGCTTTGCAGAAGCTTGCCAGCGCATAGTTACTGAGGTCAGCCTTTAAAGAATAATGAGGTATGTAACCCTAAGAAGAGTACTGGTCATCAAGAATCTTCATTGAACAGACAGAGCTTAATGTAGTTAACAGTTCACCTATATGGGCTGTATTATATCATCGGAAGCCATGATCGATAAAGGAATAGACAACAGATTGGCCAAGGCAAACGGCGCCTTCGGCGGACTCCATAAACGAGTGTGGTACAACGCCAGTCTAAAGAGAGGTACAAAGATCAGTGTCTACAGAGCTGTCGTACTGATCACTCTCATAATTGGTGCTGAATCATAGGTCACCTACAGTTGCCAACTCTGCCTACTTGAGCGCTTCCATCAGCGCTGTCTCCGCACAATCCACAACATCCACTTGAGTGACTTCGTCACCATCACTGAAGTCCTCAAACAAACTGTAATCAACAGTGTTGAAGCAATGTTCATGACGATACAGCTACGCTGGTCAGAGCACGTGTCCAGAATCGAGGATCATCGCTGCCAAATATCACACTGTATGGTGAGTTGTCCACTGGCCACTATGATATCGGGGCACCTCGAAAGAGATATTAAGGCTCCTTGAAAAAGACTCTCACCACCTGTGGCATCGATCGCCGCCAATTGGCATCACATGCTTCTGAGCTTGAGAGCTGTCGAAGTAGAATTCACCGGTCCACATCCACTTTTACAGAGCTCGGCTGGCTATCCTCTAAAGTCAACAATTTTTCAGCGTGGATGAAACAATGATGGCTGAGAAAAAAACTGGGAACCTTTGGCATCAACCACCATAACCAAGCCATTTCCCTGCAGTCTCTGTGGACTGACGTATTTGGCTTATCAGCAACTAGCACGCGTGCAACAGACGTGAACATCCACCCTCCCAAGTCTTCGCAAGCGAAGGCAAGTCAACATTTTAGCCTAATGATGGAAGCGTATCTGAATATCTTATCTTAATGTCCTAAAAAATGAACCAGTGAATCAAATCCATGTCCAAAGCTTAGCTAAGATGTATTGTGGCAGTAGGGTTAGGGCTAGGTGGCTATTGTTGATAGTACTTATATATTTCCACTTTAAGACTTTCTTACCCCTTTCCGAAGCCCCAAGGGATGGCATCTAGAAACCAACTACGTGTCACTCAACTTTATTTACATTTACATCAGAGGGAAACTAACGCATTAGTTTCTTTTCTTTTTATCTTAACCTTACAGGACGTGATAACTCGATGGATATAGGCTATTATCATAACTTCAAAAAGGTCATTTTTTAAGAAAACAAAAGTGGGTATACAATCTCCTTGAACATGCTCAATAGAGCCTAGCTACTCTACAAAAAGGTGAAATGTGAAATACTTTACCTCTCCTATTTAAGTATACAAGATTTAAACAATCTACATATACTGAAGGCTTCGTAATTCCAGATTCAATCAATGAGATCAATACTTATCCAGATTATTGGACTTCCATTCTGATTTGGGAAGGAGGCTGTGATATTGTTTTAAGTAGAAAATAATCTGACTTTTATTTTTTTATAAATTATTCATCCTTTGATTCATATTAAAATACTTTTAGTTGGGATTTAAAAAAAAGAAGATTTTCATGTTAAATAAGATAATGTCGTGCCTCGAGGGAATATCATAGACAGCCTCACTCGTATGAAGCCCTCCTTGCCCCATCCACTTTCAAGAAATGAAATGGTAGGTCCATTATTATTCCTCTATTATAGGTATTAACATAAGAGGCAATTTCCAAGTGAAAACTGTTCCATTACATGTATAGAGTCAAAGGAAAATACTCTTATATGCTTGCAATGGGTTTTTTCGATATGTTGTTTCATTCACCTCGAGATTCCTTTGTCATTTTCAAACACGGTGGTTGTGTAAATACATGGTCTGAATATGATATTTTTAGTGAATAGCCCAGCATAATGAAACACAGCACCGGCTTTGGTGCCAGTTGTCTAGTCAACGATCCAGGATGTTCATATTTGTATTGGGCACCGGTGTATTTTTTCAGTGCAATATAACTCAAATCATTGGCCTTCACACTCTGCCACGTGTGTAAGACAGAATTGATAAACTGGCTGTCTGACTCAGTATAATTCACTAAAATCACCCGTAAGAGTTGGGCGGGTCACTTCATTTTGTGCAGAAATCTGTAGCTTCTAGATTAATGAGTTTAAGTTTGAATTTTTTTATTTGTTCATTTTATTTGTATGGTTTATGTTAATTAGGATAAAGTGAGTGCAGTCTGAGCTGTAATTAATTTACAATTTTTCGAAGTAGACACTTTTCATATTTACATTAGTAGGTATATTGTGGATTTTAGGACAAACCAACACTGTAAGGCTATATAGCACCACAAAAATGTTATACAATAAAAACGGTTAGTCAAAAGGCTTATCAACTAGCGACAAAAGTACAAATACGAAGGTGAGCGATCAACCAAGGATATATATATATATATATATATATATATATATATATATATATATATATATATATATATATATATATATAAAGAGAGAGAGAGATTCAGACAGACAGACAGACAGACAGAGAGACAGACTGTATTATGCACTGCAACAAGTTTCCTCAGCAAATGGAGATCCCATTTTAAGAACATTTATTTCTACGTTGACCACAATGCTCTTCGTGCGTGTGATGACTGAGTTGATCAGTCGCAGACCGGCACCGATTAACGTTTTCGTCACGCGGTTTACTCCCATTTGGATACATGCTACAAAGCCATGATATTCTAAATCCACCGCTTGATTCCAGGCCTTCCATCCATTCTGCTGCCACTCGTGGATCAGTTGCTGATACATTGCCAATTTCCTCACCCGGGTCTCCTCCATTCTAGCTTTCCGTGGTACTGTCGTTTCGTAAACATCTGATTGATGTCCACTGACAACGGTGCATTCTAACGTCAGAAGATAGTATTAATGATGTTCGATGGGAACTTCAACTGTCATTCTCTCTGCCTTTTACAATGTTATCAGGATGAATCTTGATTCAGTCTTTTGCCTTTATGCATCGCCTCATTTCACAAAGCTGATGAACTACTGGGACCGTTTTTCTTTTTCCTGTCTATAGCCATACAGGTTAACTTCCACTTCCGTCATTTCGACATATCCTCTGCCGCTTCTTGCACCTCAACTGCGTTGTTTTTCAAAATCATTACCTGCCTGGTCTTGATCCCATTGAACTATGATAATGAAGTTCACTAGCTCTACATCGCCGCAGTAATTTATTGAGTATTCTTGCAACTGCTTCTGTGAAAGTAAATGGGACTTGGTACACTACATGTTTTCAAACGATTCATGTTAGAATATCATGCTGGTAATGACAGACCTTGAACGTTCCAGGTAGCCAAATCTTGTTACTGGGTTCATTCCAGACTTTGGAGTGTTGCTTCATCTCTGCTACACTCTTACTGCCACTTGCCGATAATGTAAACTGCTTGCTGACTCAATATTTGTATTAATAACTCTATTATTTCTAACGTGTATCTGTCTTGAAAACTTTCATATATTCAGAACAAGATTTCTTGACTTAAATAACTTGAATTGCATCCTGGCTTAGTTATCAGGTCTACAAGATCTTCTAACATCCACATGCCTTCTGTTATTGACTTGGATGTATTTGTCATATCAACCTTAAAGGACATTGTACGAGGTTGCAAACTCCAGATGATAAATTATCTGGTTATCGGCTTATCCTCTCTGCTGTCCACACAAAGATTCATTGTACAACTTAAATCGTACAGCCAGTTATGATGTAGGCTTCTAGTCTCTGTCATAATGTTGTGTTGTATGACACGGACAAGGCTCATTTTGAAGTTATCAAGGCAATGTTAAAGCATCTCCATGTACTTCTCGGATCCATGATACGTCTCTATAGTGAGATATACCATTTTGTTTGCAATGCTGACAAATGTGTCAGCGAGGTCTAAGTACAATACTCGAGAATATATTTCGTCTGACTCCTGGGTGGGATGAAAACTTTCCTTCCACATTTTATAGGATACTGTCCTGCATTGTTTGATTCCTATCTTCCTACAGAATAAAGTTTGACTTCTGGTGAATATCTTCTTTCAGAATAAAGCCGTCATCTGCAAGCAGCCACTTAATTCTTCACCACATGATATGTATTAGCTTCCAAAGCCTTTGGGTTCAGCCCTGGACTTAATCTCTATTTTTATATGGAATATCATTTTGTACAGCAGCTTGAGTCTAGATTAATGATAATTGCAGTTGTTGACACATGAGGCCTTGTTCATATGCTTGGAGTTGGCTAATGAACTGGTTCATAAAATACGAATGTTGATAACTGTTTGAATAATATATCACAACTGTTTTGTGTTATCTTGATTGACCCCGTTTGAAACTAGTTCACTTGCATGGGCGTAAAGGAAGTGATGTCACTGTGGTTCTGTGTGTCCATCTCCATTATTGAATACAAACCTGCAAAGGCACCATCTTGTTGTATTTATGTTTCTGACAAGGCAATCTCTATAAGAACATTTGTTTTGGGGTATGAGTACATAACACTATGGTCAGCAAGTGTTACAAGAACATTTGTTTTGGGGTATGAGTACATAACAATATGGTCAGCAAGCTCTATAAGAACATTTGTGTTGGGGTATGGGTAGATAACACTATGGTCAGCAAGTGTTATAAGAACATTTGTTTTGGGGTATGGGTAAATACCAATATGGTAAGCAAGAGTTCCCAAAAAGATTGTTTCGTAAGGGATGCAGGTCCAAATAAGAAACATTAGTGACACATAAAAATAACAATAAAATGTATTTAAAATGCTCTTTTTCTAAATCAATGTAATATGGTACACATGTTCATCACAATCAATTCTGATTTATGTTCCCCTCCCGTCTCGTGCATAACGGAGAAACAATTCAGAAATATGGAGTGAGATAAAGAAGGAATTTGTGCTGGATTAAAACCTTGAAATGAGATGCTACAGAACCATCCTTGGCATCTCTAGCATGGACCACATCACAAATGAAGAAGTGAGTAACACCATCAGGCACAAAGTAGGCCATTATGAAGAGAACCTCACCACTGTCAAAAAGAGAAAACTGAAATGGTATGGCCATATCACTAGAGCCAACAGTCTATCCAAGTTAGTACTGCAGAGCAGCGTCAAGGGTGACAGAAGGAGAGGTAGACAGAGAAAGAGTGGACTGGTAATTTCGCAGAATGGACCTGAAAATGTCTTGCAGAGAATCAGGCATTGGCACTTGATCGAGACAAGTGGAGGGAACTTGTCAGATGTTCAGCAGCACCGTGCCTCAATGACCAAGGTTAGGTCAAGAGATGGATGATGATGATGAATAATGGGAAATGTATGCTGCCTAGTTGTTCTGTTTGCTGTCTTATCATATTGACAAAGAGAGGGTCATGAAAGGACCATAAAAGAACAGTTTAAGCTGCCATGCATAACCTGTTTTGCATGGAAGTTTCCATAAACTGATTTAAAATATTGATTTAATCAGAGGGCCAAATCTGGTAAAGTGTGTGGGGTTGTCAAAACTTTCAATGGAGCGCTGCTTTTTCTCGAAAGGGCAAAGCTCCACGTGTTTATTGAATCAAAGTGTCGTTAATGTCAGATAAACATTAGCAAGAATACCACGATGATCACATTTCAAGTGACACGTCATTGTACGTTTGTGTGTATGTGTGCCTTTTAGAGGGTGTGTGGGAGAACTCCTCCCAACCCCTTCGAATCAGCTTCATTGAAACCAAGCAGTAAGTTTTAGAAAATGACTGGTCTTTTTAGAATGATACTACGTATGAAGTTAGTTTTAAATTTTTGCTATTCTTGACCGGTTGATACCAAGGTCAATTATATAAAGTAATTGTCTTGGTAGATTGATACAATGGCATAGGTAAATTATATAAATCATTTGTCTTGTTCGATTGATACTATGGCAGAGATCAGTTATATAAATGATTTGTCATGTTCGATTGATATTATGGACGAGATCAATTAAATACATGACTTATTCTTAATATATTAATACTATGGCGGAGGTCAATATAA
This sequence comes from Unio delphinus, assembly GCA_029339505.1. Lineage (NCBI taxonomy): Eukaryota > Metazoa > Mollusca > Bivalvia > Unionida > Unionidae > Unio > Unio delphinus. The sequence continues at coordinate 1,761,087 of JAQISU010000036.1, forward strand.
AAATGACTTGTCCTGTTAAATTGATACTATGGACGAAGTCAGATGTTTAAATAACTTGTCATGATGGATTGATAATATGGACGAGGTCAATTATATAATGGACTTGTCATCTTGGATTGATAATAATGCAGAGGTTAATTTTATAAATGACTTGTCATGCTAGATTGGAGCTTTAAACAAAGTCAGTTATGACTTGTCATGTTAGATTCATAGTATGGCAGAGGTCAATTATATAAATGACTTGTCATGTTCGATTGATACTATGAAAGAGGTCAATAATATAAATGACTTTTCTTGTTAGCTTAATACTATAGACGATGTAAATTATATAAATGACTTGTTTTATTAGATTGATACTATTTCAGAGATCAATTATATAATTGACTTGTCTTGTTAGATTGATACTAAGGACGAGGTAAATTATAAAATGACGTGTATTGTTGGATTGAGACTTTGGACGAGGTCAATTATATAATTGACTTGTCGTGTTAGATTGATACTATGGGCGAGGTCAAATATGTAAATCAATTTTCCTATTAGATTAATACTGTAGACGAGGTCAATAATATAAATGATTTGTCATGTTAGATTGATACTGTAGACGAGGTCAATAATATAAATGATTTGTCATGTTAGATTGATACTGTAGACGAGGTCAATAATATAAATGATTTGTCATGTTAGATTGATAAAATGGCAGAGATCAATTACATAAATGACATGTAATATTCGATATTATGGACGAGGTCAATTATATAAATGACTTGTTAGTTTTGATTTATACTTAGAACGACGTCAATTGTATAGTTGACTTGTGTTGTTAGATTGATACTATGGACGCGGTTAGTTGTATAAATTTGTTTTGCTAGATTGAAGCTATAAACGAGATCACTTGTATAAATGATTTGTTTTGTTAGATTGATACTTTATACGAGGTTAGTTAAATAAATGACTTGTCATATTAAATTCATACAATAGCAGATGTCAGTTATCTAAAAACGTGTCATGTTAGATTCATACAATAGCAGATGTCAATTATCTGAATAGCTTGTCATGTTACATTCATACAATAGCAGATGTCAATTATCTGAATAACTTGTTATGTTACATTCGTACAATAGCAGATGTAAATTATCTAAATAACTTGTCATGTTACATTCATACAATAGCAGATGTCAATTATCTGGATAACTTGTGATGTTAGATTCATACAATAGCAGATTTCAATTATCTAAATAACTTGTCATGTTAGATTCATACAATAGCAGATGTCAATTATCTAAAAACTTATCATGTTAGATTCATACAATAGCAGATGTCAATTATCTAAATAACTTGTCATGTTAGATTCATACAATAGCAGATGTCAATTATCTAAAAAACTTGTCATGTTAGATTGATACAATAGCAGATGTCAATTATCTAAATAACTTGTCATGTTAGATTCATACAATAGCAGATGTCAATTATCTAAAAACTTGTCAAGTTAGATTCATACAATAGCAGATGTCAATTATCTAAATAACTTGTCATGTTAGATTCATACAATAGCAGATGTCAATTATCTAAATAACTTGTCATGTTAGATTCATACAATAGCAGATGTCAATTATCTAAATAACTTGTCATGTTACATTCATAAATATATATAAATGACTTGTCTTGTTAGATTGATAATATGGCAAAGGTCAATTATTTAAATGACTTATCTTGTTAGATCGACACTATGAACGAGCTCACTTATATAAATGACTGGTCATGTTTGATTGATACTTTACACGAGGTCTGTTATATAAATTACTTGTATTGTTAGATGGATGCTATACACGGGGTCACTTATATAAATAACTTTTCGTAATAGATTTAAACAATGGACGAATTCACTTACATATATAACTTGTCATATTAGATTGATAATATGGACGAGGCCAATTATATAAATGACATGTCATGTTATATTGATACCATGAAATACGTCAGTTATATAACTAATTTGTCATTTTATATTGATACTATGGACGAGGTCAATTATATAAATGACTTGTAATGTTAGATTGATGCGATGACAGAGGTCAATTATATAATGACTTGTCTTGTTCGACTGATACCAGATGTTAATTATATAAATATATACGAGGTCTATTGTATAAATGACTTGTTTTGCTAGATTGATACTATGGATGAGGTCAATTATATACGACATGTCTTTTTAGATTCATACTATGGACAAGATCAATTATATACGAAATGTTTTGTTAGACTGATGCTATGGACGAGGTCAATTATGTCAATGACATGGCTGTACAACTGACGCCATGATTAATGCAAATTATAAGAGAACAGGCGAAACTGCTTCATTTTCCAGGGTCAAAGGTGGCCGAACGCTGTAGGAACCTTCCAAGGCCTTCTTATTTTATTGATGAACTTTTTCAAGATGCTGAAACTATGAGTGAAGAATGTGAGTATGATTCATTTCCAATAGAACAACACATAGTATTCACACCAACACATAGTATTCACACCAACACATAGTATTCACACTAACATAAAGTATTCACACCAACACATAATATTCACACGAACACATATTATTCACACCAACACATACATTCATACCAATCACACCAACACATAGTATTCACACCAACACATAGTATTCACACCAACACATATTATTCACATCAACACATAGAATTCCCACCAACACATTATTCACACCAACACATAGTATTCACACCAACACCTAGTATTCACACCAACATATAGTATTCACACCAACACATAATATTCACACCAACACATTGTATTCACACCAACATATAGTATTCACACCAACACATATTATTCACACCAACACATAGTAATCCCACCAACACATAGTATTCACACCAACATGTACTGTTATTCACACCAACACAAAATGTTATACTCCATTTAGATCGATCGATATAAAGCAAGACAGAGTAAATTCCCTTTTCAATTATATATCCATACTGGATATTGAAACGCTTGCGTATGAACATGGTTATTAAATGAAATTAAATCCTCATTACCATGCACGAAGTAAACTTGTCACCTAATATTTATGTGGATTTCCTTGTACTGTGCCAATCAAAAGCAGTCAGTTGGAATAATGTCAAAACTTATTGCTGTTAAATCCTTTCTTCCTGATGCACGGATGTACTAAAGCCTTACATTTCATTTAAGACCCATTTCAATTTTGACACATCGAACCTATGTACAACTTTGTCAACAACTAGACAATGGTGTTTGTGTAGTGCTTCCAGGAAAATGTATATGACAAGCTAACCCTACCCATCTTCATCCCTCCAGTTTCAGACTTTAAAGCATGATCTGTGGATACACTGTCACATGTCAGATCTGTCAGTGACCTTTAAAGGCGAGCGCCTTTAACCACTGAACCACCCGTAGCCGGAGCTACGCGAAAAATGTAGACACGGATCAGAAGGCACATTATGACAACATGCTTACAGTACAGTCCCTAAACTATCAGATCATTATGACAACACGTTCGCTCTTCGGATCCTAATCTATCAGATCATTATGACAACAAGGTTACAACACATTCCCTAAACTATCAGATCATTATGACAACAAGGTTACAACACATTCCCTAAACTATCAGATCATTATGACAACAAGGTTACAACACATTCCCTAAACTATCAGATCATTATGACAACAAGGTTACAACACATTCCCTAAACTATCAGATCATTATGACAACACGTTCACTCTTCAGATCCTACTCTAACATAATCATTATGACAACAAGGTTACAGTACAGACCCTACTCTAACAGATCATTATGACAACAAGGTTACAGTACAGACCCTACTCTAACAGATCATTATGACAACACGTTCACTCTTCAGACCCTACTCTAACAGATCATTATGACAACAAGGTTACAGTACAGACCCTATTCTAACAGATCATTATGACAACAATGTTACAGTACAGACTCTACTCTAACTGATCATTATGACAACAAGGTTACAGTGCGGACCTTACTCTAACAGATCATTATGACAACAATGTTACAGTACAGACCCTACTCTAACAGATCATTATGACAACAAGGTTACAGTACAGACCCTACTCTAACAGATCATTATGACATTAAGGTTACAGTGCGGACCCTGCTCTAACAGATCATTATGACAACAAGGTTACAGTACAGACCCTACTCTAACAGATCATTATGACAACAAGGTTACAGTACGGACCCTACTCTAACAGATCATTATGACAACAAGGTTACAGTACAGACCCTACTCTAACAGATCATTATGACAACAATGTTACAATACAGACTCTACTATAACAGATCATTATGACAACAAGGTTACAGTACAGACCCTACTCTAACAGATCATTATGACAACAAGGTTACAGTACGGACCCTACTCTAACAGATCATTATGACAACAAGGTTACAGTACAGACCCTACTCTAACAGATCATTATGACAACAATGTTACAGTACAGACTCTACTATAACAGATCATTATGACAACAAGGTTACAGTGCGGACCTTACTCTAACAGATCATTATGACAACAATGTTACAGTACAGACCCTACTCTAACAGATCATTATGACAACAAGGTTACAGTGCGGACCCTGCTCTAACAGATCATTATGACATTAAGGTTACAGTACAGACCCTACTCTAACAGATCATTATGACAACAAGGTTACAGTGCGGACCCTACTCTAACAGATCATTATGACATTAAGGTTACAGTACAGACCCTACTCTAACAGATCATTATGACAACAATGTTACAGTACAGACCCTACTCTAACAGATCATTATGACAACAAGGTTACAGTACAGACCCTACTCTAACAGATCATTATGACATTAAGGTTACAGTACAAGGTTACAGTATACATTCATTATACGTTGGGTCCTCATCTGTATGATAACAGTCGTACAGTATTTGCTCTAATCTGCTGGCGCAGTATACAGTATATACATCAAGTATACGGTATAGACATCAAGTATACGGTATAGACATAAATTATACAGTATAGACATCAAGTGTGCATTATAGACATCAAGTATACAGTACATACATCAAGTTTATGGTATAGACATAAATTATACAGTATATACATCACGTATACATTATATACATCAAGTATACGGTATAGACATCAAGTATAGGTACAGATATCACGTGTTTGGTATAGACTTCAAGTATATAGTATATACATCAATTATACGGTATTCACATCAAGTAAACAGTCGGTAAAGACATCAAGTATACGGTACAGACATCAAGTTTATGGTATAGATATCAAGTATACAGTATAGACATCAATTGTATGGTATAGAGATCAAGCATACGGTATAGCTATCAAGTATACGGTATATATATCAAATATACCGTACATACATCAAGTATAAGGTATAGATGTCAAATATACAGTTTAGACATCAAGTAGACGGTATAGACATCAGGCATAAATTACGGTAAAGACATCAAGTATACTGTATAGACATCAAGTATACGGTATAGACATCATTGTCGGTATAGACATCAAGTATACGGTATAGATATCAAGTACTCAGTATAGACATCCAGTATACATTATATACCAGATGTTTGTCAAGGCCATATGGTTGCAAGAGTATGGTATATACCATCACCTACCAACTCACTGCGATGCCATGCACATTCTAGTGTCAAGTGGACCAAGCTGACCCCGATTTACCAGCACATTATGATGACAAGTGGACCATGCTGACCCCGATTTACCAGCACATTATAATGACAAGTGATCATGTTGACCCCGTTTTACCAGCACATTATGATCATGAGTGGTTATTCTGATTTTCTGTCAAAGTAGTTGAATTTTCCTCTAATGTTCTTTTCATAAGAGGTTAGCAGATCAAACAGCTTAACAGAAATACTGTCATCGTAAATATTTTAACTCAAATGATGAAACAGTTACAAATACGACCAGAGACAACTTGAAATGTATAATTTGTTTGCCTTTTGTAAGCAACACAACCAAAAAATATTGAACAGGTAGACACTATCTTTTCCTTTTGAAGTAACTGTGTTAGGTATCAAAATATTTACATTGCGTGTGCCATTCCTGATGTTTGCATTCATTTTTCTTTCATTGTTATTTCTTGATGTATTCATTATCCTTTTTGGATGTTTGTATTCATTGTTCTTTCTTGATCAACAAGTCACGCCTCTCTTAGCATATATATATATGTGTGTATTGTAAAAAAACTATATAAAATAAATAATTAATGGCTATTTTCAGATTTTCTAACTACTATATTGGGATCTCTACGGACGACCGTCACCTCTGGGACGACAGATGTGAATGAAGGACATGATCACAAACGACGGCGACGTGAGGCTCTTGAAGTACGACATTTTATCTACATACATACATACATACATACATGTATGTGTGTTTGCGTGTGCGTGCGTGCGTGTGCGGTAATTAAAGCGATATATATATCTTGGACAAACAGACGTTCGTGAAAGATTACTAATTTGAATGCAAACCTCATTGAGAGTTAACAAAGAATACTAGCAAGAGATAGAAAGAATTGAGAAGTAGCCAACCGTAATTAATGGAAATATACAGCATTTTAACACTCCTGGGGCCATAATAGAAATATACTCCATTTTAACACTTTTGCATAATAAATAATGCAGTTGTTATTGGTACAATGTGCATTGTACAGTTTATTCAAAGACGTCAAAATGTTTTGCTTATCATGATGTTTATCAAACGTCGCTCGCTTTTGTCTTAGAGGTAACATTTGTTTGTAAAGTAATGGATCTATCTCCTGATCCGGTTAATGGCAGGCATGTCTTGACGGTAATAAATGCGAAATATGTTTTGATAGTAATAAATGCGAGGTATGTCTTGACAGTACAAATAATGAAAGGTATATCTTGGCAGTAATACATGCGAACCTTGTAAAAGTTAACAAATATTTGTCTTGCATACAAAGTGAAAATGTGCAGGGAAAAAATTACGATATTGCGAATTAAATCCTAAAATAATCAAGAATCTACAAACACAAGTCCCAGTAATGTAAATTCCTGAATAAAACACCCTACAAGTTCCAAAGATATCCAAAAACTGAAGGCAATGACGTGTCTGTTATAGATTATGGGGTTTTGATGTATTAATATTCCTTTCTTGAATTACAGTAATATACTTCCAGGTTTGAATACGCTAAAAATTGCAGTCTGTATCCAAGAATCTTATAAGAAAACCTTTGTATTTCCAGAGAAAATAATCACTTGAGTTCAAGAATAAAAAAAAAAAGAATTTCAGCACAGCTTGACACAACATAATTACAACTTGAAAGTGTTAGATGTCAAAGCACAAAAGACCATGTCCTTACAATTATAAGATTTTATAGTTATCTACTAGACCTCAGGTGAAAATTAGCATTTTCTAAAACAAACACAAGACTGGCAATTAACCTTCTAGAATGATGCTGATGTTTAAAAAATGAAACCATAACCTGGTTTACACAGCAGATTCCAAAACTTAGTCCCAAGTAAACTAATTTGCTTCTTATATCAATAATGATCCTGATATTTAGTCCATATACCAAGAATAATTTAGCAATCTATTCATTGTTTAGAAAACAATGAAATGAGAAAGACAATCAGGTCAAACAGAAATGAATTTAATTATGGACAAGGTCAAATTCCAGCATACAATGTTAAATAGCAATAACATGTAAAGAAATAAAAAAATAAAAACATTAAACCAAGAAACAATTAATTAATTTAACATAACAAATGTTTTCATGAGCCTTTGGACCGCGCTAAATATCTTCTTTTCCTCAAGCTAGTACAATGGATGACACATTGATAGGAAAGGTGCGTCATTATTTTGAGGCAATATACCTATTTTGATTTTCCTAATGATCATGAAATATTTAAACCCCACAAAATGTGTTTACTCAATGTTTTTGACAGTAATAGTGATTATAAACAACTTTAATTTCGTAATGTACATCTGATGTATGGGGCTTAGCTTTGGGGTATGTTGGCTTTATAGATACGTTTATAAAGGGCTAGATCATGTCCAGGAAGTAATGTCTAATTGCGTTTTCCAAAGGACAAGTCGAAGATGCGAACAAGAGAAAGCCAGGGCGGTTACCGATTCCGCGAACTTTTGATGCCTAGTGCTGAGTTACATCGGTTTCCCGTTTAGTATTGTAATAACTCCATAGTATGAGTTTGTAGCAATTACGATCCGTTTGTAGTTGTTAGATTTTAGTGCTTAAATTTGTTGATAATTAGGAGTCGGTGTTGGAAAAATAGAAAATATGGACTATCAAGGAACACTCACGGAAGTGTTTGATTCGTTGGGGATGACACCACCCATTGTGTGTCGCACTATTTAAGACCGTCGACAAAAAATGCAATTCATATTGATAGACCATGACTATACTATATTAATTGACCGTGGCCATGCTATAATAATGGACTATGACCATGCCATTATAAAGACCATGACCATGCTATATGGATAGACCATGACTATACCATAATAATAGACCATGACCATGCTATATTGATAGACCATGACTATACTATATTAATAGACCGTGACCATGCTATAATAATGGACTATGACCATGCCATTATAAAGACCATGACCATGCTATATGGATAGACCATGACTATACTATAATAATAGACCATGACCATGCTATATTGATAGACCATGACCATGCTATAATAGAGACCTTGACCATGCTATATAGATAGACCATGGCTATACGATACTAATAGACCATTGCCATGCCATAATAATAGACCAGGACCATGCTATATTGATAGACCATGACTATACTATATTAATAGACCATGACCATGCTATAATAGAGACCATGACCTTGCTATATTGATAGACCATGACTATACTATATTAATAGACCGTGGCCATGCTATAATAATGGACTATGACCATGCCATTATAAAAGACCATGACCATGCTATATTGATAGACCATGACTATACTATAATAATAGACCATGACCATGCTATATTGATAGACCATGACTATACTTTATTAATAGACCATGGTCATGCTATATTGATAGACCATTACCATGCTATAATAGAGACCATGACCATGCTATATAGATAGACCATGGCTATACTATACTAATAGACCATTACCATGCCATAATAATAGACCAGGACCATGCTATATTGATAGACCATGACTATACTATATTAATAGACCATGACCATGCTATAATAGAGACCATGACCTTGCTATATTGATAGACCATGACTATACTATATTAATAGACCATGACCATGCTATAATAATAGACCATAGCCATCCTATAATAATAGACCATGATGATTCTATATTGATAGACCATGGCTATGCTATATCAATAGACCATGACCATGCTATAATAGAGACTATGACCTTGCTATATTGATAGACCATGGCTATATTATACTAATAGACCATTGTCATGCCATAATAATAGACCAGGACCATGCTATATTGATATACCATGGCTATACTATCTTAATAGACCATGACCATGCTATAATAATAGACCATGGCCATACTATGATAATAGACCATGATGATGCTATATTGATAGACCATGGCTATACAATATCAATAGACTGCGACCATGCTATATTGATTATATTGATATACCATGGCTATACTATATTAATAGACCACGACCATCCTATAATATCATACAATGACCATGCTATATTGATCGACTATATCTATACTATATCAATAGACCATGGCCATACTATATATTTACACCATGGCCGTGCTATAATAGTAGACTCTGACCATGCCATAATAATAGACCATGAACATACTATAGTAATAGACCATGGCCATGCTATAATAATAAATCATGACCATGCTATATCAATAGACCTTGACAATGCTAAATCAATAGACCTAGACCATGTTATAATAATAGACTATGTTATATTCATAAATCATGGCTATAATATCTTAATGAACCATGGCTATACTGTATTAATAGACAATGACCATGCTTTAATAATAGATCATGATGACCATGCTATACAAATAGACCATGACATTGCTATATTGATAGACCATGGCTTTACGATATTAATAGACCATGACCATGCTATATTAATAGACCATGCTATATTAATAGACTATGACCATGCTATAATAATAGACGATGAGGATGCTTTTTTAATAGACCATGGCTATACATTATTAATAGACCCACGGCCATGCTATAATAATTGACCATGACCATGCTATAATAATAGACCATGTCCATGCTATATTGATAGACCATGGCTATACTATATTAATGGACCAACGCCATGCTATAATAAAATAACATGACCATGCTATATTGATAGACCATGGCTATACTGTATTAATGGACCAGCGCCATGCTGTAATAATAGTTCATAATTATAGACTATGACCATGCTATATTGGTAGACCATGGTTAATAGACCATGAATATACTATATTAATAGCCATGGTCATGCTATAATAATAGACTATGGCATTGCTATATTGATTTACCATGGCCATACTATATTAATAGACCATGAGCGTGCTATAAAAATAGACCATGTCATTGCTATATTGATTGACCATGGCCATACTATATTAATAGGCCATGCTATATTAATAGGCCATGGCCATGCTTTATTAATAGACCAATACCATGCTATGATAATAGACCATAACCATGCTATCTTGATAGACTATACCTATACTATATTAATAGACCATGGCCATGCTATTTTAATAGACAATGGCCATATAATATTAATTGGCCATGACCTTACTATACTGATAGACCAGGGTAATGCTACATTGATAGATCATGACCATACTATATTGATCGACCATGGTAATTCTATATTAATAGACCATGGCAATACCATAGTGATAGACCACTGCCATAACATATGTATATACCATGGCCATACCATAGGGACAGACGAAGGCAGTAATATATTGATAGACCATTTCCCCTACCATTTTGGTGGACCACTGCCATAACATATTGATAGACCATGGCCATACTATATTATTAAACCATTACCATACTATATTGCTAGATGATGGTCATACCATATACATAGGCCATACCTATACCATACTGATAGACAATGATACACTAAGGCCATACTATATTATTAAACCAGGACCATACTATATTGCTAGACCATGGCAATGCCACATTTATAGAACATGGATTTTCTCACATTCCCACACTGGCCAAATCCGAGACTCGAACCCACGCAAATAGAAGTGAGATTGCAGTGAACCGTAACGATGAGCGCTTTAGATCACTCGGTCACTCGGAGCCACAGGGAGGAAAGAATCGAGGTATCTGTACATTTTTATGGAAAAGCGGGAATAATATAACTATATGCATGTGTGTTTAACAGACTTGAATAAACATATGATTGAATTTGCAAATATTGAATAATGAATAGAATTATTTTGGAAGGAAACTGAAACATAATGGGTCGGTAAAATGCAAAATTACTTAAAACGTTTTCTACCGGACTTTACTTCATTGCCAAATATGTATCAATATATTCTTTGCTAATAAGTTCAACATTTTGTATTCTAATGCTTCTTTTCAATGCTTGTTTGCAGTGGAACAGATGTTTCTTAGGAGAAGAACTTTTGTCCATATTCTCTGTACCGGAGGGCAAGAACATTACAAAAGCCAATTTTGCTGCTATCTGCCCAGCACTAGTGCAAGAGAAATTAATGGGGTCATGCGACTCTTCTCAGAAGGTCCAAGAAGAACAAAAGACTGTCTCTGATGCTCAGCGTAAGTGCAGGCAAAAACCACATATTAATCATTTCGTATTAAGAGATATGACAAGTTGACATGAAGGCGAGAGACGAAACCTTCATATCAGCGATTGTAATGTTAAAAATAGTTGGGGATCTCACTGCCGAATGAATCAAGCAACTATTGTGTGCGTCTGGGTTGGTTCATGTTTCCCCTATTTTCAAGAACCTGTAGTGACAACTGAAGGGTCCTTAAACAGCAAAGGCAATAACAACTTCCTCCAACACCCTAATGGCCAGACATTTTATAATTACATTTTTCTTTCTTTATGTATTTGCTTGCTTATCGTTTTCGATTTGTATGACCCAAGTCGAATATTGAAAATTTATGCCATGGATCAGGAAACACAACCTAAACAAATTATTGCTAAGATATATTTCTGTCTCAAATTACAAAACACATATATGTTAGAATATCCCTAAAATGCCATACGTTAACATTAAAGTATGGTCCATTCTACCATAACGTCTCATAAATATTGTACATTATGACTTCGGCTCCTAAAATCTGGCTAATTACTCTATTGGATAATTGTCTTACAAGACCGACTTCCCGTAATAAACGCATGCTCACTAAAACTTTGCAAGATTAAAATCGTTGACATAAGTACTGAGAACACATTTCAATGTTACAATTGGAGATATAAGTACTAAGAACACATTCCAATGTTACAATTGGAGATATAAGTACTGAGAACACATTCCAATGTTACAATTGGAGATATAAGTACCAAGAACGCATTCCAATGTTACAATTGGAGATATAAGTACTGAGAACGCATTCCAATGTTACAATTGGAGATATAAGTACCAAGAACGCATTCCAATGTTACAATTGGAGATATAAGTACTGAGAACACATTCCAATGTTACAATTGGAGATATAAGTACCAAGAACACATTCCAATGTTACAATTGGAGATATAAGTACCAAGAACGCATTCCAATGTTACAATTGGAGATATAAGTACTGAGAACACATTCCAATGTTACAATTGGAGATATAAGTACCAAGAACACATTCCAATGTTACAATTGGAGATATAAGTACCAAGAACGCATTCCAATGTTACAATTGGAGATATAAGTACTGAGAACGCATTCCAATGTTACAATTGGAGATATAAGTACTGAGAACGCATTCTAATGTTACAATTGGAGATATAAGTACTGAGAACGCATTCCAATGTTCTTACTATAATCATGGGTTACATTTAGAAAGTGGCACGAGTTAAGGGCAAGGATACGCCAAAATATTTCTCAAAATATTTTCCTCTGGAAATTTCGTGAGTCCACACAGTAGTGGTTGGTATTATTGAAGGGACCGACACAGTCAGCCATTTTTCAGCTAAATGGTTCATGAAATCCTCGAATATGTTGCAGGTGAACTCTTCTGCTTACGTTTTCCTATCATTTGATACATGTTACTAGATACAGAGCATTTTGAACTTTTAACCTTCAGGTATTAAACTGATTTGATATATTGTCATAAGCTTTACTGATTCCTAAGTGTCCAGACCATAGGCTAGACTAGGGCGTTCCTGTTGATGTAACTTACGAATAACAGTTAAATAGCTCAATTAAGGACCCGATTGATCACAGAAATAGAAAACTGGCGCTTGTATGGCTTCCTTTTCGTTGATAGCCTTCTGAAACAAAAGGTGACATCAGCATCTTGTTTCTTTTCTACAATGAGTAATTATCTTTTGTCACCTGGATTTCAATAGAAATTTGTCGTAAACAGACGATCACTGGGATCAGATCCCATTGATTGATTAGTACGAGGAGCAACAGTAACATCATCAAACAACTGAAAAATAAGTGTGTCAAATGATGAAATACTTTCCTGATCAATATCATTCTTGAGTACTCCTTTTGCCATAGCTCTAGCAATTGCACAAGCAGGGTAAAATTCTGTGTTTGCATTTATAGCATGATCAACTTTCTGATCCAATTATGGGATATCAGATACAAATGGATTAACCACAATCATATCGCATGCTAGGTCATTGTCTAGTCATAAATAAATACCCTCATTGCTACTTATTCGACAGTCACGTGTTCTGATACTAATTCTGATGCCACAAAAACACATTGGAAAGAAGCATTAACAAAGCTACACTCTTCTCCTTGAAAACGAACTCTTTCATTAGAAAAGACTTTTGAGAATAATAATAATAATAATAATAATAATAATAATAATAATAATAATAATAATAATAATGAGGACTTTGAATAGCGCCTAATCTTTAGAAGCTCTAAGCGCTTTACACCATCTATATTGATATGACTACACTAAAGAAAAACAAATAACAAAAACCATGAAATTGGAAAATATAAAAGCATGCTGAAAACATTTAAGGTACAAAACATTATTAGGTCTCTAAGCTTGTTCCTGCAGTCGAAAATCGTGAGTTTTAAGAGCACTCTTAAATGGGACCACTGTGTTTTTGTCTAATTTCAATGGGCAATTCGTTCCACATCGCCTGGCCCTGGTATTCAAAAGAACGTTGTCCATATGACTTCGTTTTCATAGTGCGTACAATGAGTATACGATTGTCAGAAGAGGAGCGTAATTTTCTTGCTGGTGTATACACGTGGGTGATGTCGGATAGGTACGTTGGACTGGAATCTGTCAGTGAAACGTAGTACAGAGAACACATTTTGTGTTTGATTCAGTATCCAGTGGATAGCCAGTGTAGGGTACATAGCAGTAGGGAGGTGTGCTCTAATCGAGGTACTTTAAGATGATCCGAGCAGCTGTGTTGTTGAACTTTTTGAAGTTTCTAGAGCAGATATTGTGACTGACCAGACAGAATTAAGTCACAATAGTCCAGTCTTGAAAGTACTAATGAATACACAAGTATTTTAGTGGCATAGGATCTCATATGTCTTTTAATATTTAAATTATGCTAGCTTTGGCAGAATCACCAATACGTGATATAGAAACCTTTGAAATCAATGACTCATAATTCTCCATAATATAATCTGACTGGGATTTCCTTGACCAAAGAAGAGCCTTCAATATAAAATTGTATGGACCTATTTGAAAAAAGATCGTTTGGAAGCACTGTATTTTTTATTGTTTTGCTTTTTTTCCAATATGTAGAAATAACAAATAACGTGCCCATGCGTCTTAAGATAAGTGGACATAAGAAGACATTGGGATTTCTGATCCGTCGTGTTAGCTGTTTGATTCCTAACATTTATGCTGGATTGAGATTTGGAAGTGCTTGTATGAGACTGATGTTACTTTCCACGAAAAACTTGCTGAGAGGAAGACTTGCTGTCAAATAAAATTATCGGATTCAAGGAATAGTTATAAACTGTACAATCAGCGTTTTTCAAAGTTTCCTCCGTTTGCGCATCAAAATAGGTCTTTTCATCACTGATTGCAATTTTTGACTTAATATGACTTGTCTGATATTCTCGTAATTTTTATTAACTTTTTTGTTTGAGCA
Source organism: Unio delphinus (assembly GCA_029339505.1). NCBI lineage: Eukaryota > Metazoa > Mollusca > Bivalvia > Unionida > Unionidae > Unio > Unio delphinus. The sequence goes on from JAQISU010000036.1 coordinate 1,776,446, forward strand.
ATGCTTATCAAATGATTGATTTTTTTTCCCTTGATTAATATAAGGATGATTGCATTATTTCCCTTGATTAATGTAAGGATGATTGCATTATTTCCCTTGATTAATGTAAGGATGATTGCATTATTTCCCTTGATTAATGTAAGGATGATTGCATTATTTCCCTTGATTAATGTAAGGATGATTGCATTATTTCCCTTGATTAATATAAGGATGATTGCATTATTTCCCTTGATTAATGTAAGGATGTTGTTCTTGTAAACTGCAGTTATTTTAGTTTCCTATCTAAATTAAATAAGGACTAATCATAAAGGCCAGAAGTAAATTTATCCCGAAAAGTCTCCTCCAGTAAACATTGGACCAAACATTTTTTATATATCTCATTCTTCATTAAATATGCATTTGCTTATTTGGCAATCTCAAGAAACTTGTACGTTTTCTTTCCAAGGCTCTAACCTTCCTAGATTCGAGTTAAAACAAAGTTCTCCGCCCTAGATATTATTCTGAAAACTTGTTTGGGTCACTAAATATTTCTCAAATATATGAAGTTAGAATATTTACAAAGGACAATGCAATTCTGAAAGAAAATCAGTTGATTTCATATAAATATGGTTCTGAGTTTAAGGACAAGCAAGTCTGAATTTGACTTTGTGTTAACATCCAAAAGTCTCAGTACGAATTTGTTGTAATTATCCAACATGTCTAGCTACGGTTGGCTCTGACTTTATGTCCAACAGATGTCCAACTGATCTAAATGTTTGTCTTAATGCCCAACACAAACTGTTTTCAAAAGCGGAAGAAGTGATATCTCAAAAAGGACGTGTATTACAGGAAAGATAAAACTGTTTCGATTTTACACACAATCGAGATCGAAGAAACGATAACGGGTCGAATAAGAAAAATCAGTTATTTGCATCATCAGTTTAGAAGCAAACATCATAATAATTTTTTTTTCTTCTGACTTAGTGCTTTCAAATCTAACAACAGTAGTTTATGAGAAGGTAATGCCGAAATAAATAATGTTTGTCATGGTTTAATGTACATTAAGTCAGTTTACTTGATGGTCCGATAAAAGGCTTCATTTTCATTAAATCCGATTTATTTAATGTCACGTAAATAGCGTTATTTACATTCAGTCCTGTTTATTTAATGGTCCCAAACTGGCTTCATTTACATTCGGTCCTGTTTATTAAATGACAGGAAAATGGCTTCATTTGCATTCGGTTCTATTTTTCAAATGGCCGATAATGGATCCGTTTACTTTCTCTCCTATTAATTTAATTGCCGGGAAATTACTTCATCAACAAATATCCCTAAATGGCTTCATTTCCAATCACTGTTTTTTTAATGGCCCAAAAGTAGCTTCATTCCCGTTTATTGAATGCCTCGGTAACTGGTTCCATTACATTCAGTAATTTATATTCAATTGCTCGATAACTGATTCATTTACATTCAGTAATTTATATTCAATGGCCCGAGAAAGGCGACATCGACATTCGGTCCGGTTTTGTTACGTTACTGACATATTTTCCTGTTTATTTAATGGCCGAAAATGGCTTCGTTTAGATTATGTCCTATTTGCTTAAAGTCCCAAAATCGCTTCTCTCATTTGGACCTGTTGATATGAAGGCCCGAAAATGACTTTATTTTACATTCGGTTGTGTTTATTTAATGGCAGGAAAATGGTTTCCTTTATATTCAGTCATGTTTATTTAATGGCGTGAAAATCGCTTCATTTACATTCATTTCTTTTCATTTATTACCCGAAAAAACTTAATTTATATTCAGTCTTGTTTATTTAATGGCCTGAAAAAGGCTTCACTTACTTTCAGACATGTTAATTCAATGGCCAGATAAAGTCTTCTTTTACATTAAGTCCCGTTTATTTAATGGCCCGAACATGACTATTTTCATTCAATCTTGTTTATTTCACGGCCCGAAAAATAGCTTCCTTTTTATTCAATCCTGTTTATTTAATGAATATGGCTTTATTTAATATTGCCCTAAACATGATTAGGGATAGAAATTTAGTAATATAACATAACATTAAATTGAGTGACTTATGTAAAGGTTTCTTTACAGGACAACTTTCAAATTCAGCAGAAAAGTCGACCGATTCAGTTTTATATCTTCTTTTTCAGGGTATGGATATGCAACCGTCGCTGTAGTGCTTGTCTGTCTGTGTTCACTGTTGGGCGCTGTATGTCTTCCCCTTGCTAAGCGATCTGTTTTTCAAATTCTGATGGAGGTATTCAAGGGCCTGGCAGTGGGGACCCTGGTTACTGATCCCATTATCCATCTGCTTCCTGAGGTAATCTCCCTAACATAGTGTAATTTTCAAAAGATTTACATTGCGTGTGCCATTCTTGGTGTTTGCATTCATTTTTCTTTCATTGCTATTTCTTGATATTTGTATTCATTGTTCTTTCTTGATGAGCAAGTCACCCCTCTTTTAATAGATAGATAGATAGATAGATAGATAGATAGATAGATAGATAGATAGATAGATAGATAGATAGATAGATAGACAGACAGACAGATAGACAGACAGGTAGGTAGGTAGGTAGGTAGGTTGGTAGGTAGGTAGGAAGGTAGGTAGGTAGACAGACAGACAGATAGATGATAGACGGAGGGAGGGAGAGACGGATGGACGAACAGACGCAATAGCTTACCCAACCATCAATCAATCAATCCATTTTCGGTCATTCATTACACACACACACACACACACACACACACACACACACACACACACACACACACACACACACACACACACATACATACATACATACATACATACATACATACATACATACATACATACATACATACATACATACATACATACTTTGAGAATGATTAGGTAACAATTTACCATAAATATTTAACCATGATCATTTCATCCTTTCAGTTTCAATTTACTTCCATTCTGCCAATAGATCAGCAGATTTCGTCAGTAAAACATTCACTTTTATGTAGATCAATGTTTTCTTTTAATAACCTCTTAATTGCGACATAATACGTATCCCAATCTTCGCTAGCAAAGAGTCGTCGATTCTGTATACAGTAATGTAGGGTAGGTTCTCATAGCGAGTCATGCCAGTGATATGTTTTGAATGACTATTTTAATGTATAAAACAACGGTTGATGCTGTTGCAACCTAATTATTCCTTTTTTCAAGAATAACGTTTGTAAAACAGGGTTAGGGTAGTTGATGGGTCTTAAACCCTCGGTGAATTAGGCTTTGTCTATCTAGCATGTCAAGACTGGATTTGGCAGCCTGCGCTGGGGAAGTACCAGCTGGTCAGTGGACAGAAAGGCCATTCCCAACAAAGCGCCGTGGAGCGCTAAGAGCTCGACGACACATTTATGACGTCCTAGTCATCCGCTGCAGTCAAACTCCGTCTCTAGCCGTCTCGACGTTTTTGTGCAGCTGAACTAAGATGGTTTTGGTTGAGAGAGAGAGAGAGAGAGAGAGAGAGAGAGAGAGAGAGAGAGAGAGAGAGAGAGAGAGAGAGAGAGAGAGAGAGAGAGAGAGAGAGAACTTCGCGATTCATCCCATTTCATCACCCATGAAAGTCCCGTGGCGATAGGCAAGCGATGAAGTGGCAGATCTGGATACACTGCTAGCCGTAGGCACAAACTTGCACACAAGAAACTCAGGCCATTAGTGCCGTTCATTATTGGCATGAAATAGCAATGGAGTCAATTAGACCCTACGCGACTGAGCAACCCTTTTCCGGAATGCACTGCTCACCTCCCTAACATGAGGAAGGGGCTAGAAAAGGTGGACTAGGGTTTGCCTGCTTACCGAGGCTGGCGAACAACTACGAAAATGATAATTGTTCCTCTCACACTTAACACATGGAATTGCGCACCTTACTGGAAAAGGACGATGCGAAAATACCCCAGGGAAGAACCGTCCTAATAGGAAAGGAGCTCTCCAGTTCCAACATTGACATTGCTGCTTTGAGCGAGACCCGGCTTGCCGGAGAAGGCGACCTCTGTGAAAGGGCTTTCGGATACATTTTCTTTTTGAGCGGCCGAGGAAGTAATGAATGCCGTGAGGGCTAGTGTCGGCATTGCAGTGAAGCCAGCACTGATTGCCAAATTGGCTGGACCTCTCGAGAAAGTAAATGACAAACTCATGACCATCAAACTCCCTCTCTTGTCTATATAATATGGCACAGTTTCAAAAATCTTAGGTCCAACACCCAAAAAGCATCAAGACTCGTTTGATAAGGACTGCGATGAGATCAAACCAAAGCGATACGTCTCCTTTCCAGTGGCAAAGCACCTGGTTCAGACTCCATCCCAGCTGACGTCTAAAAGGAAGGGTGCAAGGTCCTGAAAGAAAGGCTCCACCAACTGTTTTACTGATGTGGAAGCAAGAGTCTATCCCTCAGGAATTGAAAAACGCTTGCATAATCCACCTGTATAAGCGCAAAGGGAACAGCCTGGCCTTCGACAACCATCGGCGTATATCCTTACTCTCAATTGCAGGAAAGATACTCTCCAGAATGATTTCAGAGACGAAAATGTTGCAGTCGGCATCAGGTACCGTACAGATCGAACACTATTGAATCCCAAGAGGCTTCAAGCGAAAATCAAGATTGTGACAGACACCATCAGTGATTTCGTATTTGCTGTAGACAGGGCCGACAATTCGGGATCAGAATCCGACCTTCAATTCAGCGTTGTTAAGTTTTTCAGCTTCTGCGCAAGCTTTGGTCGCATCATCAGTACTAAGACGACTGAAGTCCTGCATCAGCCGGCTCCTGGAAAAACCTATGTTGCGCCCAACATAGCCGTCAACGGCCAAAAACTCAACGTAGTGACCCGCTTAACCTAGCTTGGCAGCACACTGTCACAGAGCGTCACTATTGAAGACGAGGCTAACCTCGCAATGCCAGAGCCAGCGCAACGTTCGGCAGATTGTATACCATGGCAGTTGGGCTCCCCACACTACTTTACGCATAAACGTGTACGCTGTACGCTGTACCAACACCACGCCAAGAAGCTGAACCACTTTCACAATACAAGTGTGATAAAAATCGTCAAAATCAAGTGGCAGGACAAGGTTCCAGACACTGAGGTACTCGCCCAAGCAAGTCTCCCTGGCATTCACACTATCATGATGCAGTGCTAATTACGCTTCGCGGGACATGTTGTTCGCATGCCAGACCACCAGCTGCCTAAGAGACTCTACTACGGCGAACTAGAGCAAGGATAGAGATCACAAGGAAATGAGAAGAAACGCTTAAAAGACAATCTGAAAGCTGTATTAAAAGCGTTTAATTTAAACCCGGATTCCTGTGAGCAAACAGCAAAGGATAAAGTCACTTGGCGTTCCTCTGTGCACAACTGCTCCATGGTAAGCGACTCTAGTAGGACAGCAGCTGCAGAGCTGAAGCGGCAAGCCAGCAAAGCACGTGCCACCAACCCTCCTGGAGATGTCCCCTGTGAAAACAAATATTCAGTGCAAGGGTTGGCCTCATCAACCACCTTCTTGCAAGAATTACGTTTAAATATGGCACGTGTTGCTATAACTTCCGTGTTGTTACTCTCTACGACGTCTGCTTGACATATGACCCTGACCTTTAATAACAAGTGCTCGAACAATAAGTAATATGTAGTAATTTTCGAAAGATTGGCTTATAAAGCCTTCCTTATTACTGTTTACATTAACAATGTTGAGGTTTGGAGTTCAGAAGGTGCAATTAACATTATTTTAAATTATAATGGGCGATTTAATCTGCGGTTTGTAGTTCTTGATCGGGAATCACAGGATGTGGTGGGTGCGGACTTGTTCTTGTTGCTATTTGGATTGTTATTATAATTAGGGTGTAAAGCGTTCATATAGATACAATTCACATCAAATGACCTGGAAACAGGGAACCAAAGTAGTCCTCACAATCACCGTTTATATTCAATCAAAACGTAGACAATATGACTGTCGACACACACACACACACACACACACACACACACACACACACACACACACACACACATACATACATACATACATACATACATACATACATACATACATACATACATATATCGTCATATATGCATACCAGTTAAGTTGTATTAAAGTTAAAAGTCGTTGGAAAAATAAATATAAAATTTAGTAGAATAAGTTGAATCTAGTGTCCTGACTGCCAAAAGGGTTGGTTGTAATGTTGTGCAGAAAATGCGTATGCTGCCAGTCAAGACAAAGATCGCTGTGACCTACATTACCTTCATAAACATTGTGGCTGCATAGATTTGAGAAGGTTGTGTTTATTTCAGAGAATATATGTTTCACGTTTCTATACAGGTTTTTGGACTTCATGATCACGACCCACTAGCAGAGGATGCACACTTACATTCAGCAGGACCCATAGTTGTTGAGGAGTACATCTGGTACGGGATGGTCACTCTTTCAGGTGATACAATCTCTCTCTCTCTCTCTCTCTCTCTCTCTCTCTCTCTCTCTCTCTCTCTCTCTCTCTCTCTCTCTCTCTCTCCATGTACGCTGTGGGAAAGGTCATAATGTACAACACATCAAACCATATTCTGTCTGCGGTTTTTATACAGAGCATAATGGATGACAACAATTTATTTGAAATCGCCAGCAAACATTAATAGCAATATGTGCCGAAGGGATCTTGCTATCGACAAGGGTAATTTAAAAAGGGTAAGGTTACTAGTGACAATGGGAATTGACCATGGGGTCGGCTAGTGACAGAGGAATATAACATTGTTGGCATCACTGCACTTGGGATAAAATCGGAACAGTTTTACAAGAGACTGACTTCAATCGGAAGGGAACGTAGTAACAGTGTTGAAGTTGACGTAAATAGGTCGCGATGAGAGGGTTATGAAACCTTATGGGAAAGTGATTTATAGGTTGAACAAGTGAATGGGAAAGAAAGAAGGAAAACATGGACAAGATGAAAAGGGAATGGGAAAGAGCTATAAAGGATGAGTTGTAAACAAACATAAATAAACAGAGACACAAAACACATAGACATAACACACAGTTTTGACACGAGCAAAATATTTACATATTTTAGGCATGAGAGTGGCCATGAAAACTGTCTTTATAATTCTTATATTTCCATCCATACATCTAGGTCTTCCACCATCTCTTGATCGATCCTAGAAACCTTTAGGCATCATTTATGTATGTCCCATCTTTCTAGCCCTTTCCTTTGATCATTTACCAGTTCTCATTCCTTCGTTTCATACCTTGTTGTGTCTTATCGTTTTCATTTAATTTCCCTTCTTATCCCATACAGTGTTAAGAAGGGGGACGTCGTACAACAAGAGGATTTGAGGATTTCCAAAAGCATGTCCTCTTTGTCAAGCGATGTCTCAGGTGAACATGATATATAGTTTGCATATCACTGGACTAACGTTTTCGAAAATGTAGTTACACAGTGAATTTTCCCTTCGAGAATTAAATATTTTGTCCCTGATCTCCGTTTATACCAATGAAGACCCTGTCGGAATACGACCTACTAACAGGCAAAAAAATGAGGCTGTACAAAGTCACGGTTTGCACCTTGAAAAGAATGATTCTCAGTAACGGAGAGGTTGTTTCCCACCATGTTGTACTCCACCATATCGGATGTTTAGCACTAAATTACATGGTATATATGCTAAATTGAGGATATGCTGACGATGGTCATTTGAATTTGTGAAAGCAAGGATTGTTTTGTATCAATGTGGTCTTGCACCTGTCCGTTGAGGATTTCGACAGTAGATGTTTAATTTCCACTGATGTTCATGACTTGTGTGAGATAAACGATTTAAATCAAGCATTCTTCCTAATGCGCTTCGAGGTCCAATTTGATGGGCTGAGTTAATTTAGTCGTTAAACAACAAAAGGTGCTGTTAGAAACACATCGATGGAAGTGAAGTTCAGAATTCTATGACTCTGCTCTCGGATGAGTCGATCGGTGTAAAAGTAGTTTCAAAAGGTTCCAATAGAAGTCTGGTTTTTCTGTTTTGAGGTTGACTTTCGTTGCCCGCAAAACTACAATAGTTATTGTAATATTTCAGGGAATGGTGGAGTAGACGGATATAGATTTAACTGTTGAGTACAATTGTCCACAATTGTGTGCCTCCTTGACTTGCATTTTACATACGGGCGCGAAGTTGTAGATTTTTCCCTAGATGATGCGCAACGCACGATTTAATTTCACTGGAAGATGAGATTGTAAGGAAGTCATGCTTATTATTGTGAGACACAGTGGCGTCGCTAGGGGAGTGCGGGGGGTGCGGACCGCACCGGGTGACACCATCTCAGAGGGGTGACACCAAAAGGAAAATTTTAAATAAAGTAAGTTTAAAGTAAAAAATAAAATAACTATAACTTAACGTTGTTGCAGTTCTTAAATACTTTTACCTTCTGACCTTCAATTAATTTGTTTTTGTTCTTGTCATTTTTATACTGTGGACTTATTTTAAGAAGAAGAAATCCATGGTGGAAGTCTCGAAGGGTGACACCATGAGTTTACCGCACTGGGTGACACCAACCCTAGCGATGCGGCTGGTGAGACAGAAAAACTTTGTCATTAGAATCGTTCATGCCGATGGGGACGTGTCTATTATCGGTCTTCCTTTTTAACATCAGTCTTGAAACAGACGAGTACGTAATAGTAAACAAAATCGGTTTAGCAGGTTTTACATTGACGATTAAATAAGTGTGAGGTGTTTGAGTGGCATCGTCTTGCTCATTTTTTGACATATTAACTGTATGGCTAACACTTGGACTTGAGATTTATCTCTAGGACTTTTAAACAAGACCACGTCACGTAATGGCATTGAGAGTCATGGTACGCTGGGCTTTAATTTGTTGAAGCAACGTTTGGTTAATGTAAATGTAACTGGCTTTACGATGATTCTCTTTGCGTGGAAACCAAAGATTACTAACTACGTCTTCTTCTCATGATCCACACGGTCTAGCAATAAAATCTACACGTTAACGGTATGTCGAAAATGAAAATACAGTGCCTCCCAACCCAAAGACTTAAACGTTTCCTCAATGACTTTGAGCGCAGCGAAAGATAACAATATAACTACCACAAAGTTGTTTAGGATTTTGAAAATGGCAGACGTGATATGAGATTGTGTGTTTTGAGAACACGTTTATCAAGTGTACACACCAATACAAAAATATCCAGGACTTAATTACTACGTACATCCATAGAATTAAAATTACAATGGCCACAAGGGAATATAAGTAAATCAATGTACAACATTTCCAATCAAAGTGTTGCCCAGAATGTCTAGGGACACGATCAAAGATTGACAGTTCGGTTTTGTCGATGTCGACTATGGTACTTTTATCCTGAATTTAGTTTTCTTCTCTGTCAGGATTTTATGTCACTGTTTCTAACATTCTAACATGAGTGATACTGTCATATTCACTTTGTGTTGTATGTCCATTGCAGAAATCGTTAGCATAGTCAGCCACTTCTTGCGCCAATGCATACAAATTAACGCTTTCCTTTTACGTACATCATTTCAATGTTCGTGTAACCAACACACTAAACACACATCTTCGTAGGCATCCAAATCGATTAAGTGTCACACATCTATTCTTCACACATAAAGAGAGAAGTATCGATATGAAAATAACGGGAAACTTGGGCCATATAGAATGCAGGCTTTCCATCGGTGATTTGAAACTTGTCGTTGGATTGCTGAAGTGATGAAGTTTGTCCACGACTTTGGAGGATGTCTGTTATGCCGAAATAAATCTCAATACATGTGCGTGACTTACAACTGTTATGATGAATGAAGAATCTCAAACGCTCGCCTTGGTTGTGCGGTCGTTTCAGAGCAGCTTACATCGAATCGCACAACTTGGTGATGAATCTACATTCTGAGGTGATAAGTTTGATTTTATCTCCATATTTTACATTGTAGGTGTACCTCTAGTGTGTGATTCGACATATCAGAATTGGATTCTTCCTTTTTCCCTCTTTCGCATTTCAATTGGGTGATCCCTTCATCTTAATTCCAAATTTTAATTTGACTTGACTTTACATGCAGATGGTTAGCATCTTAGAATCCGAGTATTCATTTAGCTAATATGGAAGAGCTAACAGTAATGCCCTTCTAATCAGAGCGGACTATTCCTCTTCTCGAGATAAATGTCACGATGCTAGCTATATCTGTCAGGAAAAAGCCATTGGACACTAGAATCCGCACGTCGTCAAAGTAAAGGAAATGTAGTAGAAAAGAGAGACAGAGGCCACGATACCTGTTCTCATGGCGCTAACGAAGAATAGAACCAACCAAAGAAACAAGAGGTGAAAGTGGAGAGGTCTTCCAAAAGCGTTGTTGTAGGGTTAACGTCATTTTCAGCACATGATTGGCTATACATGGCGGCCAGTATTAATGGTGGAGGAAGAACCCGGGAAAACCCCCTTAAATAACCACCGACCCACGATTAAACTACTGACAAGCTTTCTCACATACCCACATTGGCAGAATCTGAGAGTCAAACTCGCGCAGACAGAGGTGAGATGGCAGTGATCCGTAACGGATAGCGCTTAAGACCACTCCGCCAATCGGGGCCTCCTTCCTAAACTATAGATGAACTCATGCACGACCCGAAAGGCAAGAAATCCAGAGCACGCATGAGAAGAATGTGATTACTTGGATTAGTTCGTACCAGTGACGAAACTCAAAAGGTGCGAAAAAGAGTGAAAAGATGAAAATTTACCTTTGGTGATGTTTTGTGAAATTTCTTTGTGATTTTGAATATAACAACGGAAAACGATGTTGATGTTATAGGGTTTAACGCCATTTTTCAGCACGATAGGCTATACATGGCGGCCAGTATTAATGGTGGAGGAAGAACCCGGGAAAACCCCCCGGAAATAACCACCGACCCACGAGAAGCAACTGACAAGCTTTCTCACATACCCACATTGGCCGAATCTGAGACTCGAACCCACGCAGACAGAGGTGAAATGGCAGTGATCCGTAACGGAGAGCGCTTAAGACCACTCCGCCACTCGTGATCCCCTTGCTAAACTGTAGATGAACCCATGCACGACCCGAAAGGCAAGAAATCCAGAGCACGCACGAGAAGAATGTGATTACGAGGATTAGCTCGTGCCGGTGACGAGATCTTTTATAGTATCGACAAGCACAAATACATTTACACATGCACAACATTCAAACATGTTGCTAAAAGGGATTGATTTAGGTTTTACTTGATTTGATAATCAATGCGTAGCATATCAATTCTAAAGAGGGGGGTGGTCCATAAAAGGACTGTTGGGTATATGTACGTATTGACATACTCATGGACTTGACACGAGGAACTTTAAATGCCTTATCACCTTAGTACAACAAAAAGCAGTTTCTGCTCCTGTTACCGTGGGTGCATTGGTAGTGGTCACTGCTGACTATGGCCTCTCAGTGTTTGTGAGAGTACAGGTAGTGATGGGTTGGTTTGAAGGCTTGGCACTGGAAGGTCTATGTATTAGGGGTCATGTTAAAGAAGCTTGATACATTAGTCTCAGATATCCGAATCCTGCCAAAATTTCTAGTAAGACAGTCAAAGTTTGACTTTGAACACAATATTCGCTTTGATGTGGTCGATGCTTCTCTGTTTTACACTTTTTCGTCTCTTCTCTTTTTATTCTCTGCTCTTCTTACTGTTGTTGTATAAAAAAGGATAGTTCTGCTTTTTTCTGCTGTTGTAAAATATGGTCTGATTTTTTACGGTCTCTGTCCAAAATCTTCAACTCAGAATAACGAGGACGAAGGCAGTGAAGATACTGATGCCGGTAAAAATGCTTCTGAAGAGGAAATACAAACCATTCTTTTGGGAGTACGACTGTAGCTTTTGTAGCCGTCCTGTCATCGCTTATCGTTTCCACTGCAGGCGCACTCCCATACTTCATATTCCTTGTTTCTGTCCTACTCAAGCTATGTCGCATCAATTCACTGGCCATGTACGCATGCGCACGTACATCTATACTGTATGTGACGTCACGCGGAGCTTTTTCTGATTAGACGAGAGATTTACTAAATTTTGTAACACGATATTGGATTGCTGAACGTGTCGCTCCATTTCTTAGACTATAAATACCAGCGAACATCGCATTGTTTTACCTGTTTTTAATAACGATCAAGATGCACAGAATGTACACAGTTTGAGAGTGTAAGCCATATATAATGTTTCCAAGTGTGGATGTATCCACACTTACAACGGGGATGCTGTGCAACTTGAAACTATCTGACGCACGTGAAATCAACATAGACCATCACCAAGAAGGACACAGCTGTCTGGAAGACAAAATAGTGTGTGGACAGGCAAGGCTGCATGTAGAGTCTTACTGTATTGACCTAGTGCCAGACGAAGTTTAAATAAGAGAAGTCCAGTAAGATGGAATTTACGTGAACTCGCTTTGGTAAAGAAACTCCAGCATCCCTTTTCAGGGCCACTCCAATGCTTCCAAATGAAGCACTTAATTTTGACATACGTGATATTTGTGTCATTGTTTGTGCAAGTCTATGTTGGTGTATGTTTATGTTTTTTAACTTTACTTGAAACTCTTACTCTCTTCCCTTCAATCCCAATCAACCCTTCCGCCTTATCAAAATATTCTCCTGTTCCTCCTACAAACACCTTCTCCATAGGATTTCCCTACCTTCCTTACCATGACGTATTATGGTCAACTCGTAACTGTTACTACGTTTCCGCAGAATGAGGTCTTCCGCTTGCAACACTGTTCCGCAAGTGCCGTGACTTCACAAATGTAACATTCCCCTTCCGCTAGCATCCTCCCCTTTGTTAAATTCCCTTTGTTGCTAGCAGCCTTCATTGTCGCTCAGTCGGTCCATATTACTATTAACGTTTTTACTATAAAATCAAATACATGCTACCAGGCCGTTTTGTATACTGGCCATTAGGGCTTTAAATTGTGGTCATCAGCTGGTACATAATAATTGTTCGTGGAGGAAAATGTTAGCCATGTAATTAGGTGCTTAAAGCCTAACACATTATAGCTTATTATTTGGTTCAGGTTAGTATTCAAAGCAGGTTACTCTCATCATCACAGCATTTTAACCGTTAGTGCGGTTCGTTGATATGCTGTTAAACAACCAAACCAAACCTTACCTAGCCTGCCCCAACGCAACCGTAACCAACCCAATCCAAACACAGCACAACACAACACACCCAACCCCAATACCCAAACATAAGCCCCAACATCAAAACAAATCCAATCCAAGTAAACCTGTACAGACTAGGATTTTGATTTATAATAATGGTGTAGAACAGAAAGCTGTGAGATTTCAAAGTTACTAATATGTTTACATAGCAAGAGTTCATGGTCATCCATGTTTACAATTAGACAAGGGATTTGCTTTAGACATTATATTACCTGGTAAGTCAAGTGAAAATGTGAATAACTATGGATTTGGTAAACAAATAATTCATTCCTATTTTAGTTCAGTCACCGGAAATCCTCTTTATTCACAATTTACATTTGCGTTCAGATATAATTTGAGAGTAATTATTTGTTTAAATTATTCATTAGAATTACTAAGTGGACATTGGTTTTGGATTTAGACTACTTCGGAATTGTGTTATGACATCTGGTATTATGAAGAATTTAATTACAAAGCCTGTAAGTGTCTCTTGAATATTCAGATTGTATGGTTGATACATAAACATCTTGTTTATTTTACTTACAATGATGATTTCATTTATTTAAGCAGCAGAGTGGGTGAACAGACTTTCTCTAATTGGGGTATATTTTAAGCAAAAATATTCTAAGTCTCCATTTGCCAAACTGAGACTTAACAATTTTAGAGCTCTGTTTGTCAAACGGAGCCTTCCTCAAGGGTAAAAAAAAAGATGCCATTTAGTTGACGTTCACCTCCTCGGCTGCTAATGCGCTAACTAAATATTTGATCAAGTCCGATACGATATCTTGTCCGAGGGTCTGATAAATTTATCGTCACAAATCCGTGTGGGATTGTCTGAGCGTGGCTAAAGAAATTTCTAAATCGATTATGATCCATATCACCACCGCACCAAGTTTGCCAAATATTTCTAAGAGTATGAGTATCAACTCCGTTAAATATACACAGCATATTGCAGTTATCTCTGATCACTTTTGGTATTTGAGTGTAACGTTGAGTGATATATATCACATCGGTGTTTTTGTGACGCCCCCGGGAAAATATTCTAGCAGGATTCTTTTGATTATCTAACATGATATCATCATATACGACTAAATTGTTAATACTTCCATCAATATCATCAATATTCGGTGCCTCTTCGATATCGGTTATAAACTCAATAACACCATCGCCGTTAATTTCTTGCGCGGCATCATTAAAATCCTTTAATACTTCATAACATCGTTGATCGTCTACACTCGGAGCAATCATGTACAATTTATCCCACTTCATCCATCTCGTTATCAAATTAAGTAGCAATTGTGTTTTACCACTTCCAGATGGTCCGATGATAATCGCGCGAATAGAATTTGGTAACATTGCATGGTGTCTAATAGGTTCCCGTCGTCTCGTAGCTGAATAATCAATTACATTCATAACTGTTATATATAAATTATGGATCTATATTGTGTGAAGTGTAGGACGCGTACTGGCACAAATGACTTGACGACGATTACAACGAAAAATAATCGATCAGCGCTTTCTGGTAAATGCGTACAATGTAGTACGAAAAAATTTAGATTTACTTCCACGAAACCTTTAAAAAAAAACGAGGAGGTGATATTGCAGCCAAATTGACAAAACTCCCAGGAACACCGTGGGCAAAGTATCCAGGAGAAAAGCACCTTCCAGGATATAGCTACTGTGGACCGGGAACACGATTAGATATCAGACTTGATGATCAAAATCAGCCCCGACCCGGCGAGTATCCAATAAACGCTATTGATAAGGCGTGTCATGCTCATGATGTCGCTTATAAAAGCAGCAATCTTCAACACAGACATCTCGCAGATGTAAAATTAATTCATGCGTTAAATGCTATTCCTGATAAATCCTTCAAAGAAAAATTGGCTTCGTGGTTGGTAAAATCTGCTATGAAGGGTAAATTGATGTTAGGTGCTGGTAATTGAAAATGCTAGCATTTTAATATGGAATCTATTTATTATTCTCCGAGAGGATACTGGAGAGGTTACGCAGCAATCAATAAACTAGCTAGTGCATCAAAGGTGAAAAAAACTACAGCGGCAAACTGGTTATCTAAACAGGCAATATGGCAAATTTATCTACCAGCGCCTAAACAAATTAACTATTCGCATTTTGATGTTACAACACCTAATGAAGTTCATCAAGCTGATATACTATTTCTGCCGCATGACAACGGTTACAAATACGCGTTAACGTTAGTTGATGTTGCAAGTCGATACAAAGAAGCAGAACCGTTAAGGACAAAATCATCTACTGAAGTAGCTTCTGCATTTGAGAGGATTTATCGACGAGGTCCTCTGCGCTGGCCAAATCTGTTACAAGTTGATCCTGGCAAGGAATTTCAAGGTGTTGTTACATCTACGATGAAACATCATAATGTCGCCATCAGACGAGGACACACTGCGCTACATCGCGATCAGGCAATTGTTGAACGGTTTAATAAAACCCTTGCTGAGCGGTTATTCGGATATCAATACGCAAAAGAATTCATCCAGGATAAACGATCCCGTGAATGGGTCAAGAGATTACCAGCTGTGATTACCGCAATCAATAATGAGATTACTAGAACAATTAATATGAAACCTGTCAACGCTATTAAGAAGGCGTCTATCAAAATGGAAATCCAAGGAATTTCACAAAAAGATTTCAAAGAACCAATTCTTGGTAGTAATGTCATTGTAAGGTACTTATATGAACCAGGAGAGCTTGAGGGTGGTAAAAAAAGAGCTACTGATCCTATTTGGAGTGTCACTACGCATAAAATATCCGGCATAACACGATCAACTGGTAGACCTCCAGTCTATAAACTGGATTCAACTGCTCCTCAGCGGGGTTTTACACGCGAACAATTACAAGTGATTCCCGAGGATACTCAATTACCACCGCGTGGTCTTAACTAGCACCTAAGGTGCTGGCACCTCTGCGTCTGTTGCACTCAAGACAAGTCAACCTCACATTGTTTCTGACATGACCGAGATTGTTATCATTTCTATCTACGGTAAATTGGCGAGGATCTTTATCCGACCAATTCCAACTCATTATACAATTACAACTCGCGCAGTGATTGTTCTGTTGTTGCTTTAGTGTCTTAATTAATTCAGCATCAATGTCAAATTCTCTTTTATTTTTTTTATCCTGTTGTTTATAACCAGAGAGTTTTTTTCTGATTATATTATCATCGGCGTGTATATTACTTATTGTATTATCATTATCATTAACCACAATTCTTCGAAGTTGGTTTATTCGCCGTACTCTGGATACTGCGAGATAAACTAAATTTGACCACTCAATATGATTATCTACTATCCAAAGAGTTGTATCGGATATAGTCAATCCCTGTGAAGAGTGTATTGTTGCTGCATAACCTAACGTCCATGGGGATTTATCAGCACCTAATGCATCTTTAACGACGCTGATATCAACCAGCACAATATCATTTAATACTAAATTCTGTTTTTGTTGTTGTCCAGGAATGTCAACGTCGATATTCTGCTTTCGTGTATCCTTAGGTCTATAACAGAGTGGTACTGGAAGTGTTGCAAATTTTTCTTTATGTAGCGCAAACAACTTCATCTGAAGTGCGTCTCTGACTATTTTTCTACTCGCGATTATTAAATCATTTGGCTTCCACATTTCCCAAAAATCATTCATGGGAGTTTCTGAAATTATTTCACGCGCTATTTCACATTGGATTTTATCCGGTTGTAATCTAATTAGCGCTTTGAATTCTCGTAATTGTTCATCAAGTGATCTATGGTCGGTATTAATCTCTTCATAATAATCTACAAATCCTTTTAACCATTCATGTGGAGATCCACCAACAAATGGCTGCGGTTGGCCGTGATCCCCGCACATGACGACTTTTGTGTTTTTTGTCAACAACCATGATAGAAATGTCTGTAATACTGTCAACGATATAGTACATACTTCATCAATGATTATTACATCAGGAATGAATTTATCGCCCATTCGATCAGGAGTCCAATTATCGCCTTTCCATCGAAAGAAGCTGTGATAAGTACAGGCTTTTACTCCACGCGCTATCATCTCTCTGGCGAGTCTGTGAGTTGGTGTTAACACAATCATGTTAGAAACACTTGTGTTTCTATTACGAAATAATTCGATTGCACGAGTTGTCTTTCCTGATCCACCACAGCCGTTTAAATAAATTGTCTTGTATCTACAAATCGGATCGGATACGGGCGGTGCAGTAGAAAATTCTGATTGAATCTCTGAGATATTATGGTTACTTTTCAAGTATTTATCATCCATAGCAACGTCTGCGGATTTACAATACTCATGTAATGTTTCTTTTTTAAACCTCCAATTTCCCCACGCTT
Organism: Unio delphinus; assembly: GCA_029339505.1. NCBI lineage: Eukaryota > Metazoa > Mollusca > Bivalvia > Unionida > Unionidae > Unio > Unio delphinus. The sequence goes on from JAQISU010000036.1 coordinate 1,793,980, forward strand.
CCTTAGGATCTGTGAATTTAGCTACATCTGATTTGTATTTCTCATGGATATACATCGAATCAGTAGCTACTCTAACCGCGGTATTAGGAAATCTATTTATCATCGAGAATAGATTAATACAAGAATAGGCTAGCATAGAACTTCTCAATTGTGTGTATTGACAACTTTTTCCATCACAGTAGGTAACAACCGTACCTAATTTCTTACCATTTCGAAGGACATCATCTACCCAAACATTATTAGTTCCGCTCGCAGATTTGTAAGCTTCCTCATCTAATTCCCCTGATAGAAAAGCGTTCTTACGGGTTACAAATTTCCCTTTTTTATTAAATCAGATATTATGAAATTGTATTCTTCATCGTCTATGATTAATCTCGAAGAGTATTTTGCATTATCAAATCTTCCACCTTGAGTAAATTTACCGATTATTTTTCGTCCGAGATCTTTAGCCTCTCTATTACTACCTTCGAATAATTTCTTAGACCAATCTATGATTTGTTCCTCGCTGAAATTCTTCGAATTTCCATCTAGAAATTGTTTTCGTTGTTCGTTAATTATTTTTTCGAGATCGGGTTTTGGTAACCAAACATCTTTCTGAGCGTTATAACAAATAATCGCTTCACTGACAATTAACGATATTAGCATACCACAATCGATCATATACCGCAATAGCACAATTGGCATCCACGCTTTTTCATACATATGTCTACCAAGCCAAAGATAACTACACGGATGTAACCCTGTAGCTAATTCGAATGATATCACACGAGCGAACCCGGTTAAATCAAAATCAGGCAATGGACCATTAATCGCAACACGAGTCATTTCATGTGTGGGATGTCCAAATCGTTTAAAATATTCAGAGCATTCTCCATATCCGAGAAAACTTCCAGGATAACACGCGGATATATCAATTGAAATCATACCATCACGTGAGTATTTCGTATTCCACAGTCCTCCATGACCCAATTCGACGCAACTCAACTTCACATCCTCCAGAAAATCACTTCGTGTTGGACGCCATGAATTCTTTTCTCGTGCGAAGTGAGCTACCACTGATGGAATAGTAAAACTATCCGTAAGTAGTTTTTCTGTAGAAATGCTAGTGTTTCCTTCTAAATACTCATTAGCGATTTTTCTCATTCTAGTATCTAATTCTTCAGTTCGATATAATTCACCATTTGGTTTTACAAACTGATCAAATCCTATTTCCGGATCCTCATTACTCCTGAGTAACCATACTGACACAGGGTCGTCTTTGGTTAACGCGTGAATAGCATCAAATAATTTCTCTTCATAGAAATCATCCCTAGAAAATTCTTTAGGGATATATCGAACAGTTCTTTCTCGTGGAAATATATTTACCGCGGGTGTCCACGCGTGTTTGTTATGATCAATAATTTCAATTGGAGCTCCTCGCGATTGATATTTCGGTTCGTATAATACTTCTCCGGTTATTGTCGCTACCGATATTGGAAATTTTAATAATGCTTCTAATTTAGCTATATCGGAAATCATTGCCCCGCGTTGTTTCACTGTCAATTCCCATTCGGTTATTTTGTTTCTTCGTAGATCAGTTAATTTGTTTCCCCGGGATGCATTTTTGAAGTGTTCTATTAACCGTGTTGCTACACAATTAAGTGGCAAAGCCACTGATGATGAAAACATCGGAGCTAGTTTTGCAATATTAGGATTATTATTTATTGGATATAACCCATACACAACTGCTGTTACAGGGTAAGATTTCTCATAGTATGGTTTGTCAATTCCAGTTAGAATTCCTGGTTTGGAATCTCTACTCACAATAACAGTTTTTTTATCCTTAAGGATTGGGTCAAATTTATCTCTGATAATCCATTCACCTTCCTCTTCGATAATGAATTTTATTCTAAAAAAATACCTCCGTAGAGAATTGCTTTGCAATTTACCTTTGGATTTCTGGCCAAGGTGTGAAAGTATCACAGCTGCTCTTATATCATTCATAGTAGCATCAATTACGGGTATATTGACATCTTCATCAATAATTCGAAATGTCGACCACGTATGAGATGCTCCATCACGCTTAAACTCATTAAAACAGTCGCTGATTTTACTCAATAGTGGTTTATCATCTACTAGACTTTTAGGTATATCAGAGATTCTATCGAGATTAAATCTAACATTTTTCCAAGGCTTAATTTTCGATAATCTCTTGAACTCCTTCATATTATAATTAAAACAAGTATTTAAATAAGAAAATTTTATATAATGAATCATTGCAAATGGCTTATGATTGGATCAAAGACTCCGTGTAACAAATCATGTAGAAATGAATTCTGTGGGTATCATATGCAGAGTGTGAGAAACGGTTCGGAGGGACCTCTACCATGCTTGCATTGTGGGGTAGGTGTAAGAGGCAAGTCGCAGTTATGCATTAATTGCGGGGGTAAGCGTTATAGAGAGTTAAAACGTTATTATGACAAGCGAAGAATCAAAAATCCTGACGACGTCAATAGCAAAATCATAAAAACTGCTCAAGATTACTTAGGCAGATTTTCCAATGTTATAATTCAGCCAATTAACGAATTAGACAAATAGATATATTATATATAAATGAGCCAAGAATTTCAAAGACATCCTGTTATTAAAAATTACGAAGCTTCTAGTGATGGTGTTGTTAGACACAGTAAAAATAAGAAATCTGTTGGGCGGGATAATGGTATGGGTTATTTGATATTTAAAGCTGGAGGGAAAATGTATCTCAATCACCGTTTCGTTTATGAAGTGTATAATGGATTAATCAAGGATGGTTTTGTTATTGATCATATTGATTCTAATCCCAAGAATAACAAATTGAACAACCTTCAAGTTATTTCTCAATGTGAAAACACAAAACGAGGAAGAACTGGGAAATACCCGAAAATTGCTAGACCTGTAAGATCGTTTAATACTGACACGGAGATGGTATTTCAATCAATGTCAGAAGCTGGTAGGTATTTCGATATTCACACCTCCTCAGTACAAAAAGTAGCAGAGGGAATTTATAAGACCGCTTTTTCAAAGCGTTTTAAAAACAAAATTCAGTTTTCTTACGTAGGGAGATAACTCCGTTAGGTATAACGCGTGTGAAATCCATAGGATTTCCACCAATGACAGAGTTACGGATCTTAAACACGGAAATACTAGCGTTGGAAAATCTTCGATTTTTCATTGGCTGTTATAATTAAATAAATCTGAACAAAACACAATCAATTTTGTCTTTTTTCAAGTATTAACAGAACTGTTTTATAAACACGTCGTATTTAAACATTTTTTTTAATGTCTGTTTCAAGTATTATATGTGTTTTCAACGTTGTCAGTGATCGCTAATAAACAAACAAATAATTACAATCAATACACCTATTTTATATCACCTCGTCGTAATGAGTGTATATATACAAATTCGTTCTTATTATAATTGGGCATTTAGCCGAAATTCAAGTGTAAACAAAACCACACCGTCACACGTGGTATGAACGTTATTATTGACATTCAAAACCAAAGTTTCGATTTTGTGGTTTTGTTTACACTTGAATGTAGAATAGCCCGCGTCATCCATTGTCATTGAAATCAATTCATTGTTCACCTATAATCTATTGTTGTACCGTCGTCATTGTCATTGAAATCAATTCATTGTATATACCATTGTCATTGTTCACCTATAATCTATTGTTGTACCGTCGTCATTGTCATTGAAATCAATTCATTCATTGTTCATCTATAATCTATTGTTATATGTTTGTCGGTTGTAACCGTTGAGCGCTGCTTGATGTATAAAACACCAAGGGGGTTCAAACGGTGAATTGTGCCGTCTTCATTCATTATATATAATCATAATCACCTATAATCGCATTAAGCTTCTGGGTATACTAAGATGATCAACACCTTAGTGTATCCAGAATTCATTTTGAAAATACTTTGTATTTGAAATATTTTGTATTTTTAATTCTAAAGAATTTTCATACTTTGCATTTAAACAAATATATTTTTATATATATATGAATCTTGAAAATCTCAAATTGATTATTATTGAAATCAACAAGTTGAAGGATGAAAATGTAAAATTATGTTCAGGTTTGGATTGTGATCAAATTATGACCAATTTCGAGGATATACAATTTGCAGAACAGACAGGAAAATATGTCCTATCTAAGAAATATTTTTTAATTAAGAATATCCAAAAGCTTATACGTGAGAGCTTAGTCAATACTGAAGATGTTAATGTCTTCGTACCATTATGTAGCATCGTTGAACGTGTACGTAAGCAATTAGGATTAGAATATGAACAAAAGAGACTTATTAATTGTAAAGTGAGACAATTAAAAACATTAATGGAAAACTCTGAAGGTGATGAGCCCACGCGTAGAGAGCCTCCTTTGTTTGTATAACCAGTACGGTATGAGGAAGTAAAATTATGTGTGTAACAACAAGGAAGTATTAAAATGATTTACATTTTTTAGTTAGTGATTTCTTTCGAAATGATTTGCAATGAAATGCTTTGCATTTGAAAATCGAAAGGATTTTTTAATTTGACAATAGTAATACTCTTTTAATAATGGTAGGAGAATCATTAACTACACGGAACACTAAAGAAAGACTTGAAGCTCTTAAGAAAATATTACCCCTTCGTGATCGCATACGTGAAAAACTTCAACAACGGCAATCAATGGCCACCGACTTCACAGAGGATACAGAACAACTCTTCAAACCGGTTGTCAAGGCAACTACAGATGTGAAAACAGCAACTGAACGGGCGATATACGGAGATGTCCCTAAAGAAGGTCCTAGAACAGAGAAGCCTCTTCTCCCTGTGTTGGAGAAAATAGCAAAACGAACTAAACAAACGAAACAAGCTGTACAAATACTTCCAGGTGAAATCGCAGGGGAGATGGAACTACAACGACAGCAAGAACAAGAAGAACTACAACGACAGCAAGAACAAGAAGAACTACAACGACAGCAAGAACGAGAAGAAGAGGAAGAAGAAGAACAAGAAGGCGCAGTTTCCACGAAGAGTCGTGTTTCCTTTATAGACAAATTCAAACCTGAGATTGTATCACATATACAAGAATTTCAATTTGAAAAACCCAGCGATTATACCGCCTTTGGTGAGTTTGCTGTCAAGAGTTATATTATAAAAGGGGAAATTCTCAAAGACGAGTATAAAAATAGTAAAATACCAAAGGATGAGTGGTATGATTGGTTGTATAAAACGAAGAAGAATATTAGGAATCTTAGTGAGAAGAGGAAAGAAGAACAGTCGTATATAGAATTTCAGAATGGAATTAAGGAAGGAGTAAAAAAAGCTAAATCAGACCCTAAATTTCTTAGATTACCAAAACAATCAAAACCCGGTTCAGAAATAAAAACACAAGGTGCAACTGGTACAACTAAAAAAACAGGCAGTGGTTTAGTTGGAAACTCTAATGTAACATGTCCCGGCAATATTCTCGGTGATATAGCACGATTAGAAATACTTGTAGGAGGAAAACGAGCCGGAAATAACTCACCAGAAATAATCAATGAAGCTGCTGATATCTGTAGGCGGTTATTTCAAGGTGGTATCATGGATATTGCAACATATAGAGATTTCATTGAAGAGTTAGCCGAAAATTCTCATGGTTATCATAGCGATTAGATAATTGGAAATGCTTTAGCATTTGGAAACACTAGTGTTAGAAGTATAATACTTCTATATAGAGAATGATCATACACTACAACCATGATAAACCAACTAACGTCTACGTGGTAAACTCACGATTACCAAAATACCGAGTATACTATGGAGATGGTCTCGGTAATACTATAATGGGATTATTTTCAAGAATGGCTCCAAAAGTGGCTCCATTTGCAAAACAGGCAGCAATGAAAGCAATTGATGTTATCCGAGATAAGGGTATTAACACTGTTGGTGATCTTGCTAGTAAGGCGTTTTCAGCCGCTCGGGATAAACTAACAGCGCTAGTGAAATCACGAAGTGATTTTCGACGAAATTTTTCAAAACCTGGAAATGCTAGCATTAGAAACACTAGTGTTTCTGGAATGACTTCACTGCCATCTACTGCAGTAATGCCTACACAGGTTAGTAAAATAATAAATAACGCCGTGGATAAAAAACTACAGTCGTTAATGACTAACGCCCAGGATAATATAACAGCAAATATGATAGCCGGAAGTGGGCTTTCGGGAAGTGGTTTTAAGAAGATTCGCCGGAAACGTTAGAAATATTTATTTGAACAGGATTTCCAATTATGATAGTTATTGTAGAAATATTTGTGTCAGAATCACTTGTGATTCTATTTATTTGAATAGGATGCTCAGTTGTTATGGTTATTGTAGAAACACTAGCATTAGAAATATTTGTGTCAGAATCACTTGTATCAGAATCACTTGTGATTCTACTAACGCTATCTTCATTATCAGATATTTTCATCATCATTATTAAAATACACCCAACTAAATATTTATTTTTATATTATAAAATATTTATTTTTTGCTAATTTTGTTAGATTTTTTACTTTTTTTACTCATTTTTCTAGTGTTTTTACTCATTTTTCTAGTGTTTTTATGCAATTCATCGACAAAATTTCATGAAAATCGAGGATGAAAACCCCAGGAATTCATTTAGAGAAAATCGATTTTGATCAGATTTTTTATCCTGTGAGGCTAAAATATGTTGTTGTCATCGAATTTTCGATGTTTTTTTTATTGATTTTGTATTGTTTTTTGGCTAATCCGCCGACATAATTTCATGAAAATCGATTTTCTCTAAATGAATTCCTTGGGTTTTCAATTCAAAATTCCTTCAGAATTTTTTAAATTACTTTCAGAATTTTTTAAATTACTTTGTAATTTTTGATTTAGACCAACGGGTATATAATAAAAAATGTTCAAACAGAACCCTGATGTTGCATTTGACATGGAAGCCCCAGTACTTAAAGATGAATCTGTACGTGATTATCAATTTTTTGCTTATCACGCAGTACAACCTGATCTTCGGTCACGAATTGAACTTCAAGTTCATGATACTAGTAAATACTTTTTACCCGCTGAAGCCTTTATTGAAGTCGAAGGTGAACTTTTACAGCATGATGATACACAATATCCAGCTGGTACTCAAGTCGGTTTTGTCAATAATGGTATCATGGCGTTATTTGAAAGTGCAAGATATCTCATTGATGGAAAGGAAATTGAGTCGATAGAACGTGATGTTGATGTAGCAACAACAATACTAGGGCTAGCAAGATATTCCGACGATTATACAAGATCGGCCGGTCCCTCTATGATGTTTGCAAAGGATATTAAAAATACCACTGGGAAAAATCCATTTGTTGTAGGAAGACCAAATGATCGTGCTGGTGCTCCTGCTGATGTCGAGAATATGATTATAAACGCTGATCCTAATTTCAATCTAGGAGCTGCAACACGTATGTCAATGTTGGAAGGGGGGCGCAGATCATTTTCATGCGCGATTCCACTACATCATATATTTGGATTCTGTAGAAATGTCCGAAAAGTTATCTATGGAGCGAAACATACTATAGCGGTTGTGCGAAAAGGTACTGACAATGATGCAATTTGGAGGATTCCAGCAGATGCTGCACATCCAAATGCTGATGCCGGTAAAGTCGTTTTAACAAAACTATCACTTTGGATGCCAGTGCTGACTCCATCGTTGTCAACAGAACCACGTTTACTATCATTTATGGATCAAGGGGGAAAGAGATTATTAAGTTGGCTAACAATGAGTACAGATGTTGTACATTCAACTATTAACGGCATATTTACGTGGAACCTGGCATCAAAACAGGGTATTTCAGCTCCACGTCATATTTTTATTGCGCTACAGGATACTGCGAGATTAGGTAATCAACTCCACTCCCATATGATATTTGATCAATTAGGTGTCACTGACGTCTCGCTGAGAATAAACGGACAACAAGAACCATCCGAGGATATACAACTTAATTACGGTCAAAACCATATTGCACGAGTTTATCATCGGTTGCTTTCGTATATGGGACGTGATCAAAATGTCGATACTGGTCTACAAATATCACAGTTGGATTTTAGTACTCTTTATCCAATTTATTACTTTTCGTTGGAACATCTTGACTTAATGAGACAGTCCGTCGTTGATATACACTTCCGAGCTCGTGTAATTCGTGGTATTATTAATTATAGAGCTATTGCTGTCATTCTCAGTGATAAATCAATGCTACTCGAAGGTGTTGGAGGAAGAATGAGACTGGTAGATGCACCAGTGGAAAATATTTGATTGTAAATTGCTTTGCAATTTCAGAAATGCTTAAAAATTGCTGTGCAATTTGAATTTCTAATTTAGAATCAATCTGTTTTGTATAATGTCGTATAGTAATATCAATGTTACGTTGACACCTGGTCAAATAAAAAAATTACAATCCAAATCAGCTAAGCAATGTGGAACCACAATAACGCTGAAACCTAATCAAATGAATGGCGGAGGGAATAAACTATCGCTGACGAAAACTCAAACTAATCATTTTAATAAAGCGCTGAAAGAAAAAAAAGGAGTTCAGGTTACTCTTTCTACGAGCGCGATTAAAAACATGGAAAAGACTGGTGGTATATTCCCGTTGTTAGGGTTGATTCCAGGGTTGATTGCCGCAGCAGCCCCAGCGGTAGCGAAGGCAGCAGCATTAGGAGCTATTGGTACCGCGGCAGGAATGGCATTGAAAAAGGCAACTGGAAAAGGGTATAAAAAAAAAGGAAAGGGTCTAAGACTACCAGGAACCCCGAGTTCATGGTACAGCGGAAAGGGTCTTCGAATTCCAGGAACGATATAGTTCCGAAATCTTCGATTTCCAAACCGATGGTTCCCATGTCCAATTTTGATTTAATTGATACCGCTAAAAAATTAAAAATAAAAAATTTCAGAGGGGTTTTTATGAGAGATCAGTTACCGGCACAACCAAATGATGTTGAAACCGGTATTATTAATTTAGATAACAGCTCCGGACCTGGAACTCACTGGGTTTGTTACGCAATTGATCCACGTGGGATTATTTATTTTGACTCATATGGATTAGCGCCGCCGAAAGAATTTATGCGTTATATAAAAGATTTTCCAATGAGGACTTGGTATTCTACGTTACCAACACAAACAATGCTTGATCCACCAATATGTGGTAATGAAGTATTAAACGTACTTGATGCTATATCCAAAAGATTTTCGAAACCACCTCATATAGTAGTAAATGAGTATACTAGCGGCAAATCTCCTTAAAAATCTTTAGATTGAAAATCCATCGGATTTAAACGATGAAAATATTTCTATAATAATGATTGATATTTGGGGACGATCTTTATCATCGCTGAAAAAACCTGATAGTGAAGTTGAAACCGTTGATAACAAGGATGTTAAAAAATTAATCGAAGATGAAATATCCGAAATATTAAACCTAGCAAATGTTGATCCTGGTGAAATAGTTGTATTTCAAGATCGTCAGGGTAAATTGAAAAGTAGTAATATCTCTCTTAATGATATTTTGGTTAAACAACGAGACGCAGCAGAGGATACTATCGCGTTATTTTCTGATGGGGGTAAACTCAAACCAGGTGTATTTGTTTCAACGATTACGGATAAATTAGCAACATATGATAACACAGTGAATTCATTAAAATCGCTTAATGATAAGTATGATGATCATATAATTGTATTTGACCAGTTTACTGCATTACAAAGAAATATAGTTGACAAAATTGATAAGCCCATACTAGAATTTTTTGGAAATCCACCAGTGACCACACCAAAACTCACCACAATAAAAGATTCTATATTGGAACTAGCAACTCTTCAATCCGAATATGAAAAACACACGAAACTATTTATGACGTTTCGTAAAAACCTCATGGACAAGTTTATTGGGAGCCCATTTGATAAAATTGAAATAACACTTCCCGATATTAAAAAATCCATCGATGAACTTAAAACATTCAACAACGCAATAAGGGATGATGCAATGAGAATGATAAGCGTTGTTGAAAAAGTAAAAATTCCTCATAATAAATCTATCATCAACGTAGTATACACGATTCAACACGGATCATATACGTGGACTCCCACAAACAATATTTTAAACATAGCCGCAGCAGTCAAGGGTATTTATCGATTAACAATAGTATCACCGACTCAGTTTGAAATATCATCAAGTAGTTCATCTGGAGTCAATAATACGATATCAACGATAATCGACAAGGATACAACTGAACAATTCACGATAACGACTACAGATAAAAATCTAGTCAAGGTTTCAGTAACGTGGTACGTAGAATTCGTAGTGGATTTAAGTAAACAATTAAATTGAAAATAAAATCCTTAAAAATTACTTTGCAATTTTGAATTTCGTAATTGAAAATGCTAACGCTTTTAAAATAAAATGACTCCATCATCGAATCAGTATCGCTATGATCAAGTCAGAGAATTTCAAACTAAACTCAATTCTCTCTGTGAGGAGTATCAAATAAAAATCAAAAAATACAAACGAAGAATAACCACAGTTGATATCACCGTGTACTCGGTGTCAGGAGTAATCACTGCTGCTGGAATAATACTATCTTCGGTTACAATGATTGCTCCGGTCGTAGTTCCAATCGCTATTTCCGCAGTGACTACAATTGCTGGTATATTAACTGGGATCACAAAAAAACTATCATCGTGTAGCCAGAGTAAACTACATGATTATTTAATTAAATATCATATTGCATCTGCCGGTTACTCGCAATTATCCTCGTTGATATCATCGTCGTTGGATGACACAACAATATCAGATAGCGAATTTTCAACTATGGCTCAATTGTATAAATCAACAATGCTGAAATTAGAGCAGAATAATAATAATAATGTTGTCGCAAGAACTACTTCAACAAATAGTAACAAATACAACACCAGTGAAAACAAGCACGATATCAATAACCTCAACACGTCCCGAATTTAGTGTTAATTTTCCAATTCCTGTTCCCGTGAGCGAGATCGCGCTAGCAAAACTACGAGTATATCATAGCTGGCCTAATATCAGATCGGTAGCATTTGGTGGTCAACAACCGAATAATTCCTTGGTATTTGCAAACAAGAATCGTGAAGACGGAACACCAGATTGGCAGGTTGTTTCTATACCAACTGGGTCATATCAAATCGAACAGATCAATGCTGAATTTCAACGCAGAATAAAATCTCTCACCGGAAAAGAATCAAAAATCGCTATAACAGTTCACGAACCAACATTATCATCCGCTATCGAGATAAATACAGAAGGATACGTTGTAGATATTTATCAGAGTTCTATAAGATCAGTGTTAGGATGGCCTGAATTACCACCGGATAACTCGCGAGAAAATTCGAAGGATTTTCCACCCGAACCTAAAAAATCCGATTATATCACCAACAAAATAAAACCCGTCAATGAAGTCAAAAATTATCAAGATTATGCTCCTAATAAATTCTTGAATAAAGAAATTTTTGAATCAATTTATGTTCCTCTCATTAACGGAAATTTCACAGTAATGAATAATGATTTTTCACGACTGCTAATATCTATTAAATCCGGCTCTCTCACCAAGGATGAATTTATCAACGTCGTAGAAACGGGTAATAAAATCATCGACGATATGAAAATATTTCACTCGAAAATTATTCAAGAAGTATTAAATGAAGAAATCTTACATGATAAGTTTGCGAATCTATATAAGATTAATAAAACGGAGATTAAAGATTTTAAAATCCCTGGATATAACCCGGATAAACTAAAGAAACAACTTGACGATGCTATTGATATTGGGTTCAAAAGAATCCACGATAATTGGAAAAAATCGAAGAATCCCCCAGCAAATATTCTGAAATATAATAATGATCCAGAAGGCGGCGGTAGACATATTGCTCCGAATAATGTGAATATTTCAACGGTGATTGCACTCAATTTAGTATGTGACGTTATCGAAGGGAATTATCAAATAAATCTCGAACAATCAAATCAAGCTCAGCAAGGATATATTTTATACTCATTTGCACCAACGGCTCCTCCAGGATTTCTAATTATTGAAGACCCAACTAATCTAGTCTATATGCGATGTCATAATAATTTGTTAACGAGAATTAATTTCAAACTCACTGACCAATCTAATAATCTGATTGATTTACGAGGTGAGGTTTTACAAATTAGTTTGTTTGTGAAATCTTAAGGACTTGATCAAATATTTAGTTAGTAAAAATCGAAGATTTTCATAGCAGCCGAGGAGGTGAACGTCAACTAAATGGCGTCTTTTTTTTTTACCCTTGAGGAAGGCTCCGTTTGACAAACAGAGCTCTAAAATTGTTAAGTCTCAGTTTGGCAAATGGAGACTTAGAATATTTTTGCTTAAAATATACCCCAATTAGAGAAAGTCTGTTCACACACTCTGCTGCTATTTATGTTTCATATTTAAAGACGGGAGATCGTAACACTGTGTTCGTATCTATTTTTCAGGAATCTATCTATTTTATCTACTTGAGCTTATTATGAGCTGTTTTCAGACCAGTAAGGTAAGAATGTTAATGAGTAAACAGTCTCTTTTAATCAGGCTATCGTTCCACGGGATTTCTTTTATATACTCGGCAAGTTAATTCGATTCAGTTAAATCATGGTGAGTTCAATGTGCTATCATCCTTTAGTGCGAAATAATCTTGATGTATAGGATAAATAGTACGCGCATTAAATAAATCTGAAAACATTTTATGTTCAAATGTATTCTGCATTTTGTTACAATAGTATATTAAAATAATATTAAAGACATGGTTATTGAAATTATCATGCTTTGATATCGTTCCTTACATAATTAGGAACATTGTATTCGGTCAGCATGTCAACTTTTACTATTAATTCATATATAGTGAAATCTTTTGAAGACAAAGTCTAACCTTAATAAGAGTAATTACATTCTGTCTTTCAGTCGGGAAACAACGATAGTGAAGACGATTTTCATCACTCTCATGGCGTAGAAATTTCTGTCATCGCAAAAGATAAAAAGGAGATGGTACGGACAATGTATCAGACTTTATTGATCTCACTATGCTTCCACTTGATTGTTTCTTTTTTGGGAAATGATGATTTCAACTAACAGAGTATTAATCGCTTTCTCGCAAACGCCAAAACAATACTTTGCCATAAATTAAGCATTGGGCTCATAGAAAAGTATTTTCAGAATCGAGCCAGAATAAGCAAATTGCATGGAGAACCGCTTTCTATTTTTGTGATGTATATAATATAACCTTTACAAAGTTCTCGTTTAGCAAAAATGGCGAAACAGACAATATTCACACAGACACACATCACATACTTTGACTGGAGATGACCGCTATCGCTTAACCTGCTTAATCAGCTGTTCCGTTTTTTGTTTTGTTGTGCCGTTTTTCATGATCAGTGTTCTTGGTGTCTGTCTTCATCTACGTTATTACCTTTATCATGCATTGGCTGTTAAGTTATTTTTTGTTTCTTCATATCCTTGCTTTGAAAACGAGAAAAATTAGACCTTTTCTCACCTGTCTTGCTATACCGCTACAAGATATTTGTTTTGTTTTTATGGTTTAATGACATTTTTCAGCACAATAGAGGCTATACATGGCGGCCAGTATTAATGGTGGAAGAAGAAACCGGACAAACCCCGGAAAGAACCACCGACCCACGAGAAGCTACTGGCAAGCTTTCTCACATAACTACATTTGCCGAACCTTAGACTCGAACACACGCAGACAGAGGTGAGATGGCAGTGGTCCGTAACGGACAGCGCTTTAGACCACTCGGCCACTCGGGGCCCCTACAAGATATTTTGTTGTTGAACAAACCGACATCACGTGATCGCCTGCCAGCCCGTTTATGATATGATGGGCCCATATTAATGGTTTTAAATGACCACACCTTGGCTCTCCACACTACATTGTCCTCTAGATCAAACAAACTGGGACTGCATTCATCATTATTTAAATGTAAATGGAAACAAAAATTAAATGTTGTTTCAAAGCTTAAAGCAAAAAGAAGAATTTCAATTATCTCATTATCGCCATTTCCGGCTCAATTTAAAAATTCGGCCGCTAATTTCGATAACCTAATTCAAATCCCTATTAAATCGACAACCGTTGGGTAAACTATCCAGTAGATACCACTGTGGATTACATTATCCGGTGACCAATCAGTAGGACCACCGGAAAAGCGCAAGAAATAGTTAATTTTATCAACGATCAGAATATCGACATCATTTTCGTGACAGAAACATGGCTAAAACATTAGGCGATGAGTCCAGCTACGCGGATCTAACACCCACCGGTTATTTCAACCAGTCGCCCCAACCCCACCCACCACCCACCTCCGCTACTCGCCACTTACATGGAGTTAGAATTGCTGTCATCACAAAGAACGCCATGATCAAACGTCTTAAACACAGCCACACCCTTCAATTTATATCACACATCGCTTGAACTAGTCCGCACCACACTCACAATGGAACAAAGGTCAGTCTAATTTTTCTGCCTCTACCACCCTCAGCCATCTCTAAAAAAAACAAAATGACTCAATCTCTCGTTTTGGAGCAGTTTCAGAATCTCGTGGAGTAAGGACATTCGATAAGGGGAAACCTGATTATTCTTGGAGATTTCAACTTTCACTTTGACTGCCCTGTAAATCCATACTTATCGAAACCTAGATTCGATTATTGTTTTCAACCTCAAACAATCAGTTAACCAGTCCACCCATAAACATGCTTACATTTTAGACTGGATTCTTCATAGAGCAGATGATAAGAGTATTCGGTCCTCCAATGCCAGCATCCCGTAAACATACATCAGATTGACATATTAGTTCCTAACTCTCCGTCTTTATTTGCTTCTATGAGAAACCTCTGTATGATAAATAAAACCAAACGAATGCACGCCATACAAGCAAACCTAACAACTTGCTTACCTTCTGCAGCAGAACAACTCGATAACATTCTGCATTAATTGCTTGAAAAACGTGTCACAGCCACCAAGCACAGATTACCAATTCAAAAGTATTCTCCGTGGTATTGTAATGTTAGGGAACAGCTTCCCACTGCTAAAAGAGACTGCCAAAATGCTGAGAGGACTTGGCTTTCACCCAGGCCAACTATTCATAAGCGAATACATGAAGCTGCTAAGAAGAACGTCCCAAACAGTCCATACAGCTACATCAGTCCACTGCAATACTAACATTGTGTAAAGTTTCAGCTGCAAAGGGCTCTTCATGATTACCAACAAATCAAGCAATAAATGTACACCACTTCCAACTACTTTTCTCCTGTCGACATTCTGGACCTTTTGCAAATTTCTTCCTTGACAAAGTACAAACTTTTAGAGATAAACTTGACAACACAGTTTCAATTGACGCATCGTCACCATACCGTTCCGATACAAAACCGGTTGATATTTTGTATCGGAACGGTTGGAATGCAGAGAGAGGCATTAAAGACATATGTTAGTGAAAGTAAAACTGGATTAAGCACTAAAGCAGCATTGATGTTAGAACTGGAACAAGTTCACATGATTTTGATGCACTCTTTTCACGATTGTACGTACTAAACCCATAGAGACAAGTTCAAATGCTGTTAACGGTTGCTGCCATTAAAACACTTGTGTTTTCATTAGGACTTTGAATACTGAACTACTACAACTCAATTATGGCTGGTTCGGCTCGATATCTAATCCAGAAATTTCAAAACGTTCAAAACACATCTGCTCGTATTATCCTTAGAGTACCACGATCAGAGAACACCTCCCTGCTGTCCACTACCCTATATTGGCTATCCATTCGATCCAGACTCAAACACAAAATATGTAATTTGTAATACATTTCCCGGAAAGACTACAGTCCAACATAACTATTCGACATCACCCATGTGTACAGACCAACAAGATAATTACGCTTCTCCTCTGCCAATCGTGCAATCATTATTCCCACTATAAAAACGAAGTCATATGGACAACATTCTTTCGTATACGATGACGCAGCCACGTGGAACAAATTGCCCATTGAAATTAGATACAAAGACACAGTGATCCCATTCAAGAGAGATCTTAAAACTCACATATCTCTACTGCAAAAGCAGCATGTTTTATGTTTTCTATTTCGTTGTGTTTGGTGTTATTTTGTAATCATACCATTATGTTTTTATGTTTTCTATTTCGTTGTGTTTGGTGTTATTTTGTAATCATACCATTATGTTTTTATGTTTTCTATTTCGCTGTGTTTGGTGTTATTTTGTAATCATACCATCATGTTTTTATGTTTTCTATTTCTTTGTGTTTGGTGTTATTTTGTAATCATACCATTATGTTTTTATGTTTTTTATTTCGTTGTGTTTGGTGTTATTTTGTAATCATACCATTATGTTTTTATGTTTTTTATTTCGTTGTGTTTCGTGTTATTTTGTAATCATGCCATCATATTTTTATGTTTTCTATTTCGTTGTGTTTGGTGTTATTTTGTAATCATACCATTATGTTTTTATGTTTTCTATTTCGTTGTGTTTGGTGTTATTTTGTAATCATACCATTATGTTTTTATGTTTTCTATTTCGTTGTGTTTGGTGTTATTTTGTAATCATACCATTATGTTTTTATGTTTTTGGTGTTCTCTAATGTTGTTAAACGCCTAGAGCGTCTAGCAATTAGGAGGTATACAAAGTCCTCAATATTAGTAGTAGTAGTAGTAGTAGTAGTAGTAGTAGTAGTAGTAGTAGTAGTAGTAGTATTAGTAGTATTGCTAGTTCGTTGATTTGTAGAATTCTTCGCTTTCTCTCTGAAGCGCCTTAATCAAAAGATGCGTTGTAACGTATTTTGCATATGTCAAGGCCGAAAATAAATTTTATTCTTATATTGAAAAGAGATAAATGATGGTAACATAAAAGGTAACTTCTTAGTTGACAGATTTATTATAATATTTTTTATTTTCTGAAATGAAGCTAGAATACTTACATGTTGCCAGAAATGCATTGCTACTATTGTTGCTATGCATGCATGTGTAATATAATTACTTACATTTCTCAAATGTAATCTTAAACAATCCGAACTATTTGTACCATTTATTACTGTATTTTTCTACCATACATTGTACCATTTATTACTGTATTTTTCTACCATACATTGGCTTGTCAAGTAAATCAAGAATGGATATAGAACTCACGTTACTAATTATGTTGAATAATGGGAATCAGTCTAGGCAGGTGTATGCATAAAATAGATTATATATGGATTTGACTTTTCAGGAGTATGGCCAGGGCAATGAAAGCCAAATTTGGCAAAATATTTTCTTTTGAAAGCTTGTCTTAGTTGTTTACTGGAATAAATAGGAAAGCATTGTTTTATTGATGAGATTTCAGACATTTTACAGATTTGAAAAATCGTTACTGAAATTAGCAACCGCTGAGTGGATGCGGAATTGAAAACACATTTTGATCCCAAAATTCCGCAGCTAATATGGTTTACTCAAAACAGAAGCTTTCGGCAAGGATATGTCTACACTGATAATCATAGGCTTTGTCGTGTACTTTCAGATGTTTAAAGTTATGGAATGGGCTTATTGTGGGAGATGTATTAGTATGAGTCCTTAACTTTAGCCAAAAAGACTCACTTTGGTATGGGGAGATAACTTCTGCAATCGAATTAAGTTGAGCTTACCGTAATTGTCTGTTCATGTGATAAAGGCTTTTCCTAACTAGCTACAGATTTAAAGATAACATTTGAATCAGATCCATTCTTCGTTCCGTGTTTTGCTAATGAATCCTTCGAAAACGTGAAAAAAGACAATCACTTCTTTAGATATTCAGCAGTTTTTAGCAAGATCAGAATCTATTTCAGTTAGAGGAGCTGGTTTCAAGGCTATCTGTATCCTATCAAATCTGACTGGTTGCTGTGTGCGGTCTGGTCTGATTGATTGATATGTATGCTGTCTGGTCAAATTGGTTGATGTTTGTGCTGTCTGATCTGATTGGTTGATGTGCGTACCCTTTGGTCTGATTGGTTGATGTGTGTGCCGTCTGGTCTGATTGGTTGATATGTATGCTGTCAAATCTGATAGCCTGATGTGTGTGTGTTATAAACTAATTGATTAATACGTGTGCTATACAATCTGATTCGTTGATGTATGTGTTATCAAATTTGAGTGCTTGATGAATGTGTTATCAAATCTGATTGCTTGATGTATGTGTTATCAAATGTTATTGCTCATTGTATGTGTTATCAAATCTGATTGCTTGATGAATGTGTTATCAACTCTGATTGTTTGATGTATGTGTTATCAAATTTGAGTGTTTGATATATGCGTTATCAAATCTTATTGCTTGACGTATGCGTTATTAAATCTGATTGTTTGATGTATGTGTTATCAAATCGGATTGTTTGATGTATGTGTCATCACATTTGATTGGTTGATGTATGTGTTATCCAGTCTGATTCGTTAATGTGTGTGCTTTAAAATCTGAATGGGTGATATATGTGTTATTCAGTGTGATTCGTTGATGTATGTGTTATCAAATTGGATTGGTTGATGTATGTATTATCAAATCTGATTGGTTGATGTGTGTGTTATTAAATTTGATTGTGATATCAGAACATGACAGGCAACTGCCTAGGCAATAGTGGTAAAGTACTTTGCCCAAATGTACAAGACCACAGTTGACCCTGTCCAATCGAGGCAGGAATGGAACCACAGACCACATGGAAGTGAGTCCATTACAATAACCACAGCTCCTTCCCATGGCTTGTATCCTATCTTTAAATCAAATATTTCACTCGAACCGTTTTATGACACAATAAGTTGGTTTTTAAGGCATTTCGTTTCATATTCAGTTACCTTTATGTTTTTAGTCAAATTCAAGTTCACAGGCGGAACTGTGTGAAATTGGGAATTCAGATGTGAGCCTGTCAGAGCCAAACATAAAGAAAGGTAATTAATGTTCTACTCCTCTTGAACTTGTTCCATAGCTTCTGAAATAATTATTTGTCTGTGACTTCAAAATTAGAAATCAGTTAGCGCTGTCAGCGAACCACCCTTGCATAGAGATTGGATGACATGGATTATTTCCCCTGTATGCATTTGGAGAAAGTTCTTTTATCGCGGAGTACTACTACAGGAATCAAAGCTGTGCTACCATTAACAACTTTCACACTGCAGACATCGAAGCTATATGACTGAAAAAAAAGATATGTTAAAGGTTCTAAGCACACCCACGACGCTATGGTTTTAAACTAAGTAACATAATAAGTAAAATTAACGAAATTTAGCTAATTCAAACAGTTACATAATAAAACTGTAATAGGAATTTACAGTACTGGGAATTAAACCCCAACTTATCTTAAATGTCCTATCACAAGTTCACAAGAATATAATTTTTTGAATTAAGTCAATCTTGAATGTGATGATGTGCCAGTAGCTGGATTGTGTTGATGTGATAATAGTCTTTTATGTATCACAATATGATCCAAAATATTTCTGAATGATTTCACAATAGTCCTCAGCATAGTGTTTATAATGTCAATGAATAACTGTAATTCCATTGAATAATTTGAATAAATAATTCTTCTCAAATTATATCTGAACATAACGAAGCCTGATTCCACAAAGACTGATAGTAAAATAAGAATGAAAAATTTTGTTGACTTCAAAACCATATATGAAACCGATATGGCTCTGTCGTTTTGTTTTTACAGTTCCTAAAACTTTGTCGATATGCCTCAGGTACCAACTCACAGTCCTTCCAGATGGATTCCTTAACCATGTACAATAATCAGCACTTTATTATGATTGTGAAGTATACATATCACGAGTTTTAACAATAAGGAGACTTTGTAACAATATAATTCAATAATCCCACGATGTCCAAATATCCGGCAATTGCGACTCTTCTATTCTTGCCACTCCCACCCCACCCCATCCCCCAACTGGTTTGTGTTGTCTATGTATTGTCAATGTTTTCAACTGATAAACATTATTTGACTATAGTGACACTTATTAAGGTCAACTCCAGAATGTTAGCAAATTCCATCCCGACTGAAGTCAGCCGCTGCAAACGCTTCCCATCCTCCTCCCTCAGTGGGAAATTAGCATGGGAATGGTTGTTTAGCCTCAGTTACATTTAACATGGGTAATGTCACCGGGAATTATTATTATTAAATATTATTATTAGTAGTAGTAATATTAGCAGCAACAACATGATCATAATTATTATTATTATTATTATTATTATTATTATTATTAATTTTATTATGATTATTATTATTATCAATTTTATTATTATTATTATTATTATTATTATTATTATTATTATTATTAATTGTATTATTATTATTAATTTTATTATTATTATTATTAATTCTATTATTATTAATATTATTTATTATTATTATTATTAACTATTATTATTATTATTATTATTATTAATAATAATAATTGTATTATTATTATTAATTATTATTATTATTATTATTATTATTATTATTATTATTATTATTATTATTATTATTATTATGACAGTGCTCTAAAATCATACGTCCAAACCTAGTATTCGACTTAATTCCTGACACGTTTATAGAAGGTGATACTGTTAATTGCCTACAAAGGTATTATTTACAACATCGGAGAAGGTTGACAATTCAAATTTAATATGTCCATACCCCCAGTCAGTAATGTCGACGGTCCAAGTATATAAATAACTTAACGTGAAGGCTATAATAATTTAATTAAAATAATTGTATCAAGTGTATTCAACAATTTCATCAACAGCTTTCTCAATCGCGATTTCTTTCGAACAAATGACCTGTTCACAGTTGCCAATTACTACTTCATCATCTGAATCTATGGTGTTACATGAGAGAGTTCCCCTTCAGTGTTGTCTCTGTTTGTACTCAACTTATTTATATTTTGGTGTTTCCGATACCCATGATTACGTGAGTGCTCTCATTGCACATCCGGCTCAGTTTTTCCGATACTAAAGGTATTATATTCCGCGTTTCCTTTTGGCACTGCGCCTCTACACAAACTACTGACGTCACAATAGGCCTCCCACGTGTTTTCAAAGTGTCTTCCTCGCTCCGATTCTCTTGTGTCGCCTTTCACACTTACACGGAAAACTTACAGGAAACTTTGTCCGCAAATCCAAACCTAGAATTTCACAAGAATTTATTCCTGCCTTTAACTTTTGGGGGTGCCAGACAGATGCCCCCACCCAGATTTCGAAAAAAGTAAAAGGTTTTCATGTGTGTGTTCCCCCCCTCCCCCCATGTGTAGTTATGTGTTCTGTATATATGTAATTTTGTTTCTATCCCCTTTTTTGCACTTTAAAATTGTCCATTTTATTATTTTCTGAGTGGGGTATTTCCATCCTTAAAGCTTCTACAGAGTTGGTCATCCAAGTGGGTTTATTTCACCTCATCTCGAAAATCCTTCCCGTTAGCGCCCAGGTTTTTACATTATCATTTATTATTTTTTCTCTAATTTTGTTTAGAATTTCTCTTTCCTCCTTCTTCCCAAAATAGACACCTAGAGCCTTCACTTTGTCTTTAATTAAGTGGATTGGTAAGCATGGTGTTCAGAGGCGTAGCGATGATATTTTGCGCCCGGGGACAAACTATAAAATTGGCGCCCCAGCGATCTTATGACAGATTTATTACCCTTGTTTTCTTATTATAATGTAACGTTGCAAGCCTCATTTTGGCGCCCCTGTACCTTGGCGCCCGGGGACATATGTACCCGCCCCGCCCCCCCCCCCCCCCTCGCTACGCCTCTGATGGTGTTTAAACCTCCAGTTCCCTAATAGTACAATCTCCGTCTTTTCTGAATTGATGATTGATATCGAGGCTTTTCCGAAGTTTTCACATTCCTTTTTATAACTATTTTATAGGAATTTAGGTCTTGTACAAATTTTGTGCAATCGTCTATTTTCACCTCTTCTCTAATGTTCGGAACTTTTATGCCTTTGATTTCTTTGTTGAGTTTTTTTGTTGATATTTAGAATTTCAATTGCTATTACATATAATAGCAGAGACAGCAGGCATCCATGTCTTACTGATCTCCCGAAGTCAATTTGGTCTGTTTTTGTTCCATTCACCTGTACATTTGAGATTATATCACTATATACAGGATTTTAGTCCAATTTTTAGAAGTTTATCCCAAAACCGAATTTCTCCATTGTTTTGAGTAAATAATTTTTTTTTTTCTTCCAATCTGTCAAAAGCCTTCTCCAGGTCTAAAAGTACCATGGTACCTCTTTGGCCAGAAATGCTAATGTTTTATATTATCATAATAATGCTTAGTATGTTATTTTGTATATCCCTACCCTTAACTCCACATGTATGGTTTATAATTTTGCCTAGCCCTTTCATACTCTGTCTGCTACCATCTCGCTAATAATTTTATATAATCTATGTTAAAGAGGGAGACAGGCCTCCAGTTCTTCAGATTTTCTCTTTCTCCATTCAATTTGTTTATTAGATTAATAATCCCTTCCCTCGTGTCATGTTAGTGTTCCTTAAGAAAATGTTATTGTACAAACATTATAACAATGGCGACAGCTCTCAACATAATTTCTTTTATAGAATGCCGAGGAGAGTCCGCCTCTACCTGGTGATTTACCTTTTGTTAAATTACTGATGGATTCAGTAATTTCGTTTTGCGAGATGAAATCCTCACATAAGTCTTTATATTTTGGAGATAACATCTCGCATTATATTATCCTGTAAATGGTCAATTTCCGGGTCTCGCATTTTGTGTACTGTAAATAGCTGTAATTTTCCACCTTTTCTATGTCCTGTGATTCGTGTAGTACAGAGTAATAGCCCTTTACATGTATATTGTTTAGGATCCTATTTTTGTCAGTTGTTACTCCATCCCCTTCAATTTGTAAGGCTTCTGTACATGTATCTCACCTTAATTCTTCCCTTTTATATAGGCCCTTTGCTGTATTACAGATCCCCGTAAATTTTCCTGCTTTAATTTCCCTCTCTTTTTTTCATCCTTTGTTTTTTTTTTTTTTAGTTTCTCATTTAGTGTACTTTTGGTTTTCTGCGAGTTGCTTCTTTTAAGTAAATTTTCTATAGCTTCTTTCTTAAATTATCTTTTTATTATCCTTAATTTTGAAAAATATATTACTTTCTTTTTTAACGCCCCTTTTAAATTATCACATTCTTTAATTATATCGAAATTTCCTTTAATTTTCTGATTTTGAATATCCTCTTGTATTTCCCTATTAAAATCGGGTTCTCTTGTATTTGATTGTTTAATTTCCATGTTACACTTCCCATTTTATTTATTAATTTTCCCTATTTCTAAATATATTTTGAAATAGATGGTATTTAGTTATTTTTCCCAAAGTTTGTCCCTAAAATGTTGTCTATTCTACTCCTCTGTTCCCTTTTATATTCGACAGTGAATTCCACTCTTGGCATAGTAAGTCTTCTGTATATGTTGTATCTTCATTTATTTTTCCATGTCGTCTTTAAATCTAATGTCATTTGTTGTTAATTGTCCTGTCTACATGACCTCCTACCCAATTTAGATCCCCCACCCTCATAGTAACTACTCCGTCGTGTATTTTTCTAAATATTTTGAAAGTTCTGCTATAAATTGTTGTTTCGCGTATTTATTAATGCAATTTATCCCTCCCATTATTATATTTGTTAATCTTCCATTAAAAACCCTCTCTCTTCTTTCTTCTCCCATTCAACCCCTTTTTGTTTTTGATTATTGTTACCACCACACTATGATATCCTTTCCTATGTAATCGTTTGTAATTATGAATCTGTCCATTCCCTCTTCACTTTCTGATTTTAGGTTATCAGTTAGTCCGTTGTGTCCCTTGTATGAAGGTCATGTCATAGATTGTTACGGTTCTTAATGTGGATTCTCCCACCACCACCACCACCATTAATCCCATTTACATTTATAGACAACAAACAGAAGTTTAATTCCTCCAGTTTTGCCTTTTCTCCAGGTTGTTGCTTTAATTTTATCAGGTTTATTTTGGTTGTTTTTATTTGTTGTGTTTCTTCCTTAACGATACTTCTAAATATCTAGGGGATGGTACGCCATCAATTTGGACTTCATTTGTCCTGTTGCTGTCCTTTCCCTCTCCTCCGTCTGTCCGTCCATTCTTTTGATTATTGTTCAAAAGGACTCACACCACTATATAGTACCGTCCCATCTAGTCGCACTACATTATTTGTATTAACCTGCAGTTTATACCTAATTTCTTTGCGAGAGTAGGCGGTCAATGTCTGATATAGTTTATCAGTATCTATTAAGCATAATCCAGAAAATAATAATTTCACTAAAATTCCTTTCCAACAATGCATACAAAAAGAATGTGAACATAAAGTATTTCATTGCAATAAGGTATGTACGTCTTCTTGGTAAACAAGAAGATCGCACACAAAATAACAGAAAAAGGTGAAATGGTGAGGTATGCCTACTTTTCCCGTGAGTGCTAATCCTTATGTTTGTTTCGTACGTGCCATTATGATTATAACCGCTTAGTTTAGGCTACTTCTCAACAACAAGTATTAGAATCCTGCCTTTTAAGGAGTGCAGAACTTCAGCAACTCAGAGTACAGTCTAATGCCTCCCAACTACTCTATCATCCACGTTCACTGTCGCCAGATACTTTTTTCTATTCCAACACATGTACCTTTAAAAGCAGCCCCAAAAACCGCCCAATTTATATCTTAAAATCTATAGAGTAAATAAGAACCAAATACCATGAATTAAGTATCACTACAAACATTTATTCATCTGTAACTTCAAAGTATTCCTCAGGTAAAACGTCCTCGTCGTAATCAGCAGATTCAGTTGTCGCATAAATGTTCAAATTGAAACTACTTAGCATTGCTGTAGATGGGACAAATCCGTTGCAATATATCCCGTTGCTCTTCATATTGCTTCGAATGCGTAACAAAGCATCCATCATACCTTGCCCCATCCCGTTTCTTAATTTCTTTTTAATCAGATTCGTTTGAGAGAAATTTCTTGCGACGGCTGCATTACTGTAAGGCAACGCCAACACACTTAAGGCGAAATATCCCAGTTGAAGAAAGTCAAAAACTCCGCACCGCAAGCGTGAATATAATTTGCTACAGTTATCCAAAACAGCTCAACTTCGTTATAACTATATTGTGGCAAAGAGATTAGACCTATTCACATCCACTGCTGCTCCAGGTCTCCCAAGTTTCCATTATACAGAGTTAAAAAGGACAGCTTTGACAACTGCGGCTCCTGGGCATCAAAGACGACAGAAGGTGCGAGATCAGCGACAGATTCAAGCTGCTCAACATTTGCCGGCAATCTCTGACGGAGTTCCCTTAGTAGTTCCAACAGATATTGACGACCGCGCTCTTTTATTTGGTCCGCCAAAGAGCCCTCAATTTTGGAGTCGTGCAGCAGCAAGTTGAATTCAATGCCAAAGTTTTTGGTGTATCGTTTCTCGTAGTGTGACCACTTACCCATATTAAACTATAAGTGAAAGTGATATTTAGCAAATAAAGAATTAACTACTACGATTTTAACCGATTACATTTAACAATATTATAACACTGATAAAGTGATAAAAGAGCCTCCGCCCTACAGGCTACAGTTACCAGCATAAATGGACATACATCACAATTAATTTTACTATATGTTCGCTACATATATTTCTCAGTGCTGACCTTTCAACTGTGTGACAATCAATACAAATCATATGTTAATCTAAAATACATCCAAAGATGACTTCACGGTGAAGATCTTGTCAGGGGTTCACCGGCATTTTTTTGAGCGGCTGCACTGTAAACAGAACAGCATGTACACAGAACACAGATTTCACTTCCGGATCATCACCAAGGCTTTATTACTCCATGTGTACAGTCGCCAAATTACACACTGACAACCACTCTCTCAGCTCATATTCTCAAGAATAAACAATATCCTTTAAATCCCTACCAAAAATGCATCAATAAAACTCTTCTATCACCACCAAAATGAGAAAGGAAAAAATGTTCTAAAAATAGACAAGAACTACATTCGTGGGTTCTGAACTGGAAATAATAATTGTGATGTGATTCCATATGTGCAGTTGATATGCTAGCTTAATTGAAATTTGGAATTAGATGCGCGCTTCGTTCTTCCGGTTCCGGAATTTTATAAATAAATGTAAGTATGTGAGATAACATCTATGGAGATACATCGAGAGTAATGGATTCATTAAAATTTTTTAGATATCATCGTCATTAGCGCCAATTTAAAATTGAATGCGGAAAATGTATTAGCAATTTGAAGCAGCTCAAATTACGACGACACAAATCAGAAACCAGCCCAATAAACCGACATCCGCATTATAAAATGTTATCACGCAAACAAATTTAAAAAGGAGCCTAATTGGGCGAGAAAAAATAACGCGTATCGGGTAACTCTGTCCACATCTGGCGACGTTCGTATTTGTATTGATGGGAAAAGGAGACTCCGCCCTAGACTGGAATCTCTGGTTTGATTGGATACGGTCTGGCCAATTCGAAAACTGCCTTGAAGTAATTATATCTTACCCGTTACTATTGGCTTGCTGCTCTCAAATAGCCCAAGACTTCTTCAAAGCTGGTGTGAACATCATGAGTGATTGCAAAACAAACAGAGGAGTCCCTTCCTGAACGGCCCGGTGATGGAAGTCCATTTAAATTTAACTTTGAACTAGCCGTTGCATAATGGACACATAACATATAGGCAATTTCGTTGTGTGCAGAAGAGGTCTAAAGTCGTAATCTTACACAATACGTATTGACATTATCCAGGTGTTCTGAACTACGAGTTAACTATTAAAATAATATGTGTATACAAGAAATATGAAGCATCAGCAAAATTTTGTCACGTGACACACTTAGGTCGTAGTGACCAGCGTGTCAGACGTAAAAGGTTGGTTGTATGTTACATCCAAAACACAATTTAAGGAGAAGTTGATATAAGTTGGCAATTCCTTTCTCCAATCTGGACATTTTTAAAATCAAATTTTAAAGTGAGCAAATTAAACGTGAATGTCTTTTTTTGACAAGGACATCCCATACTTCTGTCTGTGTAATAAAACGAGTAACATTAAAATCTTGACGATGTATTTATGTATTGTTCGATTGTGCGCATAGTGGTTTCCTTGTGTCTCTCTACTCATATAATGGCAGTTGCCTTTGGGCTTTTCTAATTTTAGAAATAACCCCTCTGGCTCTAATGGTGATTATCGGCGATGCCATCCACAACTTTGCAGATGGTTTAGCTATAGGTGCTGCCTTCACGGAAGGTGTCACGGTTGGAATTGCCACCACAATAGCTGTATTGTGCCACGAGCTACCACATGAATTCGGTAAGTTCGCTGTCTCTTGTATCTGAAACTATGATTTCACATTCACCGATTCGAACATTTTAAACTTTATAGTTGCTATTTGAGACAAAATTGTTTCGTATTCACGCTGACGAAAATGCATGAAATTGATGAACCAAAAATAGTATCAATCATGGTGTTGAATTCTATTTGATTTATCACTTTGTGGATAATTATATCATATAAATGATAACATTGTTTCTGCCAGATGTTTTCTTGTGATTTACCACATGCAGATCGATTGCTATATTGCTTTTGGTAACGACTGAGAAACACAAATTTAATTTTCAGTCAATATGAGAAATATTTTAAAAGTTTAGTTGAACACCTTTGGTTAGTATGCTAAGATTAAGTCTCTCAGGGTTTTGTTTCTAGCTTCGTTTTTCAAGTTTCATTTGATTCTTTGTTTCCTTTTTAACTTCTGGTTTTCTTATTAACTCTATGCACATAATATATAATGTTAAAAATGCCTGGATCTAATAAACATGTATCTGTTTTCAATCTCCATGCTCGATCTTCATCAGCAAAACACTGATACGATAAAACGACTCCTTCCTTCTTTATTGAATATGTCATCATATTTGGGGAACTATCAATTGTTTGTTTTTTCTATCACAGGTGACTTCGCGGTACTACTGAGCTCCGGGTTCACTGTAGCCAGAGCCCTATTCTGGAATCTAATGTCCTCCCTTACAGCCCTGATGGGCTTGTATCTAGGGCTGGGAGTCTCTGTACATGACAGTACTAGGAAATGGATATTTTCTGTCACATCCGGGCTCTTTCTGTACATAGCTCTTGTAGATCTGGTAAATCTCTCTCTCTCTCTCTCTCTCTCTCTCTCTCTCTCTCTCTCTCTCTCTCTCTCTCTCTCTCTCTCTATATATATATATATATATATATATATATATATATATATATATATATATATATATATATATATGTGTGTGTGTGTGTGTGTGTGTGTGTGTGTCCTGACGAGTGCATGAAACGTTCTTAAACACATACGATTGCACGCACACACAGCATTCTATATTCTGGATGTTCTCAGTTAGATATTACAAATATATTAAAATCCAACACGACTATTGGTTTGGGTTAGGGTTCTGTAGAAGACATGAGAGACCGAACACATATTGGATACTTTTTACATTTTATGTTCTAACCTCAATCCTAGCATTTGTGTGGAATAACGTCACTGGAATTTCAGTTGTATCAAAGATATAAGAAAACAAATCGTTAATTAAATTTTGAAATTCAATATCAGGTTTTTGCAGACTATGGTACGAGTTCGTGAATAGCAATGTTCATACATAATACGAGTTCTTACAACATGCCGTTGTTACCCCGAATTCATCTAATATATTGTTGATACATACTTCAAATGCATGCAATATATCTTTGATACATGCTACACGTTCAAGCAATATATCGTTGACACATACTACAAGTTCTAGCAATATATCGTTGACACATAGTACATGTTCATGCAAAATATCGTTGATACGTTGATACATGCTACAAGTTCATGCAATATATCGTTGATACATAATACAAGCTTATGCAATATATTGTTGATACATACTACAAGTTCATAAATTACATCTTTCATAAAAACTACCAATTCAGGCAATATATCATTACATACTACGAGTTCATGCATATTATCGTTCATACTCGGAACCACGGGCGTTTACCTATTACTAACACCGCACCTGTGTCCGCATCGTTTCGAGTTTTGGACTCGACCAAAGTTGGTCTGTGAGAAAGATTGCCAGTAGTTTCCCGGTAGTCAGTGATTTTTACGGGTGGTTTCAGAGTTCTTCCTCCACCATTTATACCGGTCACCGTTTATAGTCTATCATGCACTGAAAAATGGTGTTAAATATGACATAAACGTTCATATATAATACGAGTTTATACACATTATCATTCATACACACACTGCTTTCAATGAGTATCATTCATACACACACTGTGTTCAATGAGTACCATTCATACATACACTGTGTTCAATGAGTATCATTCATTCACACACTGTGTTCAAGGGTTATCATTCATACACATACTGCATTCAATGAGTATCATTTATACACACTGTTTGAATGAATATCACTCATTTCCACACTGTGTTCAATAAGTATCATTCATTCACACATTATTTTCAAGGATTATCATTCTTACACACACTGCATTCAATGAGTATCATTCATACACACTGTGTTTGAATGAATATCATTCATTTTCACACTGCATTCAATGAATATCATTCATACACACACTGTGTTCAAGGAGTATCATTCATACACACACTGTATTCAAGGAGTATCATTCACTCATAATATGATTTCATGCAATACAGAAGAATACTTCATGTTATAAAAAGAAAGGCACATAGTACATTTTTAGTTATCCTTTTTGTTTGATGGAATTTTTGTTAATTTTTATTGTTCTCTGTTAATATTTAGTATTATCATATTCCCCATTGTTATTTGAAGTGCTATATATGTATTATCATTGTTGTTATTATTATTATTATTATTTTTTTATTATTATTATTATTATTATTATTATTATTATTATTATTATTATTATTATTCGCAGCTTCCAGATCTTCTTCACAAAAGCCGGAAAGAGAGAAGTTTTCGCATCGTAATTCAAAACAATATTGGGATGTTGATAGGCGCGGCCATTCTGATTCTCTTGGGAATATTCGAGGAGAAGATCAACCTGTAGAATTCAGTCCAATATCATCGCCTGCAGAATTCAGTCCAATATCATCACCTGTATAATTCATTCTAATATCATCGCCTGTATAATTCATTATAATATCATCGCCGGTAGAATTCAGTCAATATCATCGCCTGTAGAATTCAGTCCAATATCATCGCCTGTAGACTTCAGTCCAATATCATCGCCTGTAGAATTCAGTCCAATATCATCGCCTGTAGACTTCAGTCCAATATCATCGCCTGTAGACTTCAGTCCAATATCATCGCAACTAGAGAGCTTGACGTCGTCAAATAAGATCATAGGAGAAGATAATCGATCGAGATCGTGAGAGATCATCTCACATATCAGACGTTTTTCACCTGTTACAAAGGAACTAATTCACCTGTTACAAAGGAACTAATTCACCTGTTTACTATATTGTGCTGTGTAAGCCTTGTTCTACATTGCATTGCGTAATTCTCGTTATTGGCGGAGTGGCGTAGCAACCGCCTAAGTAACCAAGTAACCACTGCATCTGTTTGGGGTGGGAGTGTGATCAGGGTGGGGGATGGGCTAATTCCCATGCAAGAACTGCTTTAGTGGGAATGGTACCCGGAATAAAATTTTGCCTGCAGGCGGGTGGGGAGAGGATATTCGAATTATTAATGCACCAATGCATTGGCTACTACTTTATATATATATATATATATATATATATATATATATATATATATATATATATAACCAGTTGCGACAGATGCATATAAAAATGATGATACAACAGAAGAATATTAGTACATGCTCCTGCCACAGTTTGGTATTGTTTATTAAACTCAAATTATCTTGAAACTTTGTTCATGTATTATATCTGGTGATTTTCATGCGTTGTTGTTTCACTTTTATATCTGGTGATTTTCATGCTATGTTCTTTCACCTTTATATCTGGTGATTTTCATGCTATGTTCTTTCACCTTTATATCTGGTGATTTTCATGCTTGTTGTTTCACCTTTATATCTGGTGATTTTCATGCTATGTTGTTTCACCTTTATATCTGGTGATTTTCATGCTATGTTATTTCACCTTTATATCTGGATAGGTGTGCCATACTAACTAGTAAATGTAAATGCACTCTAAACCATTAGCATCAAGAATGTACACGCGCACAACGTGCACGTACATTAGCAGCCCATGACATACATATACATTGATTCTCATGGATGGTTTATGTTTTATATTATCCCTGTCACAATTTAAATAGTAGTTCCTAGAAAATATTTCAATGAGACCCAGTTTTGAGTAGTTGCTGAATATTATTTTTTTAAAAATTGTTGTTGAAATTTCTAGCAGTTTCTCTAGGTTACAATCTTGGTATCATCAGATGTACCGCGAGAAATGTTACAAAAAGATTCACCTTTATAATCGTTGGTTGAAACTTGGGCCGGATTAAGGTTATCTGTCCATCTAGGTGGTAGTTAGTCATCTTCCCCTTAATACTGGGATTGACCCCAAAATCAAAAGCATTCGCCAGTTGCAACTTCCGCTCACGACGAGTAGTGCAGTCTCTGCAGGCCTCGCACGATTCAAACAAGTAGTTTGGAAGTTTTCTACCTCAAAACAAGTTGTAGTAGTTTCATCTTCGAAAAGGAAGTATACTTCATCTATAAAATTCCAGTTTCTTTTCTTCCTATCGCTGATGGCAAAGCTTCCTAGCTTTCAATATGGTATCACTTTTGTCGTCTTCACAATCTCTAAGACACCTTTGACACATACCTGCACTTAATGTCGGCACTGTAGACCCGGTAGATGATATAAAGAAAAGAGGATGCTAGAGTTCTGATTGGAGAGAGCAAAAGATGTCTTCAGTCCAGACCTGATAGACGGAATTTCACTCATCACAGTAGAGTACTTGAGGGACAGGTTTTGTCAGTTTGGGATTAAGACAGTGAAGCTAATGTCACTTGTGCTACCTACGAAGTAGTTGGAGATGAATGTCGAGGAGGATGTGTCACAATACTTGCAGGACTTTAGAAATAAATCACATTCCTTGTAAGGTGTCTGTAATTAGAGGCTGACATTGGGTGACACAGGCTTGAGGGCGAGAAAAGGCACACCGCGTAGAAACAGTGGGCTTCCAGATTTTTGTTTATTCGCCAACAACTGGCTACAAAACAACAGGCTAGTTGTATTCTGGAGAAAGACATGATTTCATGATTTACTTCCTTCTCATTCTCAGTCGAGTTGTCAAGAAGAACATCTCGAACTTCGTACCGTTTCAAACGTTTGGCTCACATGTCCGGAATTAATAATCTGGTAAGAACGTGTCCCTTCCCCTCCCCCCCCCCCCCCTACGAACGATAATTGAATTAATGCAATGGTAGATTTCTTCTCTATATGGAACAATCCCTCTGCTAAGAATTCCTTCGTCTGTTGAGTTTTGCTTAATGCAACAGCTGACGTTTTTGTCGTATGTTGCTTTCTTTCATTCCGTGGTCCAGATGAAAATTGAACCTTGACCATTGTACCAACTTACAAAATCTGATTAACATGACGTTGCATCTTGAAAGCAAGAAGACCACTTTGGACTCGCATTGTGGATACCGCTGTAAGTAAACATTAGGTAATCTCGTTTAGTTTGGATGTGTGTACAGAGGACTAGGGGATTCTTTCATGATGAGACCCAGGTGGGCAGATAACATTTATCTATTTATCTTAAATGTTTTAAACTGAAATGGCTGGATTTGCAATGTATTAGTAGTTCTCCCAATGTAATATGATCTGGTACGGAGAAAGTAGAAATCACATGGTTGTCATAGGCCCTAGGTACAGTGCCTACCTTTGCATTGTACACACCCGTTTATCATACAAGTATTATTTTATAGAAAATGAAACACTGTCATTTACGGCATCTCATGCAACTGCTATGTCATATAGTTTTATTCATCTTTTATCTATTGATTTATTGCTTTAAAATATTTTGTTTATAGTGAATATGTATTTAACCATGGCTTTGAAAATGAACAAAATAATATACATTTCGCAAAGAAATTCAATGACTTGTTCATTATTTGTGGCTTTAAAGGGCAGTATCATAGAACGATTATTTTCTGATGGCTATTATGTCACAAAATAATTAAATGGCTGATGATTTCTCAATGGATTTAATTGAGTTTTGGCCCAAAGAAATTTTGACCTAAAATGCCTTTGGAAAAAAAAAAAAAACATCTGTTAACTAAACGACAAACAGAAATGGCTGCAAAAAAATATGTCATATTTCTGTAACAACAATTGTTAATATTATACTTGCTATTAATGAATATATTGATGTATTTTATGAATTTAAGTATTTTAGGAATGAATATATTGATGTATTTTATTAATGAATATATTGATGTCCTCTATTAATGAATATATTGATGTATTTTATGAATGAATGTATTGCTTTATTTTATGAATGAATATATTGATGCATTTTATGAATGAATATATTGATGTATTTTGTGAATGAATATATTGATGTATTTTATGAATGAATATATTGATGTATTTTATGAATGAATATATTGATGCATTTTATGAATGAATATATTGATGTATTATATGAATGTATATATTGATGTCTTTTATTTCTTGCAATTGCATTCTGAGGAAATGTTGCTTCTATCATTTTTAAGCTATCTTAATTATTCTACTTTTTCCTACATTTTTATTGTTTATTGGCTCGGAGTTTTTTTAATTTAGAAATCATGCATAAGTATAAAATCTAACAATCTGTAAATGTCTTAGTTTTATTTTATTTATTTTTGTTCTGTGTATGCACTTTACATTAAAATTGGTCTTTCTGACAAATTGGATAGTTTCAGAAACTTTTCAAAAGATGAAACGTGACAGTAAGTAATTGTTTTATTTATTTGTCCTTCGTAATTACACTCGGATATCATAAATTAACTCAACTGAAGAAGGAAATAATTCGCACTTCATCTACATACTTTAAAATCAATATATAAATTCAATTCACTATACATAAGCGTGGCTGCTTCCCCACCCCACCTCGACAAATGCATACATACACCATCAAAAGACTGATAATATACCCACTCTGTCCTTTTTAACTGTGATATCAAATAATTCATATTCAGAAATTTCAATAATCACAAGGAATAAGGATAGAGTAAACCGAACGTTGTTCACCTACGTAAGCAAAGTCTAACCCTTGTGCTAATAGATAAATGTACACCAAAATGGGAATAATGTAGACCCTGATCTGCCATCGCGTACTAAATCAGGATCTATAATGTATGCATAAGGTAGTCTGATTTAGTCAAATCGGCGATTATTGCGCAATCCCAAATCACGTGATTTTCTAAAAATAATATCCATACGACATCACTTGTTACCTTAACGTATCACACAATTAAAAAAAATAAGTTCTTTTTTCAAACCGATCAATTCTGTGTATGCAACCTCTCCGGCGGCCTCGGTAGTTAGTGCGTCCACTCGAAAGCAGGAGGTCATCGGTTCGAACCCTGGCCGAGTCATACCAAAGAGTGACTGGGACCTAATGCTACACATATGTGACATGATGCACCCCAATATAAGAGACATCGAATCACCATCGTCTGTTTCTGATATAAGTTGAAAAACTTCAAATCTATTAATGAGACTCGGAAATAATTGTTTGAGATATCCCACACGTTTGGCGTACGAACATCGGGCAAGATGTGAGAAGAACAGATACTTACAAAATGAATGGTGTTAAAAACAAAACAGGACGAGATTTTGAAAATAATGAAATGCCTGCACTTCTAAGTTTTACTTTTGTTCCCGCAATAGTGTAATTAAATAAAAATGTTTCGAAAGTAATATCATTTTGAATTAGCTCCCATGTAGAACTATATTCGGAACTAGTTTTGTTCACACGGCACAATTTAAAAACAGAATAAGACAAAAATCATAGGAGAAACAGTGTCGACGTTTTGATATCGCACCGCACTGGATTTATTTGTCAACGTACTGGGTTGATATAGCAACGTACTAGGTTGACATAGCAACGTACTGGGTTGATATATAACAACGTATTGAGTTGATATAACAACCTACTAAGTTGATATAGCAACGTACTGGGTTGATATAGTAATGTACTAGGCTAATATAGCAACGTACTGGGTTGATACAGCAACGTACTTGGTGCTATTTGTTGCAATTGTATCGCCAAAATGTATGTATATTCGTGCAATACTTACTAGGTTATTTTTTAACAGAGTGGAAATGTCTGAGCAATTTTCCGATTCAATTGCGTCAGTGAGTAATGAATCACGACCATTCCATTTCAAACAGCAGACATTGCAGTCGCGTGTAATATTTGATCTGTCTGATTAACAAGTTTCGAATACGAAGGTTTTAGGTGGATCTGCATGCCACATCTGCGATTTGCAGGAAATATTTACATGCACACGTCTCCCACAAAAATAAAAACAAAAGTACGCACAATTATTAAATTATTAAATGAAACTTGTAATGTTGATGCATATCATTATTTAAAAAATAAAGTGCATGGCTTTTCCTGCGTAAAACAATTCTATAGGAATGAATAATGCTGGATACATACTGATCGTGTTCGCAAGAGCAATGGTCCCGTTACGTGCAAACAATGTGGGAAAGGTCTGCGAAGAATAAGTACATTGGGTTAGGCTCGGTGTGGTCGTAGACTACGATGGCAACTGGTATTTTTCCTCCAAGCTGCATGTGTGTTTGGGTTAATAGCGAGTTTTAAATTGAAACTGTATTGCTTAGAACATTATTACAAACATAGAATGTCATCGTTATGGTACGTGTAGCATGACAACAATAGAACATTATTACAAACATATCATGTCATCGTACCAGGTAATATGAAATTTCATCACCATGTAAAGGCAACTTTAATCCACAGATGCATCTTCCAGCTTGTCTCAGAAATGTTGAACGTTTTCAAAACTATCATCAACTTTCTCCAAGAACGAAAGCTAGAGCATACCAGTGAATAACTAACAAGGATGGCGAACAAACATTTGATACAGTTGTGCATGAATACTCATTTATGTACTGCGCGCCAGGTAGTTCGTCGGTATTGTAGATTGACTGGTGATGAATATCCGGATGAATTTACAAAAAATATATTGAACGGCTGGCTCTACTTTTCATGAGTAGTTGGTCTGAGTTTGTCGTTGACCGTGCTTTCCAAGTCATTTAAGCGTGGCAGGTCTACCTAAACGTCCCAACATATCACATTGTATCTTAGAATATGCGAGTAGTGAATAGGGGCACCTTAGGGACAATGGGACTTCTATGCTAAGTTTGATCATTTGCACTCTGGGACAATATGAATTTAAAATGGGGAATATTGGGTCTGAATAGCAAC
The DNA here is from genome assembly GCA_029339505.1 of Unio delphinus. NCBI lineage: Eukaryota > Metazoa > Mollusca > Bivalvia > Unionida > Unionidae > Unio > Unio delphinus. The sequence goes on from JAQISU010000036.1 coordinate 1,830,510, forward strand.
AACAAAATATTGAGCATGTTTAGCGACAAGGGAAATATAACAGGGGTAACGTCACATTATTGGACATTTGCAAACAATGTTGTGAGTGGCTGACCTCAACCGGGACAAAGAATGACAGCAGAAAAAAAGCTATAACGCTAAACGGGGTATATAACTTTACATGACATATGACATAAGACGTTATAGACATAGACAAATAAACAAACACACAAACATAGCACAAAAACAAACATCGCCAGGGGGAGGGATATCATACCGAACATAATAAAAGCATGTATATTTCATGGTCCGGTAGAGCGTAAATTTATAGACATAAAATCACCTATCAAACAATCTATAATGATGAGATTCCTAAACTTAAATATAAGTTGTATTTAAGAAAAACAACACACAATCACATTATCTACTATCAACACAATATAAAGAAGTATATTTTTTAATAACAAAACATATCACCACCTAAAATCACATCATTAAGTCTCAGTGTTTACACATTGTGCTCAAGACTAAATGAATTGGGACTACATTCATCATTACTTAAATGTAAACGAAGTCGGAAAAGAAATGTTGTTTTAGAGCTGGCCGGCGTAGGACAAAATAAGAATTCCAGTTATCTCCCTTTCAGACAAATAATTTTAAAACAATTGGGCCGTTAATTTTGTTAACCTGGTGAAAATACATTTTAAATCGTCAACCGTTGTGTCAACTGTCCCAGATATACAATTGCGTATTGCGATATTCAACACCCAATCAGTAGGACCAACGGAAAATCCCACATAAATAGTTAATTTTATCAACGATTAGAATATCAACGTCTTCTTCCTGCCAGAAACATGGCTAAAAACATCAGGCGATGAGCCCAAGTGTGCGGATTTAATACCCACCGCTTCCTCCATCAAGTCGTTCCCAGGCCACTCTCGTGGAGGTGGAATCGCTGTCATCAGAAAGAATTCCATGATAAAAATGTCTTGAGTACAACACAATCTTCAATTTATGTCACACATTGTTTGAACTAGTCCACACAACACTCACATTGGAACAAAAGTCAGTCCATTTTTTCTGTCTCTACATCCCTCCTCCTAGTAGAATAAAAAACCTGACTGAATCTCTCTTTTTGGTGCAGTTTCTGAATCTTCTGGGGTATGAAATTTCGATAGGTGGCAACCTAATTATTCTTGGAGATTTCAACTTTCACTTCGACTGTCCTGGAAACCCATACATGTCAACACTCCTAAATTCCATTCATGCTTTCAGCCTCAAACTGTCAGTCCACCGAAATCACCCATAAACTTGGTCACATTTTAGACAGGAATTATTCATAAACCCGATGATAATATTCTGTAATCAACCCTTGAACTTGCATCAGATCACCTCTGCATTATATGCCATCTCGACTTATCAGTCCCTAACTCTCCACCTTTATTTGATACTAAGAGAAACCTCTGTATAATAAACAGAACCAAACTAATGCATGACATCCAAGAAAACCTAAACCTAACAACTTGCTTACCTCCTACAGCAGAAGAACTCGATAACTGCTAGCGTTCATTGCTTGAAAAATATGCTCCAACCACAAAGTGCAGAGTAGCAATAAAAACGTGTTCTCCATGGTATATCAGTGTTAGGGACCAGCTTCGCACCGCTAAAAGACATCGCCATAAAGTAGAGAGGAATTAGCTTTCCACTAGACTCACTATTCATAAACAAATATATGAAGCCGCTAAGAAGAACGTCACTAACATAGACCATTTAGCCAAATCATCCCACTACAGTACTAAGATTACAGAGAGTTTCAGCTGCAAAGAGCTCTTCGAGATAACTAACAAACTAATGTTAAGCAGCAAATGTGCACCACTTCCATCTACCTTCTCTCCAGTAGACCTTCTGGACCTATTTGAAAATTTCTTCCGTGACAAAGTACAAACCATTAGAGATACGCTTGACAACACAATTTCAATTGACTCGTCACCATACACTTATGATATAGAATTTCAGCGACAACCATTAGGAGGACTTGAACCTGTCTCTATTGATTTAGTACGGACAATCGTAATGAACAGTGCACCAACGTCTTTTGAACTTGAACCAATTTCAGTATCACTGCTGATTGAGTGCTTAGACCCAATATTGCTTCACTAACTGATGTTATTAATATCTCTCTCTCTCTCTCTCTCTCTCTCTCTCTCTCTCTCTCTCTCTCTCTCTCAATTGACCATAATGATTGAAAGAACTACCGCCCAGTTTCTAATCTCCCTTTCATAAAAAATCATAGAAAAGGTTGTTCTAACCCAACTGTTCTCTCATTTGAATTCAAACTATCTTTTAAGCAATATATAGTATACATACCGCCCTTGCCACAGTACTGTACCTGCTCTTCTGAAAGTATTTAATGATTTTCTCTCTGCGTTGGATAGCGGAAAGAGTACAGTCCTCCCCCTTCTTGATTTGTCTGCAGCGTTTTATGTAATAGACCATTATATATTGCTTTACCGTCTCGAGCATGTATTTTGCATTCACAGTACAGCCTTACACTGGTTCAAGTCCTACTTAGTCAACAGGACATAAATTATATCTGCAAATTTATTAAACTCGAGCCCAGTTGATCTATGTTGTGGTGTGCAACAGGAGTCGGTTGTTTGACCTGTTATATTCATTCTATACACTCAGCCGCTCTCCAGTGTCATATATCATCACCCATTGTCTCACCAATCGTACGCTGCTGAAACCAAACTATACCAGTATAGCCACCCAACTGAAGTTGATGCTAACATCCATGGAGTAGAGAGGTGCATTGCGGATGTGAAATCATGGATGACATGTAACAAGCTGCAGATGAATGATGATAAAACTGAGGCCCTTCTGATTATAACACAAAGACTCTCCCATTCACATCCTTTACCTCAAACAATAAATGTCAACAATACCAACAGTACATTCAACTAGTAAGTACGAAACCTAGGTGTTACTCTACACAGTACTCTCACATTGTACCAACATGTCATGAACATATGCATGGCTACATATCTTGAGATGAGACGCACAGCGCCATTCACAAATATTTTTCAGTTGATGCCACTAAAATACTTGTGTGTTCATTAGTAATTTCAAGACTGGACTATTATAACTCATTTATGTCTGATCCGTCTCAATATCTACTCCAGAAACTTCAAAAACGTCAAAACACAGCTGCTCAGATCATTTTTAGAGTACATCGATCAGAACACACCTCCCCACTGATCTGTACCCTACACTGGCTGTCCATTCGATCCAGAACCAAAAATAACTTTTTTCTCTTGTGGTACGTTTCACTGATGGACTCTAGTCCAACATACCTATCCGGCCTAACCCATGTGTATACACCAGCAAGATACTTACGCTCCTCTTCTGATAGTCGTATACTAATTGTTGCCACTATGAAAACGAAGTCATATTGACAACGTTCTTTTGCATACCATTGCCCAGCAATGTGGAACGAATTGCCTATTGAAAGTATACACAAAGACAGAGTGGTCCCTTTCAAGAGTGCTCTCAAAACTCACATTTTTCGACAGCGAGAACAAACTTAAAGACCTAATAATCTTTCGTACCTTACATATTTTTAGCATTTGTTTATGCTTTCCAATTTGATTGTGTATGTTTTACATTTTTCTTTAGTCATATCATTATAGATGTTGTAAAGCGCTTAGAGGTTTTAAATAGTAGGCGCTATTCAAAGCCCTCATTATTATTATTATTATTGTTATTATTATTATAGTGACACATAACATAAATATAACAAATTATATTTTATTCAGGGACAAGGGTTTTGTTAAAGAAAAAGCTAAAACAAACACAAACACATACATACACAAAAATGTACACGCGAGCATACAAACATACAGACACTCAAAACGCCTCGTCTTATCTTAGTATGTAGGAGAAATGAGATAAAATCTCACAAAACTAATACCACCAAATCTTTCTATGGTAAAACCCAAGTAAATTTATAGCATCAAAACACAAACCTGATATATAAGGACTCCGTTGCGTCTACAGTGAGGTCATTTGAAAGTTTGAAATCAAGATGAAACTATCGTATCATTACACAAAGAGAAGAAAGTATGAGGCTGGAATCTGACCTATCACCTTGCTATATATCTGAAGTCTTGGCTCAAATCCATGCCAGTGATTTTGAAGATTACACGAGTAAAGCAGAATCCAGACCCAGAGAGTCTAGAAAAAAAAAAACAAAGTTCACCCTCAGTAACTCCCGAAAAATACTCGAGAGACGGATAAACACGCCGCTGAAAACGTTTGAACTACGGCTTACACATACACGGTGAAGTTTAAAGACTTCAAGTCCGACGTACCGCTGGAGAAAACAGAGGGGCTCATTACCGATGTGTGGGATTCTTTGTTGACCACACTGAAACTGCAATTTAGAGCCAACGAAGACGATCGCTTCCATCATTATTGACACCTTTCAAAGTCATCGCCATGATTCAACACATGCTGAAAACCAAGGACATGATCACAGATGAAAAAGCAACACTTTACACAACTCAATTCTCTTCCCAAAAGGGCCTGGGCGGAAAAAGGTATTATTGATTGACGTCCATCGTAGCACTAAAACGAGTCTCGTGCGGATTAACAATGCGTAATTCTTGAAATGCAAAAATTACAAGACGTCTTGGCTCCACGCTTTACCTAGAAAGTACATCCTCAAGAGGTGCCTGGACCGCTGTTGTTTCTAGGCAAGCATATAAAAGACGTAAAATACATTCACGTCTATCATCACGATGAACATTGCGATATCATTACCAGCATCGCTGGATTCCTGAGACAGTCATTACTGTACAAAAATGTGATTATGGCTATAACAATCAAGAGCAACACAACCATTGTGGATAGAAATACCCAGATCTTTGGCCAATCAACCCTGTCTGGACCAAGGACAAGGATGTGTGCACTGCCCGGTTTGCCAGCGCATTTTTTTCAGTACAGCCTGTTACCAACAGCATCTCATGACTCACGGTTTACAGCGTAAAAGTACATATCAACTCCTGAGATTGTGCCCTACTTGTGGACAAGGCAAAAGTACCAATAGTGCCAAGGCACACCAAAGTCCAGGTACCATGTCATGTTTGTCATCAAGTCATGGACATGGAACACAAATGCTGTATTCAAAAATATCATTCGAAATAAGAGGAGGAAGATGATCAGAAGAAGGAGAATTTCATCCTTTTCATTTCGAACGTATGCAAGAGACCGCTATTCACATTCATAATTTTTGCGTTTATCATCGAGTGTGTGAGTTGTGACCATGAGCCTTTCTTATGGCATTACCCACACTGTATACAGATTACTGGAAGACGTGAAAAAATCTTTCTGGGACCATTCCCGAATTTGCCCGATGGATCTTAGACAATTAAGACGAAATGTGGAGTCACGAATATATCGAAAGTTAAGGAGATTGCCTTCGCTATGCTACGTTGATGGCTCACATTTTCTCGGCGTACGATGGACAATTTCCAATCAACATGCTGTTCTACCCCAAAAACAAATACATTAAACACGTGGACGTCTTTCATGAGGACCTGGTCCTGGTCGCTTCCGAAAAACAACTGGACATTGAACAGCCCGACCAATTTTGAATTGTTGTCATTGCAGCCGACGTGACAGCCCATGCTTGCTTAACATTATACAAAACAGTAGAACTGGTAGGAGATCGCGTGCTTTATTTTGGCACGGACTGTTGCATCTACATCGATCGCCTTGGTCAGCGCCACTCTGATATCGACGGAGACTATTTAGGAGCCTGTGCTGCGAAAGTGGTTCATCTTTCTGGCATGGCGTTGTGACATCGTCCACGTTTCCTATGCGTAAATTAGTGTGGGGAGCACAACTGCCCTGTAGACCTTAAGTTTGGTCTGGATGCTGATGACACTTCTATTCCAGACAATACCATATCTGCCGAAAGTTGCGATCGTTCTGGCAATGCGAAGGTAAAACTCGTCTTCAGTAGTGACGCTCTGTGACAGTTTGCTGATAAAGTAGGTGAAGCTGTTCATACGTTGAGTTTTTGGACGTTGACTTTGATTTGGGGCTCAACATAGAGCTTTCCAGGGGCCGGCTGACGCAGGACTTTTGATACTGATAGTGAGACCAAAGCTTGTTCAGGAGCTGGAGAATTTATCAACGCTGCATTGCAGGTTGGCTTCTGAGCCAACATTGATGGCACAGTCATCATCAAAAAAGAAATTCCTGATCATATTTGTCATAACCTCGGTTTTCGCTTAAAGCCTCCTGGGATTCAATAGTTTTTCATCTGTACGGTACTTGATGTCTACTTCATCCTCTCCATCTCTGAAAGCATTAGTCAGCATGGCGGATAACAATAAACTGAACAGTGTCGGTGCCAGAACACAACCCTGCTTGACGCTAGTGGTTACTGGGAATGGCTGAGATGTCTCTCCGTAGTCTTGGACTCGACTCATGCCTGCATTTCACAATGGAAATGCTGTACAATGGATATAAATTTTCTTGGGCATCCGTACTTGGCGATTGCCTTCCGCATACTTTCTCTGCTGACAGTATCAAAGACCTTTACCACGTCGACCTAAATGGAGAAAAGGTCAGAGTTTTGCTCTTGACATTTCACTTGTAGCTGCCTCGCAGCAAACACTCTGTCGATGGTCCCACGTTCTTTTCGGAATCCACACTAACTTTTTGGCAGTAGTCCCTGTAGTGAGGCAGTTCAGTAGGATTCTCTCGAGTATCTTTCCTGCAATTCAGAATAAGGTTATACCCCGGTGGTTCACTCAGGCTTGGCGGTTCCCTTTGCGCTTATACATGTGGATTATGGAAGCGTCTTTGAATTCCTGAGGGATCGTCTCTTGTGCAATCAGTAAAAACAGTTGCAGGAGTCTTTCTATCAGAACTGAGCCTCCTTCCTTGTAGACTTCAGCTGCGATGGAGTCTGAACCAGGTGCTTTGCCATTGGAGAGGAGACGTATCGATGTTTGTGTCTCCAGCAAGGTTGAAGGGCAGCCGGCAAACGCACTTATTGCTGACAATTTTCGCACATCCATCACCAGTCGAAACTGGTGCTGGTGCAGTTTTGCACCTACTCGGGTTCGGCCGTGGGTGAGGTGTAAATGGAAAATGTTTAGAAACCACTGTTTATAATTGGCCAGATTGAACTTAAGATCTCCACCTTGGAAGTAACGTAGTTTTAGAGTGACAACCTCGGGCAAAATTCTTTAGTCCGAAAGTTCTTGAAAGATAAAATTGGCTCCGAGGAAGCCATGAAGAAAAAAAAAAAACAGCGCTTTCCTCATTAAAGCAGAAAAGAACCAGTAGTCTGTCTTGTGAGAAGCGACAGGGTTTAATGCTAGGATGCACAAGATCAAAACACAATAGCTTTAAAGATTAGCTTTCTGAGCGAGATTGAGACAGGACAGTCCGAAGACGGAAGTCCCTGAAAAAAGAGATGTGACGAGTGTAGTTCCAAAATGTTAGAAGTGACGAGTTCAGAGTAAAGGACTTGGAAGTAGATGAAGGATGAGGCAGTCAGAATAGCAAGAAAAAGGAAACGTTGCAACATGGTCGAGAGGAAGTTGATGCAATCAGTCATTAACATTACACTCTTTTCACCACTCTTTATGATATGGATGAAATAAAGCCAAATAAGGCACTAATATTAAGTCCTATTGATATAGCTTAAGTTGAATTAAAATTACCACTATTTGTTTGATTAAATTTGTTATTTTTCTTGTATAAGGGGGCTCGTATTGCCTTATTTCTTCCCAATAATCTTGCCCAGTTCTCTGCTGATAGTATCTCTATATTCACCCACACCGGGTCATTACTTCGAGGGAGGTAACTCCATCGATAATGTAGCTAAATCAAATGAACTAGCCTTCTTACTCTGAGTTCTCACGTTACAGGGGAAAACAGCAAACGTTTCTTGCAACGATTGGTTCCTGAAACAGGGTCTTGTATTTTTTACGTCATTTTCACTTGGTCATTTCGCTATTTGGCCGATTACCACTCTCCCACCCCCCTCATGATTTGATTATATTGCGGGGAAAAAATCAAATTATTTTATATTTTTATTTTATAGCACATAAAAAACATCACATATAGTTGATGTTGCCTTGCGTTGGTGATTCCAACGGTTCCAAGTATGTATTACGGTATTTTTTTCAACTGGTCTTGCCGCCATATTCCTGTTTACCGCCTCCTGCTGCTGGGTAAAATAATTGCATACTTAACAAAAGCTGGCACGAATTCACAACCTGTATTTCTAACTTAGATGTTTTCCTGTTGTTCAGTCTTCCCTCTCTGAAATGATTACAGAATTTTCAAATTGTAGATAAAGACGATTTTATCCTTCGGAATTATTCACCTACCCCTCTTACAGTAGCCTGGGTCAGTGGTTTGTGTGCCTCACTCAAGACCATAAAGGTGCGGGTTCGAATACTACCATCTTATCTGCTACCATGGTAAATTCCTTGGGCAAGACAATTATCCATATTACGCCTTTATGTATCATAAAGAACCAAACCACCTACATCCATACATTCTCTCTCCCAGTCACACACACACACACACACACACACACACACACACACACACACACACTGTCAATGATTTTAAATTGAAAAAGTACGAAAGTACGCAAGGGGGGGGGGGTGATGGTCCTCATGTCTCTCCCCAGCACATACAGCTAATTTGAGTTGATTGAGGAAGACCGTCTACACAGCACTTGAGAACTCTTCAATTCATTTTGATTTAAATGTATACAATATTTAGAAGATTCACATCTCGATGGATTTAGCTATTTTTAAGGTTTGCCCTTGTAAAATTTCCTCCCGCCAAATTTTGACTTTACTGTAAACACGTTAATATAACACAAATAAAGTATTTTGACATCTGTCCCTTTACTGTCCATTTTGTGAAAACATACTCTTCGACAATTATGTGTTCTCTTGTAAATAAATAAAATAAAATGAATTTTCCTGTAAACAAGCCAAAATAAAATGAATTTTCTTGTAAACAAGCCAGAATTTAGGAAAATACGTACATGTAATATGATCGTGCCTAAATTAACTGATGCCAATAAACCAAGCATGCTTTTGATACGCCCCCTTTAATGTATGCCTCCAGTATATCATTTACGGAGCTCGTTGTGGAATTCGTTGTAAGTTCACGTGGCCTACTTAATTCAATTGTGGCATCTTTCGTACGGTGACATGAAGACATATTCATAAAAGGGAACTATTTTGTGTTGAAATCAGAGTTTTCAGCAAAAGGAATTATAGATCAAGGTAAGTTTGTTTTATTTTCAGCTGCTTTCATCTGTTACATCGTTTGACAAGTGGTTACATCCGACTTCCATCTAATATCTGCTGTGGCAGAGACTGGTATATAAAAAATAACTGTTGTTCATTCGCAGCGATCCATAATCGTTGTCAGTTTGTCCAGTTCATACAGTCGCACAAATATGTGTTAACGATTTCGAACTGTGTTGATAAGAAATAATTTTGCAACCTTTGTTTCAATACTTATCAATATTTAATTTACACGGGAAAGAAAAATACAAACCCAGAAACATAAAGAATGAGAATCGCAGTGCAGGGGAAAAAATGGTTTTGGTACATTGTATTTTATCGATATTTTTCTAGTATTTTGCATTCGTTTTTTTGTTTGATAATTTTTTTAGTTATACTTCAGAGTTTTGATATAATGTCTTATTCTGGTCTCATTAATGACATTATACGTGTATTTTTTTTATAATATTCATTAACGTTCATCGATGTCGGGAGAAGAAAAAACCCCAACAAAAAACACGAAATTCAAGAAAGTTTTACCCCGTTTATTATTGTGATTTTATATTGTTATAATTCGTTATGTGTTATGTGTAAAACATAGGGGTCTAATCTACATATATATGGTCAAAGTCTTCACTTGGGGGTCTGATCTACATATAATGGTCCAGTTTACATATAGGGGTCTGATCTACATATAATGGTCCAATTTACATATAGGTGTCTGATCTACATATAATGGTCCAATTTACATATAGGGGTCTGATCTACATATAATGGTCCAATTTACATATAGGGGTCTGATCTACATATAATGGTCCAATTTACATATAGGGGTCTGATCTACATATAATGGTCCTATTTACATATAGGGGTCTGATCTACATATAATGGTCCAATTTACATATAGGGGTCTGATCTACATATAATGGTCCAATTTACATAAAGGGGTCTGATCTACATATAATGGTCCAATTTACATACAGGGGTCTGATCTACATATAATGGTCCAATTTACATACAGGAGTCTGATCTACATATAAGGGTCCAATTTATAAATGATATAGGGGTCTATTCTACAATTAGGGGTGTAGTCTATACATTGAAGTCCAAGTCTAATGGGGGGGGGGGGGGGGTCAAGTCTACAAGTTGGGTTGGGTCTAGTCTACATATAGGGGTGGGTCTAGTCTATTTACATTTGGGGTTTGTCAACTCTATCTACATTAGTGGCTTTTATTGTCTATCTACATGTAGGGGTTTGTTATGTCTATCTACTTGTAGGGTTTCTCAGGCTAGAAGTCTAGTCTATATACAGGGTTTGTCTATACTATCCACATTAGGGGTTTGTCTTGTCTATCTACATTAGGGGTTTGTCTAGTCTATATACATCATTATGTATGGGTTTGTCTACTCTATATACATTAGGGTTTGTCTACTCCATGTACATTAGGGGTTGTCTAGTTTTGCTACATGTAAGGGTTTGTCAAGCCTATCTACATGTAGGGTTTGTCAAGTCTATGTACATGTAGGGTTTGTCAAGTCTATCTACATGTAGGGATTGTCAAGTCTATCTACATGTAGGGATTTCTCTAGTTTACATGTAGGAGTCTAGTCTATAGTATATGTGGTGGTCTAGTCCTGTCAGTGGGTCCTGTCTACATATAGGGTTCTAGTCTATATCATATATGTAGGGTTCTAGTCTTCAGTTACATTTTGAGAAGAAACACTTTTTAGGGTTTAAAGTGGGGACCCCCCCCCCCTGCCGCCCTCTCTCTCTCTGTGATTAAAACATAATGAATTGAACATAATATTATTTAATTATAATTAATTGAAGTTGAACATAATATTATTTAAAACATAATGAATTCAACATAATATGATTTAAACATAATTAATTGAACATAATATGATTTAATTATAATTAATTGAAGTTGAACATAATATTATTTAAAACATAATGATTTGAACATAATATGATTTAAAACAATTAATTGAACATAATAAGTGCACGAGATTACTGTCTTATTTTTTTCTCATTCCTCCTCTATCTCAGCACCAAAACAATAATTTTCTTTGGCATCAGTATCTCCATTATACTGTATGAATTAAATAGTATGAGTGCAAGGGATTGCAGATATCCGTGTTGTAGTCTGACTATATGCTGCCCCGTTTATTTGTATTTAAAAAAACCCATCAGTTTCAATAATGGAAACCTTTATTGTGATAAGGGAACTTAGTCAAATCATTTATTGATTTAAAAGTTCTAACCCGACAGTGAGTAGAGTGGCTCTAACACCATCAGTACATTATGCTTAACAAAGTTTTCAATATAATAGGTGGACATGCTCGAGATCCATTTCCAGCAAAGGGGTGTGTTCATGACTAGAAATGCAAATTCACATATGTCATCTGCTTCTGATATTTTACAATGTTGAATCAAGCAAAGGAAAATAATAACAACAACAAATTTGCGTTTCATGTGGATTTAACAAGTGGTTTAATTTCTGTGTTCATGTGTCAAAGGGATATAAATTACATGTAATTCCAATTACAGAATAGGATGAATTATGTCATTATGTCGGGCCCCGAGTGGCCGAGTGGTCTAAAGCGCTGTCCGTTACGGATCACTGCTATTTCACCTGTCTGCGCGTGGGTTCGAGTCTAAGATTCGGCTAATGTAGTTATGTGAGAAAGTTTGCCAGTAGCTTCTCGTGGGTCGGTAGTTCTTTCCTGGGGTTTTCCGGGTTCTTCCTCCACCATTAATACTGGCCGCTACGTATAGCCTTTACTGTGCTTAAAAATGGCGTTAAACCATTAAAAGAAAAATGGCATTATGTAGTCTGATCGAAATAATCTAGCCCATAGTGTACACAATTAGGCGCCGTGTTAGTATGGAAAGTCCATTAAGCAATATATGTACAAGGGATGCTAGTATTAATGTCATTCTGGTCATAGTCAGGTGAGAAATTATAAATCAGTGCTTCAAATGACTTAGTTCTGTGCACCTTGTATCACATAAAAAAATTTTGTTATTGAAATCTATAACTTTATAAGGGTTACAAACAAACACGGATGTATAGTCAGACTATAATAACTTGAAACAGGAATCTTGGCAAGAAAACAGGTTACTCATTTCAGCCTGAATTAGGTTACATTGTACAATCATCACAGTGCATACTGTTTCGTAGAGACCACCATTTAATATTATGGGATGGGCATGGCTTTACTTTGCAGCTAAGGTGTGTGTGTGTGTGTGTGATTTACCTGGCTACTTGTACTTTACACCAGGCCAAATAATCACTTAATACTACTACTACTACTACTACTACTACTACTACTACTACTACTACTACTACTACTACTACTACTACTACTGCTGCTGCTGCTACTACTACTACTGCTGCTGCTACTACTACTACTACTACTACTACTACTAAAAATAATAATAATAATAATAATAATAATAATAAAATATCCCCATTGGTAGAGATCCCTCAGTTCCCCCCCCCCCCCCACTTTGACAGCTTAGCATCACAAGTTAAATTAACAATGACAGATTCTAAGAGATATATAAGTTTTAGAAAATATAACCTTATAAAAAATCTCGAATCAACATCTCTATTAAGTTGGTGCCAATGCTAAGAAAGTTCCCTGCCATAACATGCCTCATAGTGCTTTAGAAAAATTGGGTATGATCAGATTGACATGTACATGTTTTACATGAAGGAAGCATAGAGGTGTTCTGTGGGTATAATTTTATTAAGACCTCTATTACATGAAATCTTGTACAAGGAAAGAAGCATGGAGGTATTCTATGGGTATTATTTTATTAAGAAATGTGGGTAATATATCAAATCTTGTACAGTGGTAAGAATCATAGGTAGGTAGGTATGATCAGATTGATATATCTTACATCATGTTGAGTACTGGTAGGGCTCAAAAATATGTTTCTTTTTTAACAGGTTTGAAAAATTAGGGTAGATAAAAAAATTTAACATTATATATATTCTAGTGATTAATATATAATTATGTACTAACCACTTGAAATGCTGAAATAAACAAACTCAATTAAATGCAAAAATCGACTTTCTTGAATTAAAAAGAAATGTTTAAACATCGTGTTGTCCAATCCCTGTGTTGGGTTATTCTATGCAACGATACATCATTTACATCCTGTTCACTGTACTTTTACACATATTAGCGTATATTTTATAAAATGTCAAACTTTAATTTTTTTTTGTATATGAATTATGATTGGTTTAGTTTGCTTAATATCTCTTCCCATTTATTGGCATTGTTATGTTGAATTTTGTTTTTGTTTTGTTTGTTTTTGGTTTAACGCCATTTTTCAGCACAATATAGGCTATACATGGTGGCCAGTGTTATTGTTGGTGGAGGAAGAACCTGGGAAACCCCCCGGAAAGGACCACCGACCCACGAGAAGCTACGGGCAAGCTTTCTCACATAACTACATTTGCCAAATCTTAGACTCTAACGCAGTAGACAGAGGTGAGATGGCAGTGGTCCATAACGGAGAGCATTTTAGACCACTCGGCCACGAGAGACCCCTTTTGAATTTTCTAAAACTAGATATAAACCTGACCAAATTACTCAACTGACACAGACCAAAGTAATGTATTTTATTTCTATAGCCCAGTGGATAAAGATTACATCTTTTCAAAGCTGTGATCAGAATAGGCATCATGAAAACACATAGACCAACAAATTTTTCTCCGCCTTTTTTTATTTTGACTTAGCGGCAAAGTCAAAATAACAAAAAAGGCAGAGAATAATTTGTTGGTCTAGAAAACACAAGGATGGTATCTCATGCCTCCAAGATTAATATTATTTTGAACAGAATATTCTGATGACAACTGACTCTTTTCAAATGGTAGACATTGCAGTATGTTATTTTTGTCAAACGGTCAAATTTGTTATGCGTTTTGCTTCAATATTTGAGACAGAAATCTTATGTACAGAGAATATATATTACAATAGTTAGTACATATATCATACTAAGCACTTCATGTACTTGGCAAAATGCTTTTTGTTCTGCACAAATCAATTTTGGAAATTGTTTTTGATGTTTTTGTTGAAAATTATACAAAAATTTAGCCAGGGAAAAAAGTGCTGGGGTCGGCTCTGAAAAACAGGGATACGTGGCTAACTTTTTTTCTTTTTTGGTCAAGTAGCTCACAGGTATTCTATGTTTTGAAAGATTTGTTCTGAGTATTTTTATGGCCCATTCTATTCAGACTCTAGGCTTGGTTAGAAACAGCTATATTATGTAATGAGAGAAACAGGAAAGTGCAGATTGATGTACAAGAGAGTGTAGACATGTTTTTACAGAAACTGTAGCTTGGGATTTCAGTAGTGTTGCAGATTGATGTGTATACATGTTGTTACATAATACTATAACTTGGGATTTCATTAGTGTAGCAGATTGATATGTATACATGTTGTTACATAATGCTATAGTTTGGGATTTCATTAGTGTAGCAGATTGATGTGTATACATGTTGTTACATAATACTATAGCTTGGGATTTCATTAGTGTAGCAGATTGATGTGTGTACACGTTGTTACATAATGCTATAGTTTGGGATTTCATTAGTGTAGCAGATTGATGTAGACATGTTGTTACATAATGCTATAGTTTGGGATTTCATTAGTGTAGCAGATTGATGTATGTACATGTTGTTACATAATGCTATAGTTTGGGATTTCATTAGTGTAGCAGATTGATGTATGTACATGTTGTTACATAATGCTATAGTTTGGGATTTCATTAGTGTAGCAGATTGATGTGTATACATGTTGTTACATAATGCTATAGTTTGGGATTTCATTAGTGTAGCAGACTGATGTATACATGTTGTTACATAATACTATAGTTTGGGATTTCATTAGTGTAGCAGATTGATGTGTGTACATGTTGTTACATAATGCTATAGTTTGGGATTTCATTAGTGTTGCAGATTGATGTGTATACATGTAACCATGTTGTTACATAATACTATAGCTTGGGATTTCATTAGTGTAGCAGATTGATGTGTATACATGTTGTTACATAATGCTATAGTTTGGGATTTCATTAGTGTAGCAGATTGATGTATGTACATGTTGTTACATAATACTATAGCTTGGGATTTCATTAGTGTAGCAGATTGATGTGTATACATGTTGTTACATAATGCTAGTTTGGGATTTCATTAGTGTAGCAGATTGATGTGTGCACATGTTGTTACATAATACTATAGCTTGGGATTTCATTAGTGTAGCAGATTGATATGTATACATGTTGTTACATAATGCTATAGTTTGGGATTTCATTAGTGTAGCAGATTGATGTATGTACATGTTGTTACATAATACTATAGCTTGGGATTTCATTAGTGTAGCAGATTGATGTGTGTACATGTTGTTACATAATGCTATAGTTTGGGATTTCATTAGTGTAGCAGATTGATGTAGACATGTTGTTACATAATACTATAGTTTGGGATTTCATTAGTGTAGCTGATTGATGTAGACATGGTACATAACACTATAGTTTGGGATTTCATTAGTGTAGCAGATTGATGTGTATACATGTTGTTACATAATGCTATAGCTTGGGATTTCATTAGTGTAGCAGATTGATGTGTATACATGTTGTTACATAATGCTATAGTTTGGGATTTTAGTAGTGTAGCAGATTGATGTAGACATGTTGTTACATAACAATATAGCTTGGGATTTCAGTAGTGTAGCAAATTAATTTAGACATGTTGTTAGCACAGATGGTATTAAATATTACAATCAGTAACATTAACACTATATACATACATATATAAACATTTGTTGTTGTTGTTGGCTTGATGCCATTTTCTGCATGCTAGGCTATACATGGTTGCCTGTAACTGGTGAAGGAAGAACCAATAACATATGGGAAGCTACAGGTGAGATTTTCATATACCCATATAGGCTGAGCCAGAGACTTGAACCTAGGACATTGGTGGGATAAATAATACTTCAGACCACCCTGAGCCCCAATCAACTTTTGAAATACATACCTAAAATCTAGAAGCCAAGGATAACATTGAAAGTTTATTAAAGATTATTTCCAGGCGGATCCTGATGTATTAGGAATTATGGGGCAGAGTACATTTAGCAAGAAGTAATAACATAGTTTTGACTGGCATTAAGACATTATTATTAAATATTAAAAAAAACTGATTTCAGATTTTAAAAACTTCATGAAAAAATCGGTTTTTGTAAATTTTGAAATATATTTTAATGATTTGCTTTGTCTAACGGGTATGACTTTACAGTAAATTTAAAATGATCTGTAAATGATGTATAATTAATAAACTAGATGTTACGGTATATTCTGTTCATTTATACTGTTGATAAAACTGGATATTGCGGTAGTTTCCATTCATTTATGCTATTGATAAAAGTGGATGTTACGGTAGTTTCCATTCATTTATGCTATTGATAAAACTGGATAATGTGGTAGATTCCATTCATATATATATGCTATTGATAAAAGTGGATGTTACGGTAGTTTCCATTCATTTATGCTATTGATAAAACTGGATATTGTGGTAGATTCCATTCATATATGCTATTGATAAAAGTGGATGTTACGGTAGTTTCCATTCATTTATGCTATTGATAAAAGTGGATGTTACGGTAGTTTCCATTCATTTATGCTATTGATAAAACTGGATATTACAGTAGTTTCCATTCATTTATGCTATTGATAAAAGTGGATGTTACGGTAGTTTCCATTCGTTTATGCGATTGATCAAACTGGATATTACAGTAGATTCCATTCATTTATGCTATTGATAAAACTGGATATTGCGGTAGATTCCATTCATTTATGCTATTGATAAAACTGGATATTGCGGTAGATTCCATTCATTTATGCTAGTGATAAAACTGGATATTATGGTAGATTCCATTCATTTATGCTATTGATAAATCTGGATATTGCGGTAGATTCCATTCATTTATGCTAGTGATAACACTGGATATTACGGTAGATTCCATTCATTTATGCTAGAGATAAAACTGGATATTATGGTAGATTCCATTCATTTATGGTATTGATAAAACTGGATATTACGGTAGATTCCATTCATTTATTTCATTATGGTATTGATAAAACTGGATATTGCGGTAGATTCCATTCATTTATTTCATTATGCTATTGATAAAACTGGATATTGCGGTAGATTCCATTCATTTATTTCATTATGCTATTGATAAAACTGGATATTGCGGTAGATTCCATTCATTTATTTCATTATGCTATTGATAAAACTAGATATTGCGGTAGTTTCCATTCATTTATGCTATTGATAAAACTGGATATTGCGGTAGATTCCATTCATATATGCTATTGATAAAAGTGGATGTTACGGTAGATTCCATTCATTTATGCGATTGATCAAATTGGATATTACAGTAGATTCCATTCATTTATGCTATTGATAAAACTGGATATTGCAGCAGATTCCATTCATTTATGCTATTGATAAAACTGGATATTGCGGTAGATTCCATTTATTTATGCTATTGATAAAACTGGATATTATGGTAGATTCCATTCATTTATGCTATTGATAAAACTGGATATTGAGGTAGATTCCATTCATTTATGCTAGTGATAAAACTGGATATTGAGGTAGATTCCATTCATTTATGCTAGGGATAAAACTGGATATTATGGTAGATTTCATTCATTTATGGTATTGATAAAACTGGATATTACGGTAGATTCCATTCATTTATTTCATTATGGTATTGATAAAACTGGATATTGCGGTAGATTCCATTCATTTATTTCATTATGCTATTTATAAAACTGGATATTGCGGTAAATTCCATTCATTTATTTCATTATGCTATTGATAAAACTGGATATTGCGGTAGATTCCATTCATTTATTTCATTATGCTATTGATAAAACTGGATATTGCGGTAGATTCCATTCATTTATTTCATTATGCTATTTGATAAAACTGGATATTGCGGTAGATTCTATTGATTTATGCTTTTGATAATACTAGATATTGCGGTAGATTCCATTCATTTATTTCATTATGCTATTGATAAAACTGGAGAGTAATATGGTAGATTCCAAAGCAGATCTGAGAATAAAAAGCATGTATTAGATAAAAATGAGACTGTGAATATTGGTGACTGGCTGGAATATACATTGAAAGGCAAACAAGGGTTGAGTACAATCCAAAAAAGCATGGTTTTATTCTCAATTTGTTTATAATTGTGACATTATCAAATCATGTGTTGCTGCTTTTGACTGAATTTCTTCATCCACAAATGTCACCGTTCAAAATCGGATTAATTCCTAGTGATGGGAATCAGAGTTTCATAATCAGTAATTGGTTCCACTTTACAAACTGATAATTGATTATAATCATTTCCAATTTACCAGCTGTTAATTGATTATAATCATTTCCACTTTACCAGCTGTTAGTTGATTATAATCATTTCCAATTTACCAGCTGTTAGTTGATTATAATCATTTCCAATTTACCAGCTGTTAATTGATTATAATCATTTCCACTTTACCAGTTGTTAATTGATTATAATCATTTCCAATTTACCAGCTGTTAATTGATTATAATCATTTCCAATTTACCAGCTGTTAATTGATTATAATCATTTCCACTTTACCAGCTGTTAGTTGATTATAATCATTTCCAATTTACCAGCTGTTAATTGATTATAATCATTTCCACTTTACCAGCTGTTAATTGATTATAATCATTTCCAATTTACCAGCTGTTAATTGATTATAATCATTTCCAATTTACCAGCTGTTAATTGATTATAATCATTTCCACTTTACCAGCTGTTAGTTGATTATAATCATTTCCAATTTACCAGCTGTTAATTGATTATAATCATTTCCACTTTACCAGCTGTTAATTGATTATAATCATTTCCACTTTACCAGCTGTTAATTGATTATAATCATTTCCAATTTACCAGCTGTTAATTGATTATAATCATTTCCAATTTACCAGCTGTTAATTGATTATAATCATTTCCACTTTACCAGCTGTTAGTTGATTATAATCATTTCCAATTTACCAGCTGTTAGTTGATTATAATCATTTCCAATTTACCAGCTGTTAATTGATTATAATCATTTCCACTTTACCAGCTGTTAGTTGATTATAATCATTTCCAATTTACCAGCTGTTAGTTGATTATAATCATTTCCAATTTACCAGCTGTTAATTGATTATAATCATTTCCACTTTACCAGCTGTTAGTTGATTATAATCATTTCCAATTTACCAGCTGTTAATTGATTATAATCATTTCCAATTTACCAGCTGTTAATTGATTATGATTGGTTTCACTTTACCAACTGACAATTGATTCGAATTGGTTTCACTTTACCAGCTGTTAATTGATTATAATCAGTTGCACTTTACCAGCTGTTAATTGATTATAATTGGTTTCACTTTACCAGCTGTTAATTGATTATAATTGGTTCCACTTTATCAGCTGTTATTTGGTTATAATTGGTTCCACTTTACCAACTGTTAATTAATTATTATTGGTTTCACTTTACCAGCTGCTAATTGATTATAATTGGTTCCACTTTATCAACTGTTATTTGGTTATAATTGGTTCCACTTTACCAGCTATTAATTGATTATAAATTAGTTGGTGTCACTTAATCAACTGATGATTGGTTATGAGAAGTTATTAACAAATATTACATTATGGAGTTTCAGAATCGATTATCATAGTAGTTTGCTCAGCCAACAGATGATCGATTTTAATCAACAATCGGAACAACACTGATTCATACATGTAAAAAATAGCTGAATTTCTTTGAGTGAGAAATTACATGGTTCATAAAGTGATGAAATGTCGATATTTTGTCGTTTGAACAGAAGCCAATGATGTTTGGGATTGATATTTTTCAATATTTTTCACGATTCAGTATTTTTCAGCCAATTTAGCATATACGTCTTGTTGCACTTAATGGTGGAATTGATGCTTTTAATTTACCGTCGTGGGGACAAAATGGTGATGATCACTAATTTAATAAAATTGACTCGTTTGATCATTTCTTAATAACGAAATCTAGATGCATGTTTTAGATCGCACTGTTTTACTTTAGGCTACTCATGGCTCGCTAATTTAACATGCTACAGCATGGACCTAGGAGAGTAACGAAAACATTTCTGCAGTGTTTGTACGTACGTGGATGTTTCTTCAGCTGACATGCATCCAATATTATCTTTTGAGAAAAGAACTAAAGGAAAATCAGACAGCTCTTTAAACCACTATACAATGCTTATACAGAATGAGGCTCTTATGGGTTATACTTTACAATGAGGTTCTTTTGGGGTTATAGGTTAGTACACATCTTTACTCAAATCTACAACTGATAAGTCAGTATATAGATTTAATAGACCACCTTGTGTATATTAACTTGTGTATACAGATTTAATAGAATACCTAGTGTGTACACATGAACTTGTGTATACAGATTTAATAGACCACCTTGTGTATACAGATTTAATAGAATACCTACTGTGTACAGATTAACTTGTGTATACAGATTTAATAGACTACCTTGTGTATACAGATTTAATAAACTACCTTGTGTATATTAACATGTGTATACAGATTTTATAGAATACCTTGTGTATATTAACGTGTATACAGATTTAATAGAATACCTTGTGTATATTAACATGTGTATACAGATTTAATAGAATACCTTGTGTATATTAACATGTGTATACAGATTTAATAGAATACCTTGTGTATATTAACATGTGTATACAGATTTTATAGAATACCTTGTGTATATTAACATGTGTATACAGATTTAATAGGCTACATAGTGTGTACAGATTAACTTGTGTATACAGATTTAATAGACTACCTTGTGTATACAGATTTAATAGACTACCTTGTGTATATAGATTTAATAAACTACCTTGTGTATACAGATTTAAAAGACTACCTTGTGTATAGAGATTATGTAGACTACCTTGTGTATACAGATTTAAAAGACTACCTTGTGTATACAGATTATGTAGACTACCTTGTGTATACAGATTCAGTTGACTACCTTGTGTATACAAATTATGTAGACTACCTTGTGTATACAGATTCAGTTGACTACCTTGTGTATTCAGTTGACTACCTTGTGTATAGAGATTATGTAGACTACCTTGTGTATACAGTCTGTACATTGAGTAGGAGCTATACCAAGTACATGTAGTGATGGCTTCAGCTGGCATTTAAGATTATATTTCTGATAGATATAACCTGTTGTCATGTGTGAAACAGTTAGTTACCTGTATAGTGAGTGATAGGTGAAGGCAGGTGAAGGTTTTACATCCCTATGTTGTTTGACTTGCGAAGAGGATTAGATAATTTACAGATATACTGTGGAATAAAATGTTAAACTTTTGACTTTTAAGATTGTTGAAGAGGAGTACAGTACCATTTAACAACCTGGCAATTATTCAGTAATGTGGATAAACTGTCTATACTGTTACTAAAATCTGTATTACAAACTGTTGTATAGAATACATTATGTAGGTAATTTTATGAAAATGGAAGCTTGACAATTGTAGATTTGAGTAAAGATGTGTACTAAAGTCTAAGAATATACAACCAGTCAGTTGTAGGTTTGAGTAAAGATGTGTACTAAAGTCTAAGAATATACAACCAGTCAGTTGTAGGTTTGAGTAAAGATGTGTACTAAAGTCTAAGAATATACAACCAGTCAGTTGTAGGTTTGAGTAAAGATGTGTACTAAAGTCTAAGAATATACAACCAGTCAGTTGTAGGTTTGAGTAAAGATGTGTACTAAAGTCTAAGAATATACAACCAGTCAGTTGTAGGTTTGAGTAAAGATGTGTACTAAAGTCTAAGAATATACAACCAGTCAGTTGTAGGTTTGATTCTGACAGGTGGTTGGTCTGGTGATCTAGATACCATGATACTAGACAGCTGGCCTTATTTAAACCCAACCATGAATTGGCTGCATGCCATTTGCCCCCAATTTAACAGGGCTTTATTAAGGTTACCTCTCCATCCTACCATATCAAGATGGGCAAAAATGTAGCTGGCTCAGTTTACAATCTCACACCATTTTACTTCTTTGAAATGGGGATGGAGAGCAGCTCAAACTTAAATAGGAGTTCTTTTGTCTCCATTTTGCTTCAGAAAGAATTTTGCTTGCCCCTCCCCCCCTTCTCACTCTGCTCCCCCAATCATGATTTATGAATAACTTACTTCAGACATGAAGGCCTTGACCTTTATTTCCAGTGTAAACCTCAAATCTTTGGGTCTCATTGAACTTTAGCTTTCATGCATTTTCATTCCAACAAGGCAGATAGCAGAAAATCACAGGTGCTCGACGCGAGCTTGATGTGAAGAAAAAAATAATAATCTAAAGAAGAAAAAAAACATACAGAGTGAGAAAAATACCTTTAAGTACCCCCATGACCCATTCAGACATATGACCCCCTCTATATTACTATACCCCCATGACCCATTCAGACATATGACCCCCTCTATATTACTATACCCCATGACCCATTCAGACATATGACCCCCTCTATATTACTATACCCCCATGACCCATTCAGACATATTACCTCCTCTATATTACTATACCCCCATGACCCATTCAGACATATGACCCCCTCTATATTACTATACCCCCATGACCCATTCAGACATATTACCTCCTCTATATTACTATACCCCCATGACCCATTCAGACATATGACCCCCTCTATATTACTATACCCCCATGACCCATTCAGACATATGACCCCCTCTATATTACTATATAAAAAGAAGGAGCAGATAGCAGAAAATGAGAACATTTTCTACATTTAAGTTGCTAAACAAACAAACGCATTGAACCGATGCTACACTAGCCCCTATTTTACATTCATTTTTGACAGTAGAGCTATTTTGAATAACGCTTCTTTAAAGTTAACTGCAATTGCAAAAAATGGAATGCTTGTCTTAGTCATCTCAGTTTTTGGATATTTCTAGCCATCTCAGTTTTTAGATATTTACTGCAAGAGCTTTCTTCACCATGGTAACGGCACAAGCTAAGCATATATTTTTTCTTTATTTTCAGTAGAATTGACTTTCTGATTTAAACAAGGTATGTCAGTTACAACTCCAGTCTAGTAATAAATGAATAATACCCTTAACACATTAATAACCTCTGGAGGTTTTTGCTGTTTTCACATAAAATGCGAGTAGGAAACACATTTTGGGGACTATTTCTGAATACATGATACCATGTACAGCCTAATACATTGAGAAAGATAAAAAGAAATATAAAAAGTTCAGCAACTAGATACAATATTTCATTACCCATAGCATAAATAAATTTTTTTAAAAAAATATTAAAAACTAACAAACAATTTAAATTGAATATTCATAACAATGCATTGTCTGAAGTTATCGTTGTCTTGACCAGTTTTCTTGGCGAAACACCACCTATAAAATAATTGTTCTTTTTCTCTTGCAAATTGGACACGGGTCTGTCCAGTTTCTTTGTTACAGTTCCTAATCCTTTATTGACATGCCTCATGTACTATCTCGGTCCGTCAAGATAGATTAAGTAACCACATCACAATCGGTACTTTGTTGTACTGACAGTTAAGTTAAGACTTAACAAGGTTTGCCAATAAATAAGCACAGTTTGTAATAATATTGTCAAGTGCTTACTTGGCCATTTGAAATGTCAGCGTATCTTTTTCTTTAAAATGAGGAAAATATTTATCTACTTAATTTCTTTAAAGAGCATATTAACCTAATAGTTCTGGTAGCATGGATACTGAACTTGAGTGTATAGGGTAGTGATCATGTTTTCCATTTGCGGGTCTAATTATTTTAATCTAAATTAAAATTCCCTGTCTTCCTTTTCTCTTTCTCTCAGCATCTGCATTTTCCTATCAATTTGCAGTAGCATTTGTATATCTTCTTTTTCTATCTCTCTTTCTAAAATTTAAATTCTCTGTCTCACTTTCTACAATTTAAATTCTCTTTCTAGCTCTTTTTCTACAATTTAAATTCTCTTTCTATCTCTACAATTTAAATTCTCTTTCTGTCTCTCTATAATTAAAATTCTGCTTCAGTCTCTATAATTTACATTCTACTTCTATCTCTCTTTCTATATTTTTCTCTTTCTATCTCTCTACAATTTGAATTCTCATTCTATCAATCTTTCTAAAATTTAAATTCTCTTTCTATCTCTCTTTCTACAATTTGAATCCTACTTCTATCTCTCTTTCTAAAATTTAAATTCTCTTTCGGGGCCCCGAGTGGCCGAGTGGTCTAAAGCGCTGTCCGTTACGGACCACTGCCATCTCACCTCTGTCTGCGTGTGTTCGAGTCTAAGATTCGGTAAATGTAGTTATGTGAGAAAGCTTGCCAGTAGCTTCTCATGGGTCGGTGGTTCTTTCCGGGGGTTGTCCGGGTTCTTCCTCCACCATTAATACTGGCCGCCATGTATAGCCTATATTGTGCTGAAAAATGGTGTTAAACCATCAAAAACAAAAAAACAAAACAAATTCTCTTTCTATCTCTCTTTCTACGATTTAAATTCTCTTTCTATCTCTCTATAATTTAAATTCTACTTCTATCTCTCTTACTACAATTTAAATTATCTTTCTGTATCTCTTTCTACAGTTGGAATTTTCTTTCTATCTCTCTTTCTACAGTTGGAATATCTCTTTCATCATTAGCCAAATGTGATTCTCTTCTTTTTGTAGCTGCATATGTTGCTTTCTTCTTTCTCCACTTGCATTTCTATCTTTTCTTTCTCTCTCTGAAGCTGAAGTTTTCTTAACTCTATTTCCATCTTGTGTTTTAATTTCAGTTCCATAACTTTTCATGTCCATGTCCATTAGAGACTTACTAATCAAACCCAATGGACATTTATCAAGAAAATTCTTTTCTGCCAAAATTGGAGCAAAATATTGTTATTTCTTGATTCATTAATTAAGCCTTCCCATCACCATGACCATACTGTCTGGCTAGTATTGGTCCATTCTCAGACTCAAGGACTTTAACCTTTTCTTGTTAGGATTTAAATAAATTTCTCCACTTTATATCAGATTCTTTGGTTTCAAAATAAATTTCTCAAACATGTGAAATAATACTGGGAAAATTCAGATGTAAATTGAAATTAAAATTCAAAAACGAAGTTTTCTGAAATATTTAAATGAATCATAATGATCTTAAACTGAGAAACTGTGGAAGGAGCAAAAACCAAGAAAGTTTGTGAAATTCAACAAATTAATTTATTTCCCAAGAATACAAAGCAAATATTTTTAAAAACAACTTAGGAACATTGCAGATTAAATCTCAAACAGTTCCTCCTGAATTGCAGTGGTATTCCAGATAGGTTCCAATATTGAATGTGTTGGTGTGCCTGTAGTCTTGAACATGTTAATGTAACATTGGCCTGATATGTGATGATGTGCTAACATTCTTTAGCTGTATCACACTAATATAATCCAAAAATGTTCTTGTCTGAAGTCACTGTAATTCCAAATTAACTTTGAGTCCAGGAATATTATAGATGAGCAGTTGGTATTTCTAGTGAATAAATAATTCCATCCAAAATGAACTACTGAACATTGCAATATGAATGATTTTGCTACTGATGTTAAATGCAAGAAGGAGTAACTTCTGAAGTAAATACTATTATATAAAGTGCTACGACACAAAATTAGAACTAGTATGAGGGTCAAAGTCCATTTCTAGATTATTCTAAGTTGTCAACAAGATACAATCTCTTACAAAAATTATAATGAAAAACATGGGAAACATCTGGTACAACAGGCTCTTACTGGGGGGGGGGTTCAATGACCTTGACCCAGACCTAAATAAACATATTTACCTCCTAATATTTAACCCACACTGAAAAGGTTAGGGTTATCAACTGTCAATTATTATTTTTTTACACAATAAAAGTTATCAATCAGGTACATGATGTACTTAATTTTGGACAAGGTCAAGACCAAAATAAAATTATACGTAACACAAATTTGGAAACCAAATTGCAGATTTACCTTATGTATGAATTTAAAGATTTTAACAAGGCTAATGTTTTTAGGGCTCCTGTCTTCTACTTTAAATATATTGGTTTCAAAACAGGAAGTTTTTTTGTGTTACCTCATTTTTTAATTTTTTTATATTTTGTAACCTTGGCCAGCATACTGTTCTTCATGTCTGCTACACTTCATGTGTCAGCAGGGACAAGTGCCCAAATAGCCTTTAAAATTCTTTCTCATGTTTGTAGAGAAAAGCACTAATTATATTTATTATATGAATTGAAGGAAATAAATTAACTTGAGATAATATATTTCATGGTTGAATGAAAATTTGTCCCATTGACAAATGGTCATATTTATGTTGCATTATGAAATGGCTTTAAACACCAGTATCTACTAGAATTTTCTATTAATGGCCAGATTTTGATATTTTTCATAAACACTGACATGAAAACTTGAAAATGTTATCAGATTTGTTTTGGAAAGGTGAGAAGGCAATAATGATTTTGAATCATTCTTTGAGAAAACTGTAATCTGTTGAACTTTACAGTGTAATTAATTCTGACAGTGCTTGGAACTTTTGTGTAATTAATTTAGACACTGCTTGGACTTGACAATGTAATTAATTCAGACACTGTTTGGACTTGACAATGTAATTATTTCTGACACTGCTTGGAACTATACATGTTATATGGTGATGTTTTTGTAGTTAGAGTTTCCTTCAGCTGCAAATCCATATAGCACCTTATTGCCAGTACTGTTGCAAACAATTCTTGTATTGTCAATGTTCCAAGACTTGCACTGTGGTAATGAACATGTATTATTTTCCTTGCACTAACAGTAAAATCTGTTGTTTCATTCTCAATTACCGGTAGTGATGGATACATGCCAGAAGTGCATGTCATGCAATAGCAGATTATATTATATTTTGCCTTTTTTTTAAAAAACTATTGTGGAAGAGTTGCAATAGAGTTCTAAAGAGATGTGAGTATAATTTTTTTTATTTGTCATTCACTTATGAATCAGGGACAGAGTACTGTATACTGTACATCATATTCTATATTTTATTTATCAGTTATGGATCAGGGACAGAGTACTGTATATTGTACATCAAATTCTATATTATATGTATCAGTTATGGATCAGGGACAGATTACTGTATACTGTACATCATATTCTATATTATATTTATCAGTTATGGATCAGGGACAGAGTACTGTATACTGTACATCATATTCTATATTATATTTATCAGTTATGGATCAGGGACAGAGTACTGTATACTGTACATCATATTCTATATTATATTTATCAGTTATGGATCAGGGACAGAGTACTGTATACTGTACATCATATTCTATATTATATCTTATCATTTATGAATCAGGAACAGTACTGTATACTGTACATCATATTCTATATTATATTTATCAGTTATGGATCAGGAACAGAGTACTGTCCTATACTTTGTACTGTACTGTACATCATATTCTACATTATATTTATCAATTACGGATCAGGGACAGAACACTGTATAATACTGTACATCATATTCAATATTCATCCATTATAGATCAGGGACGGTGCTGTAAACTTTGGATTTTTTTCTTTTTACTTGATAATTTGGGTTATTTCTGTACCTGCAGATTATAGCTATAAAACTAAAGTGAGATAGAGATTAGTCGGATTATCTATCCATTTCATTTTTCCAGACTTCTGCTAAGTGGGAGGAAGTTTAACCACTTCTGTTGGTCTGAACCGTTTCCTTTGTATTTAATAAGTAGAGTTAATTTGACTGATACTGAAAACCAATACAGTTAATAAACAAAAATCACAGCAGTCAATGCTCAGAGCAGCCACCACCACCATCACCACCACAACCATCAAAACAAAAACGTGAACTGGGCATTTTGGGTTCTTGAAAGCGTTTTGATTGTTTGTATCATGTTAATCTGGTATCATATGAAATTTAGATTATCTTTAATCCCAATATAGGGCTGTTATCTATGGAGGCTTTCCTTGTTACTTGTAGGTGTGGAATTGTGTGTGTGTGCGTGCATACTGTTATCTATGGAATCTTATCTTTGATAATTGTGCATGTGGGGCTGTTTGCTCTGTAGGCTTACCCTTGATAATGGAGGTGAGTGGCTGTTTTATATGTAAGCATACCTTTGATAATGCAGGGGTGGGGATGGGGGCAGCTGTTTGCTATGTAGGCCTACCCTTGATAATGGGGGTTGGGGTTACTGGAGGCCTACCTTTGTTAATTCTGGATGGGGCCTGTTTGTTACGGAGGCTTACCCTTGCTAATGGGGGCAGGAGCTGTTTGCCATATAGGCTTACACTTGAGAGTTGTTATGGGGCAAAAATGCGTGACAAAATGCCATTCTTCTTCCACAGAATATTTTTATTTACAAATTAATTATGAACAAATTAATTATCAAGAACTAATCCCATTAGTAACCATAACTTCTTTTCCTGGCAGAGTACTGATTTGTTCCTGAATTGGCATAGTACTTTTTGATTCTTTGTTGGCATAGTACTGATTTGATCCTTCCTTTTGTTGGGTGAGTACTGATTTGAGTCTTCTTTATTGGTGGAGTGTTAATTTGATCCTGCATCTATCACTGAAGAAGTAGCGCTTGATTCAAATGTTTGTTTTTTTTTAAATCTTTTTCGTATCTGTTTATAATTATGCATATTTACTATTTACTGACTTTTCATTCCTATTAAAAAATCAAATGCAAGATCTTGCCAAAAACGACTAATTGTCTTCAAGAAACAGTTAAAACATAATATCAAGGCCAGATGTTCTCCAAACAATCAGATCATAACATCTGATATTACTAACACAGGATAAGTACAGACAATTAAATATAAAATAGCTCCAAGTCCGAGATTAGCAAGGCCAGTGGCCTAGGTGTATGAAGTATTAAAGATAATAAGGTGAAAGGTATAACAATTTAATAAACTATATCACAGTATTCAACATTTACAGGACAATTTTTCAATGTATATGCTTCCAATAAATACAGAACTTATTAAAGTTGTCAGTTATTTCATCAAAGGAATAAAAGGTGAGAATGCTTTCCTGTGTTGCTCATCTGTGGGATGTACTTACTGTACAAGCTTTGCAAAGGCCAGTATGAGATGTACTATACATGCTTTACAATTACCAGTGTGGCAATTTTGTACTGTACAGGCTTTACAAAGGCCAGTATGAGATTTACTGTACAAGCTTTAAGAAGGCAAGTAAAAGATTTTTATGTAAAAGTTTTTTAAAGGCCAGTATGAGATTTACTTTACAAGTTTTAAGAAGGCCAGTATGAGATTTTTCTGTACAATGTTTAAAAAGGCCAGTATGAGATTTTTTTTTACAAGTTTTAAGAAGGCCAGTATGAGATTTTTCTGTACAATGTTTAAAAAGGCCAGTATGAGATTTATTGTACAAGTTTTAAGAAGGTCAGTATGAGATTTGCTGTACAAGTTTTAAGAAGGCCAGTATGAGATTTTTCTGTACAATATTTAAAAAGGCCAGTATGAGATTTACTGTACAAGTTTTAAGAAGGCCAGTATGAGATTTTTCTGTACAAGTTTTAAGAAGGCCAGTATGAGATTTATTGTACAAGTTTTAAGAAGGCCAGTATGAGATTTGCTGTATAAGTTTTAAGAAGGTCAGTATGAGATTTTTCTGTACAATATTTAAAAAGGCCAGTATGAGATTTACTGTGCAAGTTTTAAGAAGGCCAGTATGAGATTTTTCTGTACAAGTTTTAAGAAGGCCAGTATGAGATTTATTGTACAAGTTTTAAGAAGGCCAGTATGAGATTTACTGTACAAGTTTAAAGAAGGACAGTATGACTTAGTGTTGTTTTTCATTTGTTTCAAACTTTTCAATGGTGCACTCTTTCCAAACAATATTTGAGATCATCTCAATGTAGAACTTGTTTGACTTGAATATAAATCACCCTGTGACACTTGAAAATTCCTGAGGTAGAACATTCTCTTTCCATCAATTAAACTTGATGAACTTGACAAACTTGACATGGCTGCAAGTTCAAAGAAAATATCTGGCACTGGCAGGCTTGAGTTTTCAGAGTAAGTACAGTAAGTGATAAAGTACATTAGACTTCACAATTTTTGGCACCAAGTACTTGATGCATATTTATGTCTCATTTGCTTTGCTAATGCAGTAATCTATTGTAAATAGTTCCAACTCTGCAAATGGTGTGTATTGATCTTCTTCAGATAGCATTCAAGGGCAGAACATTGGAGGCTTATTGATTCTTCCTTGTTGGCATGACACTGTGGTAATAATTGTTGCTGGAGTAGCAGAATATTGGATGAATAAAATTTGTCATATTAATTAAATCTGTCCCATGAATAAAATTTGTCCCATGAATAAAATTTGTCATATTAATTAAATCTGTCCCATGAATAAAATGTATCATATTAATTAAATCTGTCCCATGAATAAAATTTATCATATTAATTAAATCTGTCCCATGAATAAAATTTATCATATTAATTAAATCTGTCCCATGAATAAAATTTGTCATATTAATTAAATCTGTCCCATGAATAAAATTTGTCATATTAATTAAATCTGTCCCATGAATAAAATTTGTCATGTTAATTAAATGTCTCATGAATAAAATTTGTCAGATTAATTAAATCTGTCCCATGAATAAAATTTCTCATATTAATTAAATCTGTCCCATGAATAAAATTTTTCATGTTAATTAAATCTGACCCATGAATAGAATTTGTCATATTAATTAAATCTGTCCCATGAATAAAATTTGTCATATTAATTAAATCTGTCCCATGAATAAAATTTGTCATATTAATTAAATCTGACCCATGAATAGACTTTGTCATATTAATTAAATCTGTCCCATGAATAAAATTTGTCATATTAATTAAATCTGTCTCATGAATAAAATTTGTCCCATGAATAAAATTTGTCCCATGAATAAAAGTTATATTGAAATAAAGTAGGATATGATGGCAATAGTCATTCCACAGACACCATCATAAATTCAGTTTCTACCACATTATCATGTATCAGGGAAAAAGCTGAGGACCTCCAAAATTTCATTGTGTAAATATGATATTTTTAAAACCATGTTTCAAAGTTTAATATTTAAAATTGCAGTATAGAAAGTTTGTAAAATAATTAAGATCTAAGCTACATTAAGTAGGTCTTGATGTATATTTGTAACAGTTGTAATATTTTGTAAGTTTAAATTGACATGCAATTTATTCTGGTTTAGTTCTGTGTTTTATGACACTGCAAGTTGCAACACAGCTAGGTTAGTTAGTCACATGGCAACACAAGTAGGTTAGTTAGTCACATGGCAACACAACTAGGTTAGTTAGTCACATGGCAACACAACTAGGTTAGTTAGTCACATGGCAATAAGGAACAAAGTTACTTGTCCAAGGACACACCAAGGAAACTTGCTAGAACTGATCCTTTTTCTTGGATCCAGAACCACATCATTTCAGTCATATGTCCAGCATGTTGTCCACAGAGGTTATGCAGTTCCTACCTCTATTAAGAATCTCATGTGACATACAGGAAGATGTAAGGGTTACAGTTCATTCAGACTCCTAGAATAATATGAATACACTATAAGGGTTATGGTTTGTTTAGACTCAGAATGAGTGTGAAAACCTCATAAGTGTTAAAGTGTATTCAGGAAGAGTATGTAACACTTGGGTTTAAAGTTTATTCAGACACCTGGAAGAGTGTGTAACACTGTGACTAAGGTTTCCAGTTTATTCAGACTGCTAGAAGAGTATGTAACACCTGGGTTTACAGTTTATTCAGATACCTGGAAGAGTGTGCAACACTGTGACTAAGGTTTCCAGTTTATTCAGACTGCTAGAAGAGTATGTAACACCTGGGTTTACAGTTTATTCAGATACCTGGAAGAGTGTGTAACACTAAGGTTTCCAGTTTATTCAGACTGCTAGAGAAGTATGTAACACTTGGGTTTCCAGGTTATTCAGACTTCTAGAAAAGTATGAAACACTAGCGTTTCCAGTTTATTCAGACTTCTAGAAGAGTGTGTAACACTAGATTTTATCAGTTTATTCAGACTCCTGGAAGAGCGGGTAACACTAAGGTTTCCAGGTTATTCAGACTTCTAGAAAAGTATGAAACACTAGGGTTTCCAGGTTATTCAGACTTCTAGAAAAGTATGAAACACTAGCGTTTCCAGTTTATTCAGACTTCTAGAAG
The DNA here is from genome assembly GCA_029339505.1 of Unio delphinus. Lineage (NCBI taxonomy): Eukaryota > Metazoa > Mollusca > Bivalvia > Unionida > Unionidae > Unio > Unio delphinus. The sequence goes on from JAQISU010000036.1 coordinate 1,863,161, forward strand.
AGTGTGTAACACTAGATTTTATCAGTTTATTCAGACTCCTGGAAGAGCATGTAACACTAAGGTTTCCAGGTTTAAATTCAGACTTCTAGAAAAGTATGAAACACTAGGGTTTCCAGGTTATTCAGACTTCTAGAAAAGAATGAAACACTAGCGTTTCCAGTTTATTCAGACTTCAAGAAGCCAATACATTTTAAGGTCTAAAGAAGCCAATAGATTTTAAGATCTAAAGAAGCCAATAGATTTTGGAGTCTAAAGGTCAAAAGTCATGGTCATGCTTATACTAAAATAAGGCCAAAAGTGTTTCCTGTCAGCCAGCATATCCCTGTTTGTCATTGCTTACCCTAGCTCTTTTCCCCATTGGTTAAATCTTTTTTTTAAAAACAATGTTTGTTTTACATGTTTAAAAAACTTCAGAAATTGATTTGTGTACCTATTTGAGCCAGTTTTGCCCAGTATTTTGAAGACTTATTATTGGTACATTATATATATATATATATATATATATATATATATATATATATATATATATATATATATATATATAGTAAACATTGTAAATATATATAATACTAAAAAAAAAATACCTACCCTGATTTTTAAACCAGTGCAATTGGTAACACACATATTTGGTAGTGGAGCTAAATCAAAGTGATTTTTTTTTTACAGTTGTCATGCCTGATGAAAGTTGACCATCATTGAGACACATTAATTAATAATTGCCAGAATCTGTTACAACCCACATGCCACGTCATCATTGGTTACAACACAGATACCATGTAATCATCAATTACAGTCCACACACTATTAAATCATCTGTTACAACCCAGATACAATGCCACCATATGTCACAACGCACATGCCATGTCATCATTTGTTACAACCCACACAACACATTGCCATCTTCTGTTGCAATGCACACACCATGCCATCATATGTTACAACCCACACACTATGCCATCATATGTTACAACCCACACACCATGCCATCATCTGTTACAACCCACACACTATGCCATCATATGTTACAACCCACACACCATGCCATCACATGTTACAACCCACACACTATGCCATCATCTTTTATAACCCACACACCGTGCCATCATCTGTTACAACCCACACACTATGCCATCATATGTTACAACCCACACACCATGCCATCATCTGTTATAACCCACACACTATGCTATCATATGTTACAACCCGCACACCATGCCATCATATGTTACAACTCACACACCATGCCATCATATGTTACAACCCACATGCCATCATCTGTTACAACCGAGATGCAATGCTATCATATATCACAACCCACATGTCATGTTACAACCCACTCAACACCATGTCATCTTCTGTTGCAACCCACACACCATGCCATCATGTTAAACACACATACCATGCCATCATATGTTACAACCTACATGCTATGCCATCATTTGTTACAACCCACAAGCCATACCATCATCAACTGTTACAACCCAGATACAATGCCATCACATGTCACAAGCCACATGCTATGCCATCGTCTGTTACATCCCATACACCATGCCATCTTCTGTTGCAACCGACACACCATGCCATCATGTTACAACCCAGGCACCATGCAATCATCTGTGACAACTCATACACCATGCCATCATCTGTTACAATCCACACACCATGTCATCAACTATTACAATGCACACACCATGCTATCATCTAGTACATAATATTTTAAGATTTATGAGTAAAATATAGTGTACACGTATAGCGAGTTGGATAATTTGTCATAGTTAAACAGTGATGCATTTTGACCATGGAAACCAGTCATTTGCCCAAACCTGTGATACGAGGACCACTGGTCTTGAAAGACCACTTTTTCGTGGCAAAAGGGCAGTCTCTCAATAAAGGTTATACTGTATAAACATTGTGACCTGGAGTGAAGACAGACTGGTTGCCAAATGTACAGCCTCTTTTAACATTTATAAAATTAAAGTAAAATTCCAATCAATGCTGGTACAGTATTTATACTTTGTTATTGTAAGATGGAAAGTATTAAAAACATTTGTAATTTAAAAAATCTGCAGTTGTTTTCTCTAAAATTATTTGCAAGTGCTAATTGCAAAATACTAAATTTAAAAGTGAAATAATATCTCAAGCCATAATTAGAGATTGTGATTCTTGAATGTGCATCCATGTTATTTTCTATGCCACACACACACAAAATATCTTTAGCAGACAAGCTGGAAAAGGGGTCTCTGGTTAAAAATGTATAATGTGGCCCAGGTAGGAAAATGTACACCGTACAGGTGATGCATTTAAAGTTTTCTGAAAAACACAGACCTAGTTGGAAAATTAATTTTTATAACTTGACAAATACAAGTACTCAGATTTGCAGTTTGATATGGTGATACATATGTGGAATTAGATATCTTTTTAATGTACTTCCTATTCAGTTATGAAGACTTTCTTTTCAGTTATGTAAACTGAGATAAATTGTAGGCTGTCCTTAATACAGGAATACAGAACATTGTTGACAATCATTTATACAGGAGATAAACTATCAACAGTCCTTAATACAGGAATACAGGAAATTGTTGACAGTCATTTGTACAGGAAATGCACTTTTGATGGTTATTAATACAGGAATACAGGAAATAAACTAATGACATACCATATTACAGAAATTCAGGTAATTAGCTATTAACAGTCCTTATTACAGAAATTCAGGTTATAAGTTATTGGCAGTCCTTATTACAGAAATTCAGGTATTTAGTTTTTGAAGTCCTTATTACAGAAATTCTGGTAATAAGCTATTGGCAGTCCTTATTACAGAAATTCAGGTAATTAGTTATTGAAGTCCTTATTACAGAAATTCAGGTAATTAGTTATTGACAGTCCTTATTACAGAAATTCAGGTAATTAGCTATTGACAGTCCTTATTACAGAAATTCAGGTAATTAGTTATTGAAGTCCTTATTACAGAAATTCAGGTAATTAGTTATTGACAGTCTTTATTACAGAAACTCAGGTAATTAGCTATTGACAGTCCTTATTACAGAAATTCAGGTAATTAGTTATTGAAGTCCTTATTACAGAAATTCAGGTAATTAGCTATTTGCAGTCCTTATTACAGAAATTAAGGTAAATAGCTATTTGCAGTCCTTATTACAGAAATTAAGGTAATTAGTTATTGACAGTCCTTATTACAGAAATTCAGGTAATTAGCTATTTGCAGTCCTTATTACAGAAATTAAGGTAATTAGTTATTGACAGTCCTTATTACAGAAACTCAGGTAATTAGTTATTGACAGTCCTTATTACAGAAATTCAGGTAATTAGTTATTGACAGTCCATAAGCAGGGATGCAGGAGATGAAAGGAAATAAATATTATCAGTATTATCCATGACCATAAATCCTTTGAGATGTCCCCTTACCATGTAGAATCCAAACTGGAAATCTGTATTAATAATCAATGTTTTGTCTTGCATCTAATCCTACTAGTAAAGAGAATACATGTACTTATATTATTGTAAGACTCCATATGATTGAAAAAACAGAAACATGTTGATTTGAAACTGCCATATTCATCATGGAGTCCAGGATTACTTTTTATGAAAAGATCAGAGTATACATACTGACCATTTACCAACAAAAGGAAGCTGTTGATATATATAGGCAACTTGTGCCCATATATATGTTCACTTCCACACTTTGTAATGGCTGATTTATGTGAACAAAGGTCATATCTAACCACATTTAATGTAATATAAAAAGATAAGGCATCGAACAAAGAATGAACCAGATGAAGTGGATTTCCTTTCTTAAAATCTGTACAATTTGCATGCATTTGGAATTAGAGATATTTGTGATTTGGGGCTACAGTACTCTGGATTGTGATAGTATTGTGGACTGGTTTGGGGCTTCAGTGTAGTGGACTCGGATTTGAAGGAACAGTGTAGTGGACTGGTTTGGGGCTACAGTGTAGTGGACTCAGATTGGAAGGACTCTGATTTGAAGGAACAGTGTAGTGGACTCTAATTTGAAGGCACAGTTCTGTGGACTGATTTGTGGCTACAGTACTCTGGATTGTGATATTATTGTGGGCTGGTTTGGGGCTTCAGTGTAGTGGACTATGATTTGAAGGAACAGTGTGGTGGACTGATTTGTGGCTACAGTTTGTGGAATGTGATTTGTAGACCTGTACAATATTGTGGACTGTGATTTGGGGGTATTCTGATGTATTTTGAAAAGAAGTCAGATAGTTATCACTTTCCTTTGAATTGATTATTATATGAATGTAAATTTTGCCAACATACCTGGGGCCAACATCTTGCTGAGAACTTTCTCTACAGATTGAAGATCTGATATTATATACTGCATCAAAGTAGATTATAAAGTACATGTATTATGCATCAGTTACTTCATTTGGAACATCTTACTTTGTACATTATTAAAGTACATGTATTATGCATCAATTACTTCATTTGGACCATCTTACTTTGCACATTATTAAAATACATGTATTATGCATCAGTTACTTCATTTGGAACACCTTACTTTGTACCTTATTAAAGTACATGTATTATGCATCAGTTACTTCATTTGGAACATCTTATTTTGTACATTATTAAAGCACATGTATTATGCATCAGTTACTTCATTTGGAGCATCTTACTTGTATACTGCTATGTAACTTTGGTCCACTTGCAAATAAAACCTAAGACCCTAATCTGCTATCACATAAATGCATTTGTAGATCAGGGTCTATATTATTTATTCCACAGATTAATTAAACTGAATAGATCCAGATCTGCTTGACCATTATTCAATAACACTCTGGGTCTTGGCTGTTTGCATTTATATTGGACTTGTATGCATGTACATACGGTAATCAAGCAACACACTTTATTTTCTAGTCTGAGGTAGAGGAGAAAACCACTTAAAAGAATATCTCCATACCACAAAGAAAGAGCTTTGTGTTTTTGGAATTACTTCAACAAGAGTGCATGTTATGTACAATCAGGCTTTGTCATCTTCCCCTACAGTATGTATACGTCTTGACCACTCCTATAACACCAAAATACAATTTGATGATGTTATTATTATTATTATTTATATAATAGGTTGTAATGGTACATCAGCACAATAATGACTACTGTCTCAGATTAAAGGTGAAGTTCCAAAGAATACAAAATGTATGAAGTAAAAAACAATCCAATATAAACATTAACATCAAATACTACAAAATAAAGGGTACAAACGTAAAATTCCATAAAAAGTAAATAAAATTCACATCCAAAAATATGTCTTGCAGAGTAGAAGCTAGCAATTATGACAATGTGTTTTGCTGTCAATGAACTTGAACATCATGAAGAAATCTTACGCTGGAGAGTTTTAAATATATGGACGGTGTAATATCTTTGGATAGTGTAATATCTATGGAGAATTTAAAATATATGGATAGGGTAATATATATAGATATTGTAATAAGTGTAATATATATGAATGGTATAATAACTTTTGGATAGTGTAATATCTATGGATATTGTAATATCTATTGATAATGTAATATCTTTGGATAGTATAATATCGATGGATAGTGTAATATCTTTTGATAGTGTAATAATCTTTGGATTGTATAATATCGATGGATATTGTAATATCTATTGATAGTGTAATATCTTTGGATAGTATAATATCGATGGATAGTGTAATATCTTTTGATAGTGTAATATCTTTGGATAGTATAATATCGATGGATAGTATAATATCTTTTGATAGTGTAATATCTTTTGATAGTATAATATCGATGGATAGTATAATATCTATTGATAGTGTAATATCTTTGGATAGTATAATATTGATGGATAGTGTAATATCTTTTGATAGTGTAATATCTTTGGCAAGTTTAATATCTGTACAGAGTTTAATATATATGTAGAGTTTAATATCTATGGAAATTTAATATCTATGGATTGTGTAATATCTATTGAGTCACTTTACTATATATGGAGAGTTTAATATGGAGAGTGTAATGTATGTTGAGAGTGTAATGTCTATTGAATGTGTAATGTCTATTGAGAGTGTAATGTCTGTTGAGAGTGTAATGTCTATTGAATGTGTAATGTCTATTGAGAGTATAATGTCTGTTGAATATGTAATGTCTATTGAATGTGTAATGTCTATTGAGAGTGTAATGTCTATTGAATGTGTAATGTCTATTGAGAGTGTAATGTCTATTGAATGTGTAATGTCTATTGAGAGTGTAATGTCTATTGAGGGCATAATGTCTATTGACAGTGTAATGACTAATGTCTATTGACAGTGTAATGTCTATTGACAGTGTAATATCTATGAAGAGTTTAACACATTAACCCCAGGCGACGAGTTTACGGGACATGAGGTAGTAGCCTACTTCCAAGGTCTGTAGCATCAAGGTCATGCATGTTACACTAAAGTGGGTGGTATTATAGAAAGGTAGACAGATTTAGCTCTATAAAGATACAAAATAATCTGGACATTTTTGTTGCATTACAAAATACAGAGGTTAAAACCTAATATTTTGGACCCGTTTTTTTTTTTCCACCCAAAATTCGCCCATGGTCGGAATCCGATTTTGTGTCCAGATTTTAGACTTTATGGCCTCTGATCTGAAGTGCACACAGATAGGTGGACCTTTGCAAAAGGTAGGATAAGGTGGACATTTTGAATAAAGAGTCTTCTCCATACGAAACTTTTGGGTGCGTTATGCAAAAAAAACCCAAACAAATTCAACTTTTCACCTTCTGCTCATGCGCCATCAAACTAACCAATGAAAAACATTTTCTTTCGCATAAATAGCCATTTGTCTAATGGAATATTGCTTGGAAATCGATTTATTAGGATGTATTCGGAAATAGTCCCCAAAATGTGTTTCCTACTTGCATTCCATGCAAAAACAGCAAAAACCTCCAGGGGTTAATGTGTTAAAATCAATGGTGAGTTTAATATGGAGAGTGTAATATCGATGGAGAGATTAGTATCCATGGAGACTGTAATAACCATGTGTGGAGAATTTAATATCCATGGAGAGTGTAATATCTATGGAGAGTTTAATATCAGTGGAGAGTGTAATATCTATGGAGAGTTTAATATCAGTGGAGAGTGTAATATCTATGGAGAGTTTAATATCAGTGGCAAGTGTAATAACCATGTGTGGAAAGTTTAATATTCATGGAGAGTATAATATCTCATCATCATCATTCACTTGACCTCACCTGCGAAAAAATCAAGAACTGTTCATGAATTAGTTCCTGAACAGAAAATGGCCACTTCATGAATCTTCAGTTCATGAACTATTCATGAACAAATCTAAGAACTGTTCATGAATTGTTCTTGAACTAGTTCATGAACAGAAAAAGACTTGAATGAATGAATCTGCAGTTCATGAACTAATATTATTGTTCATGATCTCTGTTGAAATTACAGTTCATGGAAGTAAATTTCAGATTGATAATGAAAAGATACTCATGAAAGCTTTAGTTTTCATCTCAAAATAACTTTCCTTTCAACCTTTCAACTACTAACATTTTTAGTAACATTCCTCGTGCAAAAGTGTGAATACAACATTAGGTTAAATGTTGCATTGCAGATTAGTCTTCTATAAACAGTAACAAATGTCAAAATACAATTATGCCACTGCATTTTAAAATTGAAACAAATTTATTAATCATAGACAAAGGTCAAATTTATTAAGAAAGGCATATAAACTATCATTTGACAGTGATATTGGGCACAATTAGGGTGACCAATTTAAAAAAAAAACCTGTAGTTAACTTCTCCTCAGGACTTTTTGCAAGTTTTCAAGTTTTTTTATAAAATAAGTCCTTGTCCATTGAAATACACTGTAGAACTAGCAATTCCAGCTTTGCAAGTTTTTTCACATCAAGTGGTGGTCCTGCAGTGTCCCCACATTTAATAGTTTTTTTCCCCGTTCTTGAAGAATTCTTCAGCTCATTCTTTGTGAATATCTTCAGACATAAAACTTTAAAAATGTCTTGACTGCATTTCAAGTGTTGTACACTTTTTTTTAAGTTCGTCAATGGTGACTTCCTGCTGAGCTGAAACACTGCTGCATTCTACATCTACTACATCTGCTGCATTCTACATCTACTACAACTTCTTGAACACTAGACTGTTTAAGTGTTTTACTTTTCCATTTCCTTCTTCCTTTCTCTCTTCAAGTTTTCTTATTTTCTGTCTTAAATGTTTGTTGTCCTCTTTGAGCGCCTTAACATCTTCTTCCAGCTTTCTAATGCGTCTATCCCTGGACAAAATTAGATATAAGAAGACTATAAACAACAATGATAATATTTTGTTTAATGTCTTAATATATACTAGATGTCATTATGTGTAAACAGTTAAATGTTACAGATTTCACAAAGTATTCATGATGCAAAATACTGATTTCCAATATAGCTAGAGCCTATTAAACTCCCTATTTCCATTTCAGCTGAATCTGGGTAGTAACTAGCTTATTCTAAGAAAAATCAGATATGATTATAAGAATACATTAGGAGTACCTATGTGGGATAGGAAAATATCACCAGAGAGGTCAGGATTTAATGGGGGACAACAAAATGGCTCTGCATACACCATTATATATATACAGTATACAAATTCGATGTGTGCTCATACAAGATAGCATTTTCTATCATATATCTGGAAATGGGAGAAAATGTGTTTACAAATCAAAGAGGGCGACTAGCCTGCCTAATGGAGAATTAAATGACATTTTGCCAATTAGTTTTTTGTAGATGCAAGTTTTTTTTTTTTTATATCTAACTATAAAAATAAAAGGTAGCATCCCCCCCCCATAAATCGTGAAAAAAAGACCAGAATACTGTGAAAATTATGTGCATGTCGTCGCTGTATACCAGTCTTTTGCTTCAAGGCGTCAAGCATACCGTATTTTAAGGCGTATAAGTCGAGACTTTTTGACTTGAAAGTTCGGTCTTCGTCTTATACTCCGAATCGACTTATATATGGATTTTGTCATTGAAATTGCATCGACTTATATATGGATTACAGTATCCTATATGCTATTGATATTGCTCTATAATCGGCATAATCGAAAACAGGTCACATAGAAGTACAAATTCATGTTAAATTACTACGTCAATCAATTGGCATAAAATAATATGATTGCATTTATATTTGTAAGTTTTGTCATTATTTATTTTGCATTCTGCGTGTTTTTTCTTATTTCTCAAACATAAAATAAAAAAAAAGAAAACAATTACCGGTAAAAACTTCACCGGGCCGCATAGCACACTTACGGTCTATACTCTATAGTGTACTCTACTAATTCAAAGCATATTGTTTGTTCCTAAAAAAAAAGATATGAAATAACTGATCCATTAATATTTGATTTTCCAGTATAATGTTGGACACACGTGAGCAATTACCCGCATAGCTTTTTTTTATTGATCTAATTGATCCTACAAAGGGATGTAATCCATATTAACTCGAGTGTTCTATGATTATTTATAAAATAATGTAGATCATGCATTCTACTGAATCCCCCAAATCATATGTTTCTACGGTACTTTATCATTTTAGCTGTGCTGATATTTACAGTGACATAATTCAGTGGTTAAAATACAGCCAGTTCTGCCTGCTGTATTTATTAGAGTACATCAAAAGAACATGACGCAATAGCTGGGTGGCAAGTTCAAAGAACTTTGACTAGCAGCTTGGTTGGGAAAATGTGCTGAAATTTACAATGACTGAATTCAGAGACAGAAAGATCCTGAGATGTACATGTAGTTATCATAAGAATACACTTTATCTTCCATTATTTAATCTACGGACATGTACTATTTCATCATTCATTACGTACGCCCGTTACATAATTTTTGTTATTTTCTTTTCATTGAATTCAGTCACATAATGATCTGTGACAAAATTATTGAATATTTTACATCCGTGTGTGGATATTTTCGATGAAAATATTTGTATTATGGATTCAATGTATGTTACAAGATTCGCTGGTGAGTACACTGTGTTGATACTCTTTTCATGCAATAGATTATACATGTTTGTGATGTTCTTCTTAGCAGCTTCATAGATTTGTTTATGAATGTTGAGTCTAGTGGAAAGCCAAAGCCTCTCTGCTTTTCGGCGATGTCTTTTAGCAATGCGAAGCTATTCCCTAACACTGCTGTACCATGGAGAACACATTTTTATTGATACATGTGCTCTGCATTTGATTGCCATTGCATATGCATATTGTTACGTGCTTAGGCTCAAATAAACAGTAACATAGAAAGAGTGAAAATAACAAGCTTGTAAAAACTTAACAAACAATTTATTGTGTACAAATAATTTTCATAAAAGGAAAAATAAACTTACGGTTTTAAAGAATCAAGTCCAAAAATTAATCCAAAAAGAATTCAAAGTATAATCCACTAGTGGAATTGCAAAAGTCCTGGTAATAAAATGTCCTTAAAATTCCCAGTTCGAATCTTTGTGGAGTATCCAAAATGGAAGACGATGTCACGTGATGAAGTCAGTTCTGGTCTTATGAATTCAATGAGCACAAATGTTTTCCAGATAAATAACACAATAAATTCCTCTTGATCCAAACAAATTAAAATAATTTCCAGTACAAGGTAATTTAAAATAACTCAAACTATAACACACATCTTTGTATTTTAAAAGCCCAATCTTCTACTGAATTAGCTCGCTCCCAAACACAACTATATACTGGTTTTTATGTAAACAGGAAGGGGTCACATGATATTCTATAATCTTACAGAATAAAGTTACGTTCATAAAAACACATACACAGCGTATGACCCAGATGAGAACCAGTCATTTTTATAGTAGAGCTCTATCATGTCCTTGGAATCAACCAATCATTTTAAAAGCTTGTTTACCAGCCATGAAGCAAGGTCAGCATCTGGTGTTTATAGACCATCCCAATTTCTAGAAAAATTATCTCCCAATTAATAAATTTTAAACTTAAAATGTCAAATTTGAATCTGACAAAAATAAATAAATGACTTAAATCAAATATACGTAGCAATATCAGTGATGTACCTTGTGGGTTTATAATCTTAATCTTCATTCCCTACTCATATTGTGACCTTTGTTATTCATTATAACCTCTTTTCGTAAACGTTCTATAATTTTGATTGCTATATTTAGGAGCCTAAAACACAGACATCCAGAAAAGCCTTGGCAGGTGCCATGGGCACTGCATTGCTAGAGACCCATCACTGACCTGCAATTACCAGACATAATGGATGGCTGTGGTTAGGGAAAATCATTTTTAGTGTCCAAGGTCGAAGTTAGTGTAAGCCAAAGAAGAAAAATGGTTTCTGCACAATAAATTTGTTCTCTATCATCCACAGTGACCAATAATAAAGAAGAGCCCATTCAGTTTTGGTTTCAGAAGGTCAAAGTGCAATGTCACTGGAAATAAAGGAAGAAAATTGGTTTATGTAATTAATAAATAATTAATTATTTATAAATACAATTGGTTTATGTAATTAATAAATAATTAAGCTCTACATCAGTAGACCAAAACTAAATATTGTGGACAATGCAATATTGAAAAGCCTTTGATTTGAGTCCTAAAGGTAAGAGGTCAGGGTCACAGTGACTGAAAGAAGGGAAATAACGTTTTGCACAATATATTTATTTAAAAATTTTTACAACTTTAACTGAAGTTTGTGAAGGGTTTGCACTTAAGATTTGGACCATGTGATATTAATTTTGTTGTCAAAAGGTTAAGATGACAGGAGTGGTTATTTAAGACTGTGGTCCATAATCCATTTGTGATAAGACACATTTATTACATCATCCCATCTCTAAAGTCAGGTACAGCTGCCAGTAACATAGACCCTGCCCTGCTGTTACATAATATACTGGTAGGTCATGGTCTGTATTATTTGTTTTATTCAATAGACTGCATAGACCCAGATATGTAAATGTGACAGCTGGATTCAGTAGACTGCATAGACCCAGATCTGTAAATGTGACAGTTGTATTCAATAGATTACATAGACCCAGATCTGTAAATGTGACAGATTCAATAGATTACATAGACCCAGATCTGTAAATGTGACAGATTCAATAGACTGCATAGACCCAGATATGTAAATGCATTTTGTGACAGTTGGATTCAATGTGCTATCTAGTATAGATGGTAATTCCACTGATACATTCATGTATTTTAGCAATGTACAAATGAATTTTTTTTGCAAAAGCATGAAAGGAAATGATTTTTTTAAAAAATTACATTAAGAAGAGAAGATGAAAAGTTGAAATATTATCTTAATTTGTATGAAATGCATAATTAGACATAATTTGAATCTGATTCTTATGTATTATTTTTCTGTTTTCTCTCTCATTCAGTTGCCAGTCTTATTGCCAGCATTATCAGGATCTCAAGATGGCAAAATGTCCGGCAGATCAGTTGCAGCATTTGAGTCTTCAAGGTGAGTTTTGAGGCAGCTAGTTACCCACATCTTGAATGTTTACAAAATTAATTCAAATGATTATTTCTTTATCAAACAAATTATTTGTTTGCACAGTCTAAGCAGTTATTGTAGATACACCCGACTGACTAGGGTGAGGAGAAGGCATCATTTGGTTAGGAAACATTTGGCCTCTGGCTACATAAAGCAGGTGACAGTTATACACAACATTTATATATGAAATTTGTGGGGTGGGAGATTAGAATGGTTGCCAGGGTCAGATGATAGCTGCAGGGTTCACTGTGTATATGCCACTTCTACATGGCAGAGAATTAGATAAACGATGTATTTGTATACTTCATTCAATTATGCAAAATAATATAAGTTGTGGAATTTAGTTCAAAGTCCATACGAATGATCTATGCTGTTGGTACAAGTTCATATGTAACTATACTGTTTGTACAAGTTCATATGTAACTATACTGTTGGTACAAGTTCATATGTAACTATACTGTTTGTACAAGTTCATATGTAACTATACTGTTGGTGCAAGTTCATATGTAACTATACTGTTGGTACAAGTTCATATGTAACTATACTGTTGGTACAAGTTCATATGTAACTACACTGTTGGTACAAGTTCAGATGTAACTAATGTTGGTACAAGTTCAGATGTAACTACACTGTTGGTACAAGTTCATATGTAACTACACTGTTGGTACAAGTTCATATGTAACTACACTGTTGGTACAAGTTCATATGTAACTACACTGTTGGTACAAGTTCATATGTAACTATACTGTTGGTACAAGTTCAGATGTAACTAATGCTGGTACAAGTTCAGATGTAACTAATGTTGGTACAAGTTCATATGTAACTACACTGTTGGTACAAGTTCAGATGTAACTACACTGTTGGTACAAGTTCAGATGTAACTAATGTTGGTACAAGTTCATATGTAACTATACTGTTGGTACAAGTTCAGATGTAACTTGCTTGTTTCAAATGGTATTACTTTATCACTGTAATAACACAGAATCCTGTATTCATATGGCGGTACTTTATCACTGTAATGACACACAGAATCACTTATTCAAGTGGCAGTACATTATCACAGTAATGATACACAGAATCCTGTATTCAAATGGCAGTAATCTATCAATGTAATATCACGCAGGTATAATAATAATACCTTTAAATGGTAGTACTTAACCACTTTAATAAACAACAGAGAGAATGTTGTATTTAAATGGTACTATTTTATCACTGGACTGCTCCGGTGGACTAACTGTTAGAGCGTATGCCTCAGACGTGGGAGGTTGTGAGTTGGAACCCCAGCCAAGTCATACAAACGACTTACAAAATATAGACTCCATACTAGTTTCGTGTATTACAGTTGGAAAAGAAATGTTGGATTGACCAGACTCCATACTAGTTTGATTTATGACAGTTGTACAAGAAATGTAGGATTGATTTGTACATGTAGTTAGTAAAACCCATTTGAAAAAAAGACATACAATAAAAGTGTTGTATTACGGTACTCAGTTATAGAAGGTCAATTATGTATGTGATTGATATAGAAATCAAAATTTGGAATCTGATCAGTGTTATTTAATATTACTTAAAGTTGAAGATTTTTTGGGCAGATGAACTTTGCAAGGCATTCGCACCCTGGGAAATATCCATTAACTATAGCACAGATTGGTTTATTCAGTCTCGCATCTTGGAGACAACATTGAGTACTTTGTGTCGCTGTCTGCAAAGAAGTCTTGAGAACCAGACAGCATATCAGGTTCTGGTTTGGCACTGATCAATATGATATTAAGCTTGTACATGTTTGGTTATCTTCTAACCATTGATTTCTTGTGCAATTAATAATTTTTAGTGTTTTGTGCAGGAACTATGCAAATAATGTGTCAAATAACTAATGTGTTTGATAATATCATATCTTGTTTCATAATCAATGCAAATTTTTCTTTGTGCTGCAGTTTCAAGAATCTCTGACTTTGTACCGTATTTATCAATGAAAAAGGAATGCCCCGATGTGATCATAGTGAAATCACTAGTCCCTCCAACCTATTCCCATATGTCTTTACTAAACAAAACTGGTGCCGTCTTAGTTTTTCATTTTTAACACACACAAATTTACATTCAGCAAATGATATTGGTAATTTTCAGTAATATCTTTAGCACACACAAGAAAATGTATACTAGGAAATATTTTCACACAAATATGTATACTATAATAGAGCTAAAGAAAAAAGAAAAAAACTACCAATCAAATTTATTTAAAAGTGTTAGCGGAATCCTTCATTTTCATGTCAGGCTATAGTGTAGCCTTATTACTTTACTTTTATGAGATTTAATGTAGACAGTTTATACCCTTCGGTGACAGGGAGTTTCATGTGGATGGATGGATATGCACATAAAGATGTTATCAAATAACAGGAAATATACTGCATGCCAACTTAAAACGTCAGTGTCGGAGAGTTTACTAATTATCACTGTTTTCCAATGTATTTTTTCCAATGTATTTTTCCAATGTATTTTTTCCAATGTATTTTTTTCTTTTTTTTTTTCTTTTTCTTGTGTAGTCATATCATGAAAGATGGTGTAAAGCCCTTAGAGCTTCGAAAGATTAGGCGCTATTCAAAGTCCTCATTATTATTATTATTATTATTATTATTATTATTATTATTATTATTATTACTATTATCTTAAGTGCTCAAGAAAAATGAGAGAGACTTAGCATTGGTTGTAAGTTGTATTTGCCAGGGTCTAATAGATTTAGGATCTGCAATTGTATAATTCATGCCCGTTTCTCAAATACAATGCACAAAAATCACATAGCATATTTTCAATCACTATCTTTTTGTCATTATCAAAAATCCCTCCAGTTTTGAGACAACTACCCACTTTTTTTTTTCAAATGGGGAAAATCCCATTTCCTTTAAAATGGGGAAGAAAATTTCATCAGTAATTTTTCAGTTCTAGAATAGACTGATAATTTGCCCTCTGTAACGTGATCTTTCTTTAAGCTAGAAAACATTTTGGGCTTCTTTTGGCATTAGTATAACCACAAGAATTCACATTGTAAATGTACATGTATTGAGATGCTCAATGTTGAAGCATGAAGAAATTGATAAAGGTAGGACAGTTTTTTAAAATAATTATTTCCTATGAATAATCCCTCCAAGCAATTCAATATCATATTCATATTGAAAAGAGACATTTTTAAAATATAAAATGGAAACATTTGGATAATAAATTCTATTAATAAAAGTTGTGCACATATTATCAAAGTTGGTCAGAAAAACATAGCCCATATGTATGTCTTTTTCTTGAAATGTGTACATTATCGGTTAGCATTTAGACCTCTGGCTGAAAGGGCAAAGGCTTGACTAAAAGAAATTTAGGTTGGTTACCTTGTTGTGTCTTTGGGGGAGACTTTTTACAAACTGTCTTGAAAATGAAAAAAAAATACTTCTGTTTCTGTGTTGTAAAACACCACAATGTACCAAAACCAAACTGTTCTGTTATTTCCCAAGTCATAAAACTTCCATGGTGTCTTTTTTTCTAGGTGCTTGTTACTTTCAAGGTTCTGTTACTAATGGTGTCTGTTACTTCCAGGTATCCACTACTTTCTAGGTGCTTATTACTGTCGTGATACTGGTCACTGCATAGGTGTCAATTATTTCAAGATGATTACTGTTCCAGTGTGTATTCTTGTGTGTATTACTTTCTAGGTGCTTTTTACTTTTGTGATACTGGTCACTGCATTGGTGTCAATTACGTCAAGGTGATTACTATGCCAGTATGTATTCCTGTGTGTATTATTTTCTAGGTGTTTCTTACTTCCTAGATTTCATTTATTTCCTTGGTTTTTATAATATTTTAGGTGTCTGTTACTACCTAGCTGTCTATCAATTCCAAGATGTATATTACGGTAATTTCTGTGTCTATTACTCCCTAGGTGTCCATTTCTTCCTGGTTGTGTATTGCTTCCTAGGTGTCTTACTTTCAAGTTTCTGTGACTTCTTGTCTAACTGTTACTTCCAAGGCATGTCTTACATCCTACTTTCTAGATATTTATTACTTCCTGTCTATAAATTCCTAGTTGTCTGTTACATCCTAGGTGTCTGTTACTTTCTAGGTATCTATCCATTTCTAGCTGAGTATATTTTCTGAAAATCCTTGCTCATTTAAGGTTTTTTTATTCAGTTAATCATCTGGTTGAGCATTGTTCTTGTCATACAAGGGTTGCAGGTTTGATACCCAACTATGTCAATCCTGGACAGCTACTCTGTGTACTTGGAGGAAAAACATTTAGTTTCCGTTTCTTCCACATTATGTAGCCATGTATGTGTTGATAGTGCATTAAAATCAAAAGAAATCAGTTGCATAAATCACTCGAACATGTTACAAACTTTCCACACATCACATGAAACAAATCAGTTGCATAAATCACGCGAACATGTTACAAACCTTCTGCACATGTGGTTACAAAACCTTGTACACAACACATGAATGTGAGGAATAATTTTAAACAGCTGTTTTATGCAGTGCATGCTGGTTGGTTTTTGTGAGAAAACTCTGTACATCTTTCAAATGAATTGATTGCCAAGTGAACTCATATGAAAGTTTTCAAGTAATTCTTAGCTACACAAGGCTCATTTTGTTTTCTACAGCCAGCATTTATAAAATGAGCAATGTAGTCGGAAATTATAGACTTGTTCACTCTTAAGTGGAGTTTAATGAATATCCTAGCATGATCATGTAATGGCCATTATTAAAATGATCACCTGATATGATCATGTACAGGCCATTATTAAAATGATTGCATGTCATGATCATGTACAGGTCATTATTATAATGATCACTTGTCATGATCATGTACAGACCATTATTAAAGTAATCACCTGTCATGATCATGTACAGAGCATTATTAAAGTAATCACCTGTCATCATGTACAGAGCATTATTAAAATGATGAACTATCATGATCATGTACAGGCCATTATTAAAGTAATCACCTGTCATGATCATGTACAGGCCATTATTAAAGTAATCACCTGTCATGATCATGTACAGGCCATTAGTAAAGTAATCACCTGTCATGATCATGTACAGGACATTATTAAAGTAATCACCTGTCATGATCATGTACAGGCCATTATTAATTTAAAAGTAATCACCTGTCATGATCATGTACAGGATATTATTAAAGTAATCACCTGTCATGATCATGTACAGACCATTATTAAAGTAATCACCTGTCATGATTATGTACAGAGCATTATTAAAATGATGAACTATCATGATCATGTACAGGCCATTATTAAAGTAATCACCTGTCATGATCATGTACAGACCATTATTAAAATGATCAACTATCATGATCATTTACAGGCCATTATTAAAGTAATCACCTGTCATGATCATGTACAGGACATTATTAATTTAAAAGTAATCACCTGTCATGATCATGTACAGGAGATTATTAAAGTAATCACCTGTCATGATCATGTACAGAGCATTATTAAAGTAATCACCTGTCATGATCATGTACAGGACATTTAAGTAATCATCTGTCATGATCATGTACAGGACATTATTAATTTCAAAGTAATCACCTGTCATGATCATGTGCAGGACATTATTAAAGTAATCATCTGACATGATCATGTACAGGACATTAAAGTAATCATCTGTCATGATCATGTACAGACCATTATTAAAATGATCAACTATCATGATCATTTACAGGCCATTATTAAAGTAATCACCTGTCATGATCATGTACGGGACATCATTAATTTAAAAGTAATCACCTGTCATGATCATGTACAGGAGATTATTAAAGTAATCACCTGTCATGATCATGTACAGAGCATTATTAAAGTAATCACCTGTCATGATCATGTACAGGACATTATTAATTTAAAAGTAATCACCTGTCATGATCATGTGCAGGACATTATTAAAGTAATCATCTGACATGATCATGTACAGGACATTAAAGTAATCATCTGTCATGATCATGTACAGGACATTATTAAAGTAATCACCTGTCATGATCATGTACAGGACATTATTAAAGTAATCACCTGTCATGATCATGTACAGGCCATTAGTAAAGTAATCACCTGTCATGATCATGTACAGGACATTATAAAAGTTATCATCTGTCATGATCATGTACAGTACATTATTAATTTAAAAGTAATCACCTGTCATGATCATGTGCAGGACATTATTAAAGTAATCATCTGACATGATCATGTACAGGACATTAAAGTAATCATCTGACATGATCATGTACAGGACATTATTAAAGTAATCACCTGTCATGATCATGTACAGGACATTATTAAGTAATCACCTGGCATGATCATGTACAGGCCATTATTAAAGTAATCACCTGTTATGATCATTTAGTGGCCATTATGATGAGGTTTTTTCATAGACTTTCATAGTTTTATATAAACAATAGATTTTGTATTGGAGATATTAATATCATTTTGTACTTTGATACATAAGTGTTTTAGCCCATACAAAATGTCATATTCAATTGCTTGAGAAGTTTAGAGGCTGAAAAGACATTTGCCCAACTCAAAATAGTTTGTGACTGTTTTTCTTTCTAGTTGTCAACCAAATTTTCAGCCTGAAGGCCTGAACTGATGAGTCCTTGTTTAGGACTTACTAATACTTCTCTTTAATATATTTTCTGCCACATTTCTTCATTGAAAGTATTGTATTGCAATTTCCATGTTTTGGATAAAGCTCATTTATGTGCTTCACTCATTAACCCCTAGAGCCGAGTTTACGGTTAATGAGGTAGTAGCCTACTTTCAAGGCCTGTAGCATCAAGGTCATGCATGATACACTAAAGTGGGTGGTATTATTGAAAGGTAGCCAGATTTAGATCTACAATGATACCAAATAATGTGGACATTTTAGTTGCACTACAAAATACAGAGGGAAAAAAATAGTTTTTTGGACCCGTTTTTTTTAACACCCAAAATTCGCCCATGGTCGGAATCCGATTTTATGTCCAGAGCTTAGACTTTATGACCTCAGATCTAAGGCAGACTGGTCTGAAGTGCACACAGACAGGTGAACCGTTGCAAAAAGTAGGATAAGCTGGACATTTTGAATAAAGAGTCTTCTCCTTACGAAAATTATGGGTCCTTTAAGCAAAAAAAAAGTGAACTCTAACTTTTCGACATTTGCTCATGTGTTAGCAAACTAACCAATGGAAAACATTTTCTTGGCACAACTAGGCTTTGATCTAATGGAAAATTGCATGGAATTTGATGTATTAGGATGAATTCAGAAATAGTCCCAAAATGTGTTTCCTACTCACATTTCATGCAAAAACGGCAAAAACTTCCAGGGGTTTTAATGTGTTAATCATGGTACCCATAAGCATTTAGAAGACAGAGATCAGGATAGTCTCCATTTTGTAATCAATTGCTACTGGTATCGTTAGAATGATAACAGAATAAGTTTTGGAAAAAAACAACCTTTTTCGATATCAAATTTAAGTCCCTGACATTGTCCAATTTTCTTATTCTGTATTGCTGATTGATTGATAGATCGATATATAATTCTGTATTGCTGATTGATTGATAGTTGAGGTGAGTCTAACTGAGTAAGTTGAGTTAAAAAGAGTTTTCACACCATGAACTTGATAACTATATTTTTGGTTTTGTACAGGATCAAAACTGGTAACCATAATATATGTGACCATCCAGTGCAATAAAAACAATTGAGGAGGATCTATTAGATATTGCTTATGAATACAGTGTGGAACTCAAACTCTCCTTTGACTACACTACCCAGAATATTGCAGTCTTTTGGATTTGTCTTTGTAGTGATGCCATGCTATATCTGTCTGAAGACTGGTGCTCCAGGATGCAACAGATTCCTGGCTTCTTGTCGCACCAATTTAATCCTTCAAGTTGTTGACTTGGCCCTCCACCTGGATTGCAGAATGTGTGATTGACTGAGTTGCTGGGTTGTTGACTAGGTCATACTTCTGTGTTGCTGACTTGGCTGCTGAGTCACCAACTGAGTCATCAACAGTCCTGGGTCATGGACTAGGTTGGTCTTCTGGGTCTTCAACTATTGACTAGGTCACTGACTTTGTCATCCACTAGGTCAATGGTCATTGGTCATTACTTACTCAGGATCAACATAGTTGAACACAATGTCATGATTCCAAGATTTTTGCACTTCTTGAACCAACCTTCTAGCACCTGCATTCTGGTCAGTGAAAGACCTAGCCCTTATTCTTTTTAGGTTTCCCAGTCCTACCCTTTTCCATTCAGCTTACTAGGACCAGCTGTACTTGCTCTGGCTGGGTGTTTATGCTGCTTTACATAGAACATCTTCACACAATTCTGCTTCATAACATACCACCATTGCAGCCACAGTTGGCATGTTTATATTAATCACATGACCCCAAAACTAAGATGCTAGACAGTACTACAAAGTCTGTAAAACTTATATATCAAGAACAAACACTAGCTTTTCTGAAACAAAAAGTACAGTCGATGTGTTTTCTCATTACTTTTTCATATTGGTGTTGTATGTTTGGACAAATTGAAACTGAAGGACTTTAAGACTTTGTGCCAAAGTAAGATACCATCCTTCTTGCATGGGACTTCTCAATAACCAGGAAAGAGTGATTTTGTACATTGTGCAAATTTCATGCAAGTATACAAGTTTAGAATTTTTCCAGTGCAGGCTTGGGGGATGTACTGACTGTAGAGTACAGATGGTAAAGTTCTAAATGTCAACTCCCATTACCCTTCTGAGTCAGCTTGCAAGGCTGTTGGTTGCATGATTTTAAGTGCCAGGGTTGGCTGCAAGTTTTTTTTCTTGCAGGACTTGATGTGGATTTAATTTTATTATATTCATATTTTTGGATATCTTTGTAATTTTGGATAGTTTTTTTTTCTGGATTTTTGGATTCTGTTGTGTCTGGATTTGTTAAACATGAAGCAGATTTGGAAATCCATGAGTGGATTATTTAACAAAGCAGAAGAGAGCTGCAAGCCACAAGGTAATTAATGTCTGTAACTATTTTGTGGATGTGTTGGGGTTTAGAAATCTGGAATTTTACAAGATGCATAAACTGAAATTGAATATTGTAATGTCTGTTTTCTTATTTTTTCGAACCAATAGTGCTTTTACAAATAATGAAATACTGACCATTTCCTAGTGACCTAGAATTTACAAAAGTTGCAGTATATAAAATATACATTTAGTTCTTTGTCCCAGAAAATTTGAAGTCATAAAAAAAAAGATATAATCTTTTATGAATTGTTACATGAGAGTATTTGTTACATTAACAACTTATTAATAGATACAGAAGGGTGTGGGGGTGTGGTAAAGGAGGGGTGTGATGAGGGAAGGGTGTAAAACATTGGAGGATATTTACTTCAGTTACATGGGCAACTTTTCAGTTGAAAAGGTGGTGGGTGGGTGTGAAGAGATGAACAGACAATTTTCAAAGTCAGTTAGGAAGTTGAATACATCTACCCAACATATCGCCATATACTGACCACCAAATGTCAAGAATGTGTATTTCATATGTTCACGATTTTTATTTGGTTACAATTGTTACACTGACTGATATAAATATAGGGGCCCCAAGTGGCCGAGTGGTTTAAAGCGCTTTCCATTACGGTTCACTGCTGTCTCACCTCAGTCTGCTGGGTTCGAGTCTAAGATTTGGCTAATGTAGTTATGTGAGAAAGCTTGCCAGTAGCTTCTCGTGGGTCGTGGTTCTTTCCGGGGGGTTTCCCGGGTTCTTCCTTCACCGATAATACTGGCCGCCATGTATAGCCTATTGTGTGCTGAAAAATGGTGTTAAACCCTAAAACAAATAAACAAGCAAAGACTGATATAAATGCTTTCTGTACGTTATGAACTGAATAGTTTTAACTGGGCGTACAACTAAGCTTCTCTGACGGCCATATATGGCAAGTTCCTTTTGTTTTTCCACAATTCCAGTCTTTTTCAGATCATAACAGCCTATATGTAATAACAAAAATACAACAAACAAACAAAAATAAACAGGAACCAAAGGCTAAACACCAAGTTGTAATTTCTGCATTTAATAACAACAAAACAATGCTATTGAAATGTAGTCAGTTGAATGCACATGCTCTGTTTCACATTTAAAAAAGACTCCATGACTTGAAAAGTGTTTGCATTTAAAAATCAGTTGCAGATATTGCACTGGACATAAAACAAGGCACTGTGGACTTTGATAAGCAGTGTGGACTGACCTAGGCTCTGTGGACTTGGATAGGCACTGTGGACTTGATAGGCTCTGTGGAATTGGATAGGCACTGTGGACTTTGATAAGCACTGTGGACTTGGATAGGCAGTGTGGACTTGGATGGGCAGTGTGGACTGGCCTAGGCTCAGTGGACTTGGATAGGCACTGTGGACTTTGATAGACAGTGTGGACTTAGGCAGTGTTGTCTTGGATAGGCACTGTGGACTTTGATAGGCACTGTGGACTTGGATAGGCAGTGTGGACTGACCTAGGCTCTGTGGACTTGGATAGGCACTGTGGACTTTGATAGAGAGTGTGGACTTAGATAGGCAGTGTGGACTTGGATAGGCACTGTGGACTTGATAGGCACTGTGGACTTTGATAGGCACTGTGGACTTGGATAGGCACTGTGGACTTGGTTATGCAGTGTGGACTGACCTAGGCTCTGTTGACTTGGCCAGGCATTGTGGTTTTGGCCAGGCTCTGTTGACTTGGCAAGGCACTGTGGACTTTGCTAGGCAGTGTGGACTTGGCCAAACGCTGTGGAATAGGTAGCATATTACAGATTAAGTATCTAGTATGCTCATAAAAAATATATTTATTTTCACTCTCATTATTATCTTTATTCCCTTAAATTATTGTTTATGGAATCGGCATTTTTCTGATGTCTATTAGAAGATATTTGCTTGTATCAAGTATACTTGTAGATAAGTTTCATCAGGTGTATGAAAATACTGATCCCTCACCCCATGAAATATATCCTTTATTCCCTTAAAACAATAAGATGTTTTGTTTATTGTATGTCAAACATTCTGGTTGGCTAAAGTGTATAACAGACTGAAGTAGCAGATGTCTTACAGTAGTGGCAGCTGTTTTCTATTTATATTCTTTGGAGTTTTGTGTACATTTGATATGAGTAGCAAGTGTTTAGAATTTATATTTTGAGGCCTTCTGAGTACAATGCTAAAGAAATGTAAATAGTAACACAAGACCCCAAATCCAAGGTGGAAAAGCTAATTCTTGAAAATAAAAATATGACAGAAAAAAAGTTACAGTGGGATTTGAGAGGTCAGCATTATACTACAGCATTAATTGATTCACAGTATTGTGGTTGAATCTTTTGCTCATAATAGATTCAATTCAGTGATTTATTTTTCCCTTGTATGTCTACTGATTCATGGTCAAGCATGGTGGTGTCTAGACTTGAAATACAACAAGTATACAATAATAAGCATGAATGGAAAATGTTTGTAACAGTGGTTGGAAAATCTACAAATTCATCAGACCTGCCAACTCTTGATTTTTACGTAAGTCTTATGAAAATTACCCTTATAATACAGACTCATAGCATAATAGCAAAAACTATAGAAAAATGAACATTGCTGTAAAATCAGGATAATTGGTTCATCCGTGTTTTATTTGGATCCAGGTCATTTTAGAATTAGTGAAATTAGGCAGCGAACCAGACTAACTTTACAGCAGCACCCCAGATGCTTTAAACTGCAGCTATTTGTTCATGTAAAGCATCTGCATGATCAAACTGTTGATTATATAATTTTTTTAAAATGGCAACTAGAAAGAGATGCATGTTTAAAATGTAAAAGAAAATAAGTTTCTAGAAAAGTGTTAATATATCAAAACAAAGGAATAAAAGGAGCATTCAGATTCTTACAAATAAAAGCAGAAAACACTTTTCTAGAAACTTATTTTCTTTTACATTTTAAACACCATTACGTTTATTGGACATCATGTGCCATTTTGAGTATGTTTTATGGTGGGAGATATGATGATTTCCATTGTCATGTGAAATGGAAAATAATTTCCAAGAATAATGTCAAGTTGATGATAGCAACAAGCCATTGAGATGCATAGGTTTTGAAAGACATTAATTGACTGATATTGAACTGTTAATTGACTGAACTCGTATGTCAAATTCCACCCTCTGAACTCATTATATGTCAAATTCCACCCTCTGAACTCAGTATATTAAAATTCCACGCTCTGAATTCATTATATGTAAAATTTGACCTCTGAACTCATTATATTAAAATTCCACCCTCTAAACTCAATATGTTCAAATTCCACCCTCTGAATTAAGTATATGTAAAATTCCTCCCCGTGAACTCATATATTGAATTCCACCCTGAGAGATCATTATATAGCGAATTCTACCCTATGAACTCAGCTAATGAAACTTTATGATACCACACAATTGAAGAGTTTTTGAGGGAATGCAGTTTATTTTACAAAGTATGGAGTTCAAACGAAACTGTGGACACTCTTAGGGAATGCAATTCATATTTTAAAAAATTGGGCTTTTAAATGGAATGCAGTTTTTATTCAAAATTCTGAACAAAAAATATTGTAGACTTTTTAAGGGAGAGTAGTTTATGTACAGAGTTTTTGACTTTTTGAGGAAATGCAGTGGTATGTATATTTAATGTGCATTGTTTGTTAGCCTTTTTCTTAATTCATTATATGATATAAGGGGCCCTGAGTTTCCGAGTGGTCTAAAACGCTGTCCGTTATGGATCACTGCCACCTCACCTCTGTCTGTGTGGGTTCGAGTCTAGGATTCTGCCAATGTGGGTATGTGAGAAAAGCTTGCCGTTATGGTAGCTTCTCGTGGGTCGGTGGTTATTTCCAGGGTTTTTCCAGGGTTCTTCCTCCACCATTAATACTGGCTGCCATGTATAGCCTATCTTGTGCTGAAAAATGGCGTTAAATCATAAAAACAAACAAAACATTATATGATATGGATAATTGTATTTTGGACTTGACCTTGTCCAAAACCAAATTCATTTTTTACAGGACATAGGAAATTTCCCCTGAAAATGCTTGGTCCACCTGTTGTTTACAACATTTTATATTATAGGTTTAGTAACAGACCTTCTATTTATAACTAAGATTTTATCTTGTAAACATTTAAACTTTCCAGAATGAAATTTTCCAATAGGTAATAGTTTTTTTTGGAGGGCGGGGGTGTTTATCAAGAAATTTTTATTTTTTGCTGTACCATCGGAACAGATTCAGTTGTATTATTATGGTGTCCAGTATCTCACTTGGCTAGAATTTATTTATTTAAATTATTTATTTCAAATTATTTAATTCAAGTTTTTATTCTCTGGCAATTCAAAGCTTTGAAAAATTAGATTAATGGCAATAGAGACTTTGATTTACAGTGAAATTCAAAGAAGGTTAGGGTACTAATGGATTGCATTGTGATTCAACAAAAAATTGTTGTTACATCACTACAACACAGGTTATGACAGGCACATCACTACAACACAGGTTATGACAGGCACATCACTACAACACAGGCTATGACAGGCACATCACTGCAACACAGGTTATGACAGACACATCACCACAATACAGGTTATGACAGGCACATCACTACAACACAGGTTATGACAGGCATATCACTACAACACAGGTTATGATAGGCACATCACTACAACACAGGTTATGACAGGCACACCACATAACAGGTTATGATAGGCACATCACGACAACACAGGTTATGACAGGCATATCACCACAATACAGGTTATGACAGGCACATCACTACAACACAGGTTATGACAGGCACATCACCACAAAACAGGTTATGACAGGCATATCACCACAATACAGGTTATGACAGGCACATCACCACAAAACAGGTTATGACAGGCATATCACCACAATACAGGTTATGACAGGCACATCACCACAAAACAGGTTATGACAGGCACATCACCACATTACAGGTTATCAGATGCACATCTGTATAACACAGGTTATCACATGCACATCAACAATGCCAGCATTGGATTTGTCCTGGAATACAGCTCAAGTTTATTCTGCACTTTAATCATTATGATTGGTTATAAATTTGAGGATTATTTGGAATTTAATTCACAATACTGTAAGTTCTTTTTACATTTATCACTGTGTTTTAGGGAAATTAATTATTTGTTTAAATGTACAAAAACTTGATTTTTGCACTTTTTTGTTACTTTAATTAGGTCATTTGAGACATAATAGCATTTTCCATTAAAAAATTTTGACTTTGAGAGAATGCTGAATATATATATATATATATATATATATATATATATATATATATATATATATATATATAATGTTGACTTATTGAGGGCATGTAGTTCATATATTCAAGATTGTGAACTGTTCGAGAGAATGCTGTTGATATTGCACAGTTGAAGTAACCATGTGCTTTGAGAATGGTACAGTATTTAATGGATTCAAACTGCATGTAACAGCCCAGACATAACCATCTAATACCAAACACTGCATGAATGCCACTGTACCATATGCAGTTGGTAAAAATGTTTTAATAATTATGTTAGGTTCCTGGAATCCATGTGGAATTTGAATTCAACAAAAATATCCTGTAAACTTACTTGGAAAGTACTCTTTCTCATAAAATGTCCTGGAAACTTCCATGAAAAGTACTCTTTCTCATGAAATGTCCTGGAAACTTCCTTGAAAAGTACTCTTTCACATAAAATGTCCTGGAAACTTCCTTGAAAAAGTACTCTTTCTCATAAAATGTCCTGGAAACTTCCTTGAAAAGTACTCTGTCTCAAAATATCCTATAAACGTCCTTAAAAAGTACTCTGTCTCATGAAATATCCTGGAAACTTCCTTGAAAAGTACTCTTTCTCATAAAATGTCCAGGAAACTTCCTTGAAAAGTACTCTTTCTCATAAAATGTCCTGGAAACTTCCTTGAAAAGTACTCTTTCTCATAAAATGTCCTGGAAACTTCCTTGAAAAGTACTCTGTCTCATAAAATGTCCAGGAAACTTCCTTGAAAAGTACTCTTTCTCATAAAATGTCCTGGAAACTTCCTTGAAAAGTACTCTTTCTCATAAAATGTCCTGGAAACTTCCTTGAAAAGTACTTTTTCTCATAGAATGTCCTGGAATTTGATATCCAAAGCTAAAGTAAACATTTTGTTGGATAAAAAAGTGTTTTTCTCCCCTTTACACTGAACATTTTTGCAGTGTTCATTATGTCATTAGCTATGCTTTAGTCTGTTAACTAAGAGATTTTGCAGTGTTCATTATGTCATCAGATATGGTTTAGTCTGGTAACTAAGAGATTTTGCAGTGTTCATTATGTCATTAGCTATGGTTTAGTCTGGTAACTAAGGGATTTTGCAGTGTTCATTATGTCATTAGCTATGGTTTAGTCTGGTAATTAAGAGGTTTTGCAGTGTTGGTTATGTCATTAGCTATGGTTTAGTCTGGTAATTAAGAGGTTTTGCAGTGTTCATTATGTCATTAGCTATGGTTTAGTCTGGTAACTAAGAGATTTTGCAGTGTTCATTATGTCATTAGCTATGCTTTAGTCTGGTAATTAAGAGATTTTGCAGTGTTGGTTATGTCATTAGCTATGGTTTAGTCTGGTAATTAAGAGGTTTTGCAGTGTTGGTTATGTCATTAGCTATGGTTTAGTCTGGTAATTAAGAGATTTTGCAGTGTTCATTATGTCATTAGCTATGGTTTAGTCTGGTAATTAAGAGATTTTGCAGTGTTCATTATGTCATTAGCTATGCTTTAGTCTGGTAACTAAGAGATTTTGCAGTGTTGGTTATGTCATTAGTTATGCTTTAGTCTGGTAATTAAGAAGTTTTGCAGTGTTCATTATGTCATTAGCTATACTTTAGTCTGGTAATTAAGAGATTTTGCAGTGTTGGTTATGTCATTAGCTATGGTTTAGTCTGGTAATTAAGAGGTTTTGCAGTGTTCATTATGTCATTAGCTATGGTTTAGTCTGGTAATTAAGAGATTTTGCAGTGTTGGTTATGTCATTAGCTATGGTTTAGTCTGGTAATTAAGAGATTTTGCAGTGTTCATTATGTCATTAGCTATGGTTTAGTCTGGTAACTAAGAGATTTTGCAGTGTTCATTATGTCATTAGCTATGCTTTAGTCTGGTAATTAAGAGATTTTGCAGTGTTCATTATGTCATTAGCTATGGTTTAGTCTGGTAATTAAGAGGTTTTGCAGTGTTCATTATGTCATTAGCTATGGTTTAGTCTGGTGATTAAGAGATTTTGCAGTGTTCATTATGTCATTAGCTATGCTTTAGTCTGGTAACTAAGAGATTTTGCAGTGTTGGTTATGTCATTAGTTATGCTTTAGTCTGGTAATTAAGAGGTTTTGCAGTGTTCATTATGTCATTAGCTATGCTTTAGTCTGGTAATTAAGAGATTTTGCAGTGTTGGTTATGTCATTAGTTATGGTTGAGTTTGGTAATTAAGAGATTTTGCAGTGTTCATTATGTCATTAGCTATGCTTTAGTCTGGTAATTAAGAGGTTTTTCAGTGTTCATTGTATCATTAGCTATGGTTTAGTCTGGTAATTAAGAGATTTTGCAGTGTTGGTTATGTCATTAGCTATGGTTTAGTCTGGTAACTAAGAGATTTTGCAGTGTTCATTATGTCATTAGCTATGCTTTAGTCTGGTAACTAAGAGATTTTGCAGTGTTCGTTATGTCATTAGCTATGCTTTAGTCTGGTAATTAAGAGATTTTGCAGTGTTCGTTATGTCATTAGCTATGGTTTAGTCTGGTAATTAAGAGATTTTGCAGTGTTCGTTATGTCATTAGCTATGGTTTAGTCTGGTAATTAAGAGATTTTGCAGTGTTCGTTATGTCATTAGTTATGCTTTAGTCTGGTAATTAAGAGATTTTGCTTTATTGATTATGTCATTAGTTATGGTTGAGTCTGGTAATTTAGACATTTTTACTCATGTGCCATCAACTGCATTATTGCGTCTTTAATACTAGACTTTAAGAATGACTACTAATTTGTCTTTTTCTCCTTAAAAGTGTTCGAAAACGTCTGAGAAAAAAATTCATTTTTGGTGCAGTAGCCTGTAGGGAAAGTGTCTCCTTGCTCAAGTGTTTTAAGTCACTTGGTAATCACTTTCTTATGACAGTTGATCTTTAAGCCACTTAGTAATCACTTCCTTATGACAGTTTATCTTCAAGTCACTTAGTAATCACTTCCTTCTGACAGTTGATCTTTAAACCACTTAGTAATCACTTCCATATGACAGTTGATCTTTAAGCCACTTAGTAATCACTTCCTTATGACAGTTGATCACTTCCTTATGGCAGTTGATCTTTAAGTCGTTTAGTAATCACTTCCTTATAACAGTTGATCTTTAAGTCCCTTGGTAAACACTTTATTGTGGCAGTTGATCTATAAGTCACTTGGTCAACGCTTCGATGTGGCAGTTGATCTTTAAGTGACTTGGTAAGTGCTTCATTGTGACATTCCACATACAAGTCACTTGTTAAGAGCTTTATTGTGGCACTTGATATTCAAGTCACTTGTTAAGGGTTTCATTGTGGCATGTGATATACAAGTCACTTGTTAACACTTTAACCCTTGGTTTTAACATGAAATGCGAGTAGGAAACACATTTTGAAGGCTATTTCTGAATACATCCTAATACATCAACTTCCAAGCAATTTTTCATTAGCCTAATGCCTAGTTATATTAAAAACGTGAGCAGAAGGTGAAATGCTAATGTCCACCTTATCCTACTTTTTGCACAAGTTCACCTGTCTGTGTGTACTTCAGACCTTTCTGCCATAGATCTGAGGCCAAAAAGTCTAAAATCTGGTCACAAAATCCGATTGCAACGATTGGCAAATTGTTAGTGAG
This sequence comes from Unio delphinus, assembly GCA_029339505.1. NCBI lineage: Eukaryota > Metazoa > Mollusca > Bivalvia > Unionida > Unionidae > Unio > Unio delphinus. The sequence continues at coordinate 1,893,593 of JAQISU010000036.1, forward strand.
AAGAAGGAAAAATAATGGGTCAAAAAAATTAGGTTTTTCCTTCTGTATTTTGTAGTGCAACTAAAATGTCCAGATTATTTTGTATCACTGTATAGCTAAATCTGTCTACCTTTCTATAATACCACCCACTTTAGTGTATCTTACATGACTTTGATGTTACAGAGCTTTGCAGTAGGCTACCTCCTGCACTGTAAAGCCAGTGCTAGGGGTTAATGTATTAAGTGCTTCATTGTGGATCATGATATACAAGTCACTTAATAAGGGCTTCATTGTGGCACTTGATATGCAAGTCACTTAATAAGGGTTTCATTGTTTCACTTGATATACAAGTCACTTAATAAGGGCTTCATTGTGGTACTTGATATACAAGTCACTTAATAAGGGTTTCATTGTGGCACTTGATATGCAAGTCACTTAATAAGGGTTTCATTGTGGCACTTGATATACAAGTCACTTAATAAGGGTTTCATTGTGGCACTTGATATACAAGTAACTTAATAAGGCTTTCATTGTGGCACTTGATATACAAGTCACTTAATAAGGGCTTCATTGTGGTCTTGATATTCAAGTCACTTGAAAAGGGTTTCATTGTGGCACTTGATATACAAGTCACTTAATAAGGGCTTCATTGTGTCACTTGATATACAAGTCACTTAATAAGGGTTTCATTGTGGCACTGGATATACATGTCACTTGATAAGGGTTTCATTGTGGCACTTGATATACAAGTCACTTAATAATGGTTTCATTGTGGCACATGATATACAAGTCACTTAATAAGGGTTTCATTGAGGCACTTGATATACAAGTCATTTAATAAGGGTTTCATTGTGGCACTTGATATACAAGTCACTTAATAAGGGCTTCATTGTGGCACTTGATATACAAGGCACTTAATAAGGGTTTCATTGTGGCACTTAATATACAAGTCACTGGATAAGGGTTTCATTGTGGCACTTGATATACAAGTCACTTAACTCATTCGGCCCCGATGCCGCCTGTACGCGTAATGCAGTTTCTGCATTCAACGGCTGATACCGCCTTTTCGTGAAATTTTTCGTCTGCATTCAATGGCCGGTACCGCTGCTCAGCGGTCCGAATGTATGGTCGAAAGAAAGTCTCTGATTGGTTACAAATGGGGCTTTTCCTAGCATCAGACCCACTTGTAGCCAATCTAAAATGAATTTACGTTCGTTTGGGCAAACTTTAAATGTTCGGAAACCAAGGATTACTATTTGGGATCCGTTTCAATACACGTTTTTTTTCTTCTTAAAAAATCGTAAAATGATGGTGGAAGCACGAGTGGTTTTTGATGGCGGTGAGGGCGAAAATGAGGAGTTTCTCGTGTTTGATCTCGAAAATATTGAGTAATTAGAGGAGAGATTTGTTCAACAGTTGGATAATTTGCGAAATTTCGAATGGGACATCGAAGATTCTTGAGATTAAATAGAAAAGCGGATGCTGATAGCGAAAATGAAAGAGTTTCTGCCGATCTAGCAGATTGGAGCGATCGTCTTCTGTCTATCCAAATCAATGATTTTAGTGGAATGAATCCTGGACCTACAACATACAATGACAAATAGACAAGGAAAAAAAGAGAAATCTATCTTTTTTCACTTATTATTATTTTCGGAGAAACTGTACACGGACATCGCAAACGAAACCAATCCATATGCCTAAAACTGCACATTGGTATCACCAAACAAATGTAGTATCCAACCTGCAAAATGTGTTTATTGAACAAAGTTCTATCTTAACCAAAAACTGGATGTGAACATTGCCAAGTAATGTATGTACAAATTGTTTCAAACCATATCACATATTAAATTTTCCTGGTTTATTTTCGTGGACTTGAGTGCTGATGATGTTATATTCCTAACAATGTTGCACATAATTTTGTAAAATAATGACTAATGTATATTTGTAAAATAATGTATAAATAAATTGTGAAAGACTTGGAAAAATGGAAAGAAATACATCACTGTGTAGACAAATTAATTTGGATTAATTGGTGAAATTATCATGGATTAATATTGGATATAAGAAGAGAAATTAAAGTAAATGTGAAGGCATGTGCATGATTTCTACACAATTTTCCAAACAGGTAAAACACTCTGGGGCACAAGCAGCTAGTCACAGCTTAGAGTGGCTGGGGCACAGTAACAGTGTTACTGAAAGGTTTCTTGGGGCTGAAAGAGTTAATAAAAGCTTCATTGTGGCACTTGATATACAAGTCACCTAATAAGGGCTTCATTGTTGCACTTGATATACAAGTCACTTGATAAAGGCTTCATTGGGGCACTTTATATACAGGTCAGTTGATAAAGACTTCATTGTGGCACTTGATATACCAGTCACTTAATAAAGGTTTCATTGTGGCACTTGATATACAAGTCACTTAAAAAGGGTTTCATTGTGGCACTTGATATACAAGTCACTTAATAAGGGTTTCATTGTGGCAATTGATATACAAATCACTTAATAAGGGCTTCATTGTGGCACTTGATATAGAAGTCACTTAATAAAGGCTTCATTGTGACACTTGATATGCAATTCACCTATTAACGGTGTCATTGTGGCACTTGATATGCAAGTCACTTAATAAGGGTTTCATTGTGGCACTTGATATACAAGTCACTTAATAAGGGTTTCATTGTGGCACTTGATATACAAGTAACTTAATAAGGCTTTCATTGTGGCACTTGATATACAAGTCACCTTGTAAAGGCTTCATTGTGCACTTGATCTTTAAGTCACTGGTGCTTCATTTCGCCAGTTAATCCATAAGTCAAATGCCTAAATGATCAGATTAGAGTTCAGTAATATTAATATATGCTACAGGTTTCATTAAACTCGTCAGTATGAATGTCAGTTTATTTTGCACTTTTAATTTTTTTAAGGGTGACATGTACTATCTGTAAACTTAAGGTTGATTCACACAATCTCATGTCCTAGAGACAATACTAATGTTTCTAATATGCAGTACATGTATATACTTGTGATTTATGTGTAGCAGAAGGGAAACAGAGATATTTACACATTCAGTTTAGTAGATCATTTCAAATGCTTTGTCTAGTAACCTGATTTGGGATTTGAAGTCATGATAAAATGAATTAACTAGTTACGCTAATTGAGAAAATAGTACAGATGTCCCAGAACAGTGCATTAAAAGTATTATTTAAAAAATAATTTACGGTGTCACAAAAGTGTCCAGGTATTTATCATAAATATAAAATATTTGTGTGCAATGATATGTATGCATAAACATGTAACCGAGGTAAATAGTGAAAAATGCCATTATTTCAGTGATGAGGCACAGAGTGACCAATGTTCTAAGGGGCTCACCTTTACAGATCATTGACCCATATCAGCTCTGTTAGTAGGAGTTGGAGTCTCATTTTGACCAAGTCCCTATGTGAGGAAGCATTCCATTTGCATTCCCAGTTGTTCTTTCTAGTTTCTTCCTGCACCAGAAATATTAGCCACCATGTGCAAGCTTATCACGTGCTGAAAAATAGACCCCTCATCACCAGATCAAAAATGTATCCAGTGATATTACACGCAGGTTTTCACATTTTACTAATGACATTGCATCTGTACTGCACTCAACTATCACAGACTGTTATGTAATGTTTCTTTTGCCATGTCATTTAAATCTGAAAATCAAAATTAGGTAATTACACATTTTAAATTTTGATGTAAAAATCACAATTTGGTAATTAAACATGTTAAATTTAATCATAAATGTAATGAGAACATCACACTTTGTAATTATATATGGTAAATGTAATGCAAAAACCATAATTTAGTAATTACACATGGTAAATTTAATCATAAATGTAATGGGAACATCACACTTTGTAATTACACATTTTAAATTTTGAAATCACAATTTGGTAATTAAACATGTTAAATTTAATCATAAATGTAATGAGAACATCACACTTTGTAATTATATATGGTAAATGTAATGCAAAAACCATAATTCAATAATTACACATGGTAAATTTAATCATAAATGTAATGGGAACATCACACTTTGTAATTATATATGGTAAATTATAAACCTTTTCTTCCTGATTCCTTGAATATTATGCTAAAAGTGGTTTGATACCTGTTAAATAACACTTACTTATTATACATATACGGTACTGGCACTATACAATGGCAGACTGGTAGAGCCTGTTATTGATTTTGTATGCAGTTCCATCCTGGAAAATAGTTCTGGTTAGAATATTCTGAACACTGTAAACATTACTGCTTGATGCTGAATATGGCTCACTATCCAGTATATAATACCATATTGATCTATCTACAGTGGGACCCCGCTAAAACACGGTAGTTGGGAGCCATAGAATCCGACCGGGCTATGAACCGAACCGTCTTATAAGCAACCATGTACAATACCAACACATTTTTGGATTAATTGGGGGGGGGGGGGGGGGGGGTTTACATAAAGACGGGTGCGAAAATGCATGGCACAATTACCATTTTTGATCAATATATATTAAATGAGAAAAACATTTGCTGTGGTAACAGAAATTGCAGATATAATATATTACTTTATTCAGAGAACCATGCATTGGTACATACACGTGTCTAATTTATGTATACATGTATAATCTATTGCATGAAAAGAGTATCAACACCGTGTACTCACCAGTGAATCTTGTAACATACATTGAATCCATAATACAAATATTTCCATCGAAAATATCCACACACGGATGTAAAATATTCAATAATTTTGTCACAGATCATTATGTGACTGAATTCAATGAAAAGAAAATAACAAAAATTACGTAACGGGTGTACGTAATGAATGATGAAATAGTACATGTCCATATATTAAATAATGGAAGCTAAAGTGTATTCTTACAATAACTACATGTACATCTCAGGATCTTTCTGTCTCTGAATTCAGTCATTGTAAATTTCAGCACATTTTCCCACCCAAGGTGCTAGTCAAAGTCCTTTGAACTTGCCGCCCAGTTATTGCGTCATGTTCTTTTGATGTACTCTAATAAACACAGCAGGCAGAACTGGCTGTATTTTAACCACTCAATTATGTCACTGTTTAGCTCGTCAGTTCACTTTGATGATAAACAATGTACTTAAATTAATTGATTTATACATTCTGGTGAGAATCTTTTATCAACCGCCGCATTGGCTGTTGCTTAGTTGTGTATGAAATTAAGAGAACATATATCGGAGATCATTTGAGCAACGATTGTATTCGGAATGCATTCAAGACAAACACAAAGTAGACACGATGGCTTCATTACTCAGGAATCAGTAATTATAATATTGACACTTATGAGCTGTAATTTTTCAACAATAAACAAAGATCAAAGTTCTCAGTAGGCCCAGCAATTGGTTCGTATTTCCGACGTTTATTTTGGCACAAAACTAGAAGAAATTTGATAATACATTTTCTACGCGTTCTTTTTCGCAGTGTTTAGACGAATATGAGAATGATAATTAAACTCTTAATTTTTTTTTTCATATTTGAATTTTTTTTTTTTTGGTCTTTGAGAAAAATACCTGTAATAAATTACCCGAAATTTCGGGAGCCATGCCACGACCGGGTTATATCCGAATTCGGGTTATAGCGGGGTCCCACTGTAGTATATAATACCGTATTAATCCAGTATATAATAACATATTGATCAGTATATACTACCATATTGATCCAGTATATATATAATACCGTTTTTATCCAGAATATAATACTGTCTTGATATAGTTTATAATACCATACAATATTAATCCAATATATAATGCCATATTGATCCAGTACATAATACCATATTGATCCAGTATATAATATTATATTTATATAATTTATAATACCATACTGGATTGATCCAGTATATAATACCATATTGATCCTGTTTAAACCTATACATGATTGAAAATAAGCCACTTCCCCTCTTAACAAATTTTGCCATAAATATTGATATTTTCATTAATCTGTGGTAAGATTCAGTTTGAATCCCGTAGAAAAAAAGTTTAGAAAATATTTGACTTTTAGGTTCATAAAGACTATTGACATCTATATGAACTGCTTTGGTGGCCTAGTGGTTAGAGTGTCCACCACGGAAGCAGGATGCTGCAGGTTTGGTTCCCTGGCCAAGTCATACCAAAAACTTACAAAAATGGTACTAACAATTGCCTCGCTTAGCGCTCAGCATTAGGAGGTTAGTATTAGGACTGGTCAGCCTGGTGTCAGGATAATGTGACTGAGTGGAACATCATGCTACATGTATGCGGCATGATGCCCCAGTGCTAGACATCACTATAAACTGCCTCACTGCCGACATCGTAGCGATATGACTGAAAAATTGTTAAAGGTACGTTAAAAATCCAAATCAAACAAACAAACAAACAAAAAAAATCATCTGTATGTGCTGTTATATAGATTTCAGATTCTTAAAGACCATTGTCCACTATGCGCTATTCTATAGATCATCTAAAGAACTAAATCAAAATGTCTACCTTACCCTGAGGCCATAAAGTCTAAAATCGAGACACAAAATGAATTCTGACCATGGGCGAATTTTGGGTGAACAAAAGACAGGTCCAACAAATTAGGTTTTTCCCTCAGTATTTTGTAGTGCAACTAAAATGTCCACATTATTTGGTATCTTTGTAGAACTAAATCTGCCTAACTTTCTATAACACCACCCACTTTAGTCATGCTTGACCTCGACACTACAGACCTTGGAAGTAGGCTACTACTCCTATTCTCTGTTCTAGGTGTTATTGTGTTGCTAGACAGTCTGTATGTGCAATTCTGTTGATTGTGTTTTTCCCTAATGATCATGGTTGACTGTATGTTCTATTCCACAGAATTGTGTATGAAACAGTTTGGAAAAAAAGATGTACATGTGTGTGTGTGTGTGCATGTGTTGTGTGCATATATAAACCAGTCAGTATCTTTACATGGTTTAATGCATTAACCCCTACTGGTTATTGATGTTTTCGCATAAAATGCGAGGTAGGAAACACATTTTGGGGACTATTTCTGAATACATCCTAAAACATCAACTTCCAAGCAATTTTCCATTAGCGAAATGAGTAGTTGTGCTAAAACATTTGTTTTCCACTGGTTAGCTTCCTGGCGCATGAGCAGAAGGTGAAAAGTTGGAGGGTTTTTTTTTGTTGGTTTTTCTTTGCTTAACAGACCCATAATTTTGTATGGAGAAGATTCTTTATTCAAAATGTCCACCTTATCCTGAGGCCATAAAGTCTTAAATCGAGACACAAAATGAATTCTGACCATGGGCGAATTTTGGGTGAACAAAAGACAGGTCCAACAAATTAGGTTTTACCCTCAGTATTTTGTAGTGCAACTAAAATGTCCGCATTATTTGGTATCTTTGTAGAACTAAATCTGCCTACCTTTCTATAATACCACCCACTTTAGTCATGCTTGACCTCGACACTACAGACCTTGGAAGTAGGCTACTACTCCTATACTCTGTTCTAGGTGTTATTGTGTTGCTAGACAGTCTGATACAATAAGGCACATATAAACCTGTCTAATTCAATAAGGCACATATAAACCTGTCTAATTCAATAAGGCACATATAAACCTGTCTAATCCAATAAGGCACATATAAACCTGTCTAAACCAATAAGGCACATATAAATCTGTCTAATCCAATAAGGCACATATAAATCTGTCTAATCCAATAAGGCACATATAAACCTGTCTAATCCAATAAGGCACATATAAACCTGTCTAAACCAATATTAGGCACATATAAATCTGTCTAAACCAATATTAGGCACATATAAACTTGTCTAATCCAATAAGGCACATATAAAAGCAAAGAAAAACCAACAAAAAAAACCCTCCAACTTTTTACCTTCTGCTCATGCACCAGGAAGCTAACCAGTGGAAAACAAATGTTTTAGCACAACTACTCATTTCGCTAATGGAAAATTGCTTGGAAGTTGATGTTTTAGGATGTATTCAGAAATAGTCCCCAAAATGTGTTTCCTACCTCGCATTTTATGCGAAAACATCAAAAACCAATAGGGGTTAATGCATTAAACCATGTAAAGATACTGACTGGTTTAATCCAATAAGGCATACATAAACCAGTCTGATACAATATAAACCTGTCTTATCCAATAAGGCACATATAAATCTGTCTAATCCAATAAGGCACATATAAATCTGTCTAATCCAATAAGGCACATATAAACCTGTCTAATCCAATAAGGCACATATAAATCTGTCAAATCCAATAAGGCACATATAAACCTGTCTAATCCAATAAGGCACATATAAATCTGTCTAAACCAATATTAGGCACATATAAACTTGTCTAATCCAATAAGGCACATATAAATCTGTCTAATCCAATAAGGCACATATAAATCTGTCTAATCCAATAAGGCACATATAAATCTGTCTAATCCAATAAGGCACATATAAATCTGTCTAATCCAATAAGGCACATATAAACCTGTCTAATCCAATAAGGCACATATAAACCTGTCTAATCCAATAAGGCACATATAAACCTGTCTAATCCAATAAAGCATACATAAACCTGACTAGTCCAATTAGGCACATGTAAACCTGTCTAATCCAATAAGGCACATATAAACCTGTCTAATCCAATAAGGCATACATAAACCTGTCTGATACAATATAAACCTGTCTAATCCAGTAAGGCATATATAAACCTGTCTGATACAATAAGGCACAAATAATAAAACCTGTCTCATACAGTCACATACATTTTAACCTGTATGATACAATATAAACCACTCTGTTTCAATAAGGCACATATAAACTTGTCTGATACAATATAAACCTTTTTCATACAGTAAGGAACATAATCTATCTGATACAATATAATCATGTCTGATACAGTAATGCAGATATAAACATGTATGAAACAATATTAACCTGTCTGATACAATATAAACCTGTATTGTACTGTAAGGTACATATAAACCTGTATGATACATTATTAACTTGTCTGATACAATGTAAATCTCTCTGATATAGTAAGGCATATATAAAACTGTCTGATATAATATTAACCTGTCTGATACAATAAGGTACATATAAACATGTCTGATACAATATAAATCTAATACAGTAAGGCACATATAAATATTTCTGATATAGTAAGGCTCATCATAAACCTGTCTAATCCATCAAAGCACATATAAACCTGTCTAATCCAACGAGGCACATATAAACCTATTTGATACAATAAGGCACATGTAGACCTGTCTGATACAATATGAACCTGTCTGATACAATATAAACCTGTCTGATACAATATGGCACATATAAACCTGTCTGATACAATATGGCACATATAAACCTGTCAGTTACAATACAGACCTGTCTTATAAAGTAAGGCACATATAAACCTGTCTGTTAAAATAAGGCACATATAATCCGGTATGATACAGTATTAGGCACATAAAATCCTGAATGATACAATAAGGCACATATAAACCTATCTGATACAATACAAACTTGTCTGATACAGTAAGACACATATTAATCTGTCTAATCCAATAAAGCACATATAAACCTGTCTAAATCAATAAGGTATATATAAACCTGTGTAATTCAATAAGGCAAATATAAACCTGTCTGATACAAAAAGGCAAAGCCAAAATGTTAATTTATAAATGAAAAACTATTGTTAAAAAGCATGTGTTGAAAGATTGGTGGTAAGTTCCATCAGCAGATTCAGATCAACCAATTTGTGCACATTGAAGACGCCATTTATTATACATTAAATATGTAATGCATAACTATATATTTTTTTGTACATGACTATCTGTATTATGTGTAACTTTTGTTCATGATTGTACTGGGACTAACCTCCAAACCATAAGATTTTCTGCAAAGCCATCCATCACATCTGCAACAGAAAAAAGAAAAGACAATGCAGATTATCTGGCATGCAGTAACTGCATTATTTTGGTGTTTTGTTTGGATTGGGGGTGGGGGATCTTTCTGTGTCTGATCATTTAATAATTCTTGGTAATTATCATAGTGTTGTAAACTATACAACAGTTAGGTAAGAACTGTTTCTTAATTTCAAGGTTAATGAGGGATACTGTTATTATGATTCTAATTTAAGCAAAATTAGTTGTTTTTTTTATTGTCCATAGGATGCTGGACATGTGGTTAAGGTTTGATTTGTTTCTTCTATAGAATGTCAGGTTTAGCATGCTGTCTTTGAAAACTAGGATGTGCAGTTAACTGGAGTACGGCACAGTACATTTTTAAGCATTGGGAAAACTAGGGACTGGCGTGATTACGTGCAGTTATCCAGAGTGTGCAGTTAACCGATGTGCAGTTAAGTGGAGTCGACTGTATTCTACACAACAGTAAGGGAACATGTATTAATAAGCTGTATTCAGCTTTACACAAAACAACTTGCAGGTAAGCGAAGAGCCATAGTTTGAAAAGCCCTCTTTTTTTCTCTTTTTTTTAGGAATAGATTTTATTATAGACCCACTTTTATATTAGGTCAAAGAATAAAATAGATGTATTTCCTATTTCACTGGTTTTATAATTAGGATAGGTTGGTATTTGTTTTAACATTATATCATATCTATTATAATAATTAGTTAAAATAATGTACTAAGTGTTTGAAATTACAGGGCAAAACCGGCTCATTTTGACAAATAAATTAATTTCATGAATTTTTTTATTGATTTTTTTTATCATCGGGGATAAATGCTAGGGTCGGCAATGAGAAACAGGGACAGTCAGCTGATAGGGAACACATATTTTTTAGAAAATTGGTTCTTTCTGCCAATTTCATGTTGAAACAAATGCCATGTTAATGTCATTGAAAGTGGTGCTATGTTATGTTGGGAATCTTATTTTTTTTTAAAATTTTTTATCCCTAACCCTATGTTATGTATAGAAGATGATACTTCCTTTGGGGGAATTAATACAATTGCAGATTGGATTGATCAAGAATTTTATTTAGTAAAATAAAATAAATAGAAATCAATTTTTTACCATATAAAATTTTTAGTTACAAATTTATTTAAGTGGTCTTTTTAATGAAGTGACAGTAGTTGATTTTAATGTTTTTTTTTAATTTCTATATTGTATATATTAGACCAAAAGCCTAGAAAAATCTCTTCCAAGCATCCTTTGAATTGATGGACGGGGGTGGGTAGCATTATTAGAGTAAGCCAGAGGCAGATCATGTATAAACACCCACAATAACAATGTTTCACAACTGATTGAGAGGCCCTGAGTGGTCGAATGGTCCAAAGCGCTTTCCATTACGGATCACTGCCATCTCACCTCAGTCTGCATGGGTTCAAGTCTAAGATTCGGCCAATGTAGTTATGTGAGAAAGCTTGCCAGTAGCTTCTCGTGGGTTGGTGGTTCTTTCCGGGTTTTTTCCCGGGTTCTTCCTCCACCAATAATACTGGCCGCCATGTTATGCCTATATTGTGCTGAAAAATGGCGTTAAACCCTAAAACAACAACATCACAACTGATTGTCATTTCATATTAGACAACAAAAAGAGTTTTAAATTGTGATGTGTAGAAGGTACAAGGGTCCTTATTGCAGGTGTAATTGGATTTAATTGTTCTTTAAAGAGTGCCTGGAGCATTTGGGTCAAATATCTAATTTTAAGTCAAAGTTCCCACTCTAAAAGGAAATTGAGAAATGGTAAAGAGGAATGATACCGGTAGTTTTTTCCTGACTGTGAAAAGTTCTTGAAATTTGCAAATATTGACAAAAGTTGGGAAAAATGCCCGAACTGATTGTGAGTTATTATTGAGTTCTAACCAGAATATTAGGAGGTTACAGTATGGATCATTTGGGTGCTTGCCAAATGCTCAGTGTATTAGATTCGACTAGTAGACTTAGTTTCACAGACAGCTCGATTTCCATATCTTTTTATTTATGGAAGGAATGAAAATCAGTCTAGCATCACAAGAGGATAAAAAATGGTGGCATTAAAGCACAACAGCTTAGCGGGTAGATTAGCAAATTTAAACGTTGCTGAAGTGAGTTATGCTTGCATGTAATCGATATGAAAAATATTTTTTTTTCTCAGAAATTGCATGTATTAAAATCGTTATTACTTTCTTTCTGCTGAAAGATGATGAAACTAATGCGTTCACAAAATTTGAGCTGGTACTAGTGATTTTGATTGCTAGTTACATGAGCACACAGAATCTCACAACTATCATTTTCAAATATTGTAGAAGAAAAATATTAAATGAAAGTTGTTGATATAACTTAGTTTAATTACTGTTGTAAAAAAATACAAAAATGAATGAGCACAGAATTCTGTATATTTATTCCAAGACCAACTTCCGAAGTTTTGTTGTATCATGTGACCACGTTGACATGTGCTCTCACATACGAAGCAGGGAACCAGACTACTATGCTTGATTAATCAGACTGGCCAAATTTCTTGTACTATTGGACTTGTGATGTTCTTTTGTTTTAGACTTGTGAAGTCATGTGATTATTAACACAAATGGCAAGTATAGGGTCAGATTTCATGTATGCCTAGTCTGTCAGCGGATTAAAAACATAATGATTATAATACTTGCCATTTTTGAGAAAATAACTAATTTTCCTATTGATTTCATGCAGGTACAAGTTCATATAACATAGTTTACATTTTCTAGGCCTGCTGGTAAACAATCTTACAGTGGCGGCAGATTCAAGATTTTTTATATGTAATTGCTATGAACCCACACTCCATGCTAAATATCCAAATGTGAAAAATGGGTTTGGAACATTTGGAGGAAACCCAGAGTAGAATACAGATTTTTAATCTCTGAATTGATTTTTGGAGCGAAACAATTACACAGTTGCAAACAATAACATCCAACACAAAGTAAATTCCCAGCCAGTTTTTGAAAAAAACCCAAGCTAGGGCTCAAAATGACTGACTTTTACAGAGAACAAATTGGCAGTTTTACACACACCAGGGCAATAGTTTATCAAAAGAATAGTGATGACAAACACAGACTCCAACTCCCATGGGTCAGAATCTTTATCAGTATTAGATGTGAACTATGCAGTATTTGTTTCTAACATTACCATATATGACCGTTTAAAATCCTTTAATATTAAACTACCATATACACCCATGTCTCTTGTCTTAATGATAATCAATAATTATATAATAAATTGGAGGGAGATGCTAAGCTTTGATATGGCGGTAACATCAGGGTTAAACTTTTAATGTTACAAGATAATATTCTAATGCTTTGCATTCTTGGGTTTTTTCATACTGTGATGGGAAATTTTTACTTTGTATAACATGCCCATCAATTGTTCTAGAATACTTTAAATTAAAGGTTTGTTGTTGTTGTTGTTGTAGGGTTTAACGTCATTTTTCAGCACATGATAGGCTATACATGTACCTCAATTATCAATGTTTTTATCCTTTTAAAGACAGTTTTGAATTTCTGAAAATGAATAAGATATATATTTTGAAGACATTGTCCTGTTAGAGACCATTTTCTCCAGGCCTAACATTTTTGTTTTTATTTGATGTATAATTTAGTGTACACTGTTTTTTTTTATGTATATATTAGGGTACACTGTTTTTATTTGATGTCTAATTTAGGATACACTTTTTAATGTATAATTTAGGGTACACTGTTTTTATTTGATGTATAATTTAGGGTACACTGTTTTTATTTGATGTCTAATTTAGGATACACTTTTTAATGTATAATTTAGGGTACACTGTTTTTATTTGATGTATAATTTAGGGTACACTGTTTTTATTTGATGTATAATTTAGGGTACACTGTTTTTATTTGATGTATAATTTAGGGTACACTGTTTTTATTTGATGTATAATTTAGGGTACACTGTTTTTATTTGATGTATAATTTAGGGTACACTGTTTTTGTTTGATGTATAATTTAGGGTACATTGTTTTTATTTGATGTATAATTTGGGGTACACTGTTTTTATTTGATGTATAATTTAGGGTACACTGTTTTTATTTGATGTATAATTTAGGGTACACTGTTTTTATTTGATGTATAATTTAGGGTACACTGTTTTTATTTGATGTATAATTTAGGGTACACTGTTTTTATTTGATGTATAATTTAGGGTACACTGTTTTTATTTGATGTATAATTTAGGGTACACTGTTTTTGTTTGATGTATAATTTAGGGTACATTGTTTTTATTTGATGTATAATTTGGGGTACACTGTTTTTATTTGATGTATAATTTGGGGTACACTGTTTTTATTTGATGTATAATTTAGGGTACACTGTTTTTATTTGATGTATAATTTAGGGTACACTGTTTTTATTTGATGTATAATTTAGGGTACACTTTTTGTTTGATGTATAATTTTGGGTACACTGTTTTTATTTGATGTATAATTTAGGGTACACTGTTTTTGTTTGATGTATAATTTAGGGTACACTGTTTTTGTTTGATGTATAATTTTGGGTACACTGTTTTCATTCTATTTATTTTGCACCAACTAAATTCAGAATTCTAATGTTTCCAGCCTGTTTACTTTCAGGTGTAGTTTCACTTGATTGGCAGGAATAAATTACAGATATTAGATTACTGAATGTCAAAAAACATCAAAACTAATTTAATGCAGTTTGTAATTTTGTTTTTTTTTTCTGTACATTTCACAAACGTACAATTTTATCTGTCAACATATTTGTAATAGATTTTAAATGGAAAAGTTTGCAAACAGAAAAATGTGAGCAACCAAATTTTGCTGTGGTCAACCATTTTTTTTCTCCATTTAGTAGGCAAGCAAAGTCCCACACACATATTGGTCATTTGCCTACCCTTGGTCTTATGAAGGGTTCGCATTGGGTCTGTTCTGTATTTATGATCTCAGTGTGTTTGTGTGTGTGTACACATATATACGTGTGTGTATGTGATAATTGCTTCCAAAAATGGTCTTGGAGATTTCTCCATATTTGTTGTGTGCTTAGAAAAGAAACATCAACATAAATTAAGTGGCTGGAATATTTCTTATTATTGTTGACTAGCTGCAGGAGTTTTTTTATTGTTATTTTGACTGTTATGACAAAATGGACTACTCTTATTTTGACTGTTATGACAAAACGGACTATTGTTATGTTCTAATGATCATAGAGTTATTTAGATTCCGTTACGGATCACTACCATCTCACCTCTGACTGCGTGGGTTCGAGTCTAAGATTCAGCCAATGTAGTTATGTGAGAATGCTTGCCAGTTACTTCTCATGGGTCGGTGGTTCTTTCCGGGGTTTTCCGGGTTCTTCCTCCACCATTAATACTGGCCACCATGTATAGCCCATATTGTGCTTAAAAATGGCATTAAACCATAAAAAAAAAACAAAAAAAAAACAAAAAAAACCCCAAAGATTCATTTCATGTCCAGGGTGTACAGGTTAATACCGCCCCCCTCCCCCTCCTTATTTGAACATGCATGCCTAATGTGTCCTGGTGAAAGATTTTGCCTTAAATACTGAACTATGGTGCAGATTTTATGAATCCCACTAGGAATATGTCATTCAAAGATACATGTACTGTGAAATGTCTGAATATGACTGGTCCCTTTCACAGATCAATCTCATTAGTCTGTGTGAGTTGATACTATCACTTGACCAGCATGATATGTTAGAAAGCCTGCTGGTACTTTTCTGTGAGTTGGTAGTCTTTCAGGTGTCTTACTGGTCATTCACCAGCTATACCAGTCACCATGTATTATTGTCAGTCTATTATCTGCTGAAAATAAGTGTTAAACCCTACAAAAAAACTAAGCCATCCAAACATGTTTGTATTAATTTTGGAAAAAAGGCATCCATATGACAGAAATACAGAAATATCTTCTGAAATAATTATACTACATGCTTTCATCCAGAGCAATTTTTAAGTTTCAAATAGTCATACAAGTTTAAAATAGTTGTAACATTTTAAAATAATTATACAAGTGAGCAATGTAGACTTTCAGTAATACTTATTATAATGGTAAATATATTTGAGGATCTTTGTGCAGGTCAATTTTGATCACTGCATTTTGTTAGGATTTGGTGTAGTCTTTTTTTTCTTCTCCCTCATACTCTAAAATTAGTTAGATATGAACTAAATATAGAGGAGTAGCTGTTTTGTGCAGCTTTGAGAAAGTCCCTTGATACCAGCCTTAACTAGAATTTAATTGATAACCTTGACCTTTCCATTCACCCACTATAATCTCTGCAAACAAATTGTATAGAACTGCCAGATTGATCAATTGGAGATAGAGGGTGGTGGTGGCTTGCACTTGTAACCTGTGTTTAGTAAGACTAGGAATGTTTGAAATGCTAATGTGAAATTGATAGTGGTTCAGGAACAAGTGTACCCCATTTTTTATTACAGGTGCTGGTAATAAATTATAATATAGCATTGAGAACAGTTAACCTTGACCCAAATAGTATTGTTGAGGTTAAGGTCCTCTTGACAAATGTAATTGATCACCTGTGAAATGACAGGTGTTACTCTCAGATTTTAGAGCTCAACCTGAAGGAAGTGAATTACAGGTGACACCTGAAATATAACAACAGAATCAAACTTAAATTAAATGACAACAATTTTAAGACATCACCAGACATCTAAAATGTATTCAGTCTTAATTTAGCTTTAGGATAAGAATCATGGAGGAGATTTGGTCATTATTGAGACCTGACTCTCTGTTAGGCATTACAAATAACCTGACAGTTATTGAGTGACAGGTGAAAGATTAATGACCCTGGTGAATTAACTGCAGAGGGAAGTTAATTAGTCTTAGCCTTCCCAGCAAAACAAGATTATATCAATGCATATCAATGCATATTTTGTTACTCAAGCTTCATTTCCTCTTACACTGTGTGACCCCAATAGGATATAATTCACAAGTAACCTACATTATCTACCCCCATCTACTGACAATCAGGCTTTTCAACTTGGGTTTTCAAGTAACCAATGGCAATTATTGGAATTCATTGTGTAATGGCCATCATTTAAATTAAGTGTGTAATGGCCATCATTTAAATTAAGTGTGTAATAACCATCATTTAAATTAAGTGTGTAATGGCCATCATTTAAATTAAGTGTGTAATGGTCATCATTTAAATTAAGTGTGTAATGGCCATCATTTAAATTAAGTGTGTAATGGCCATCATTGGCATTAAATGAGTAATGGCCATCATTGGAATGAAATGTGCAATGGCCATCATTGGAATTAAATTTATAATGGCAATTATTGGAATTCCTTGTGTTATGGCCATCATTTAAATTAAATGTCTAGTAGCCATCATTGTAATTAAATGTGTAATGGCCATCATTATAATTAAGTGTGTAATGGCCATCATTGAAATTAAATGTGTAATAACCATTATTGAAATTAAATGTGTATAGGCCATAATTGAAATTAAATGTGTAATGGACATATTTGTAATTAAAATTGTAATTGTCATTTTAATTAACTCCCATCGGAATTAAGTGTGTAATGGCCATCATTTAAATTAAGTGTGTAATGGCCATCATTTAAATTAAGTGTGTAATGGCCATCATTGGCATTATATGTATAATGGCCATCATTGGAATTAAATGTGTACCAGCCATCATTGGAATCAAATGTTTAATAATAATGAGGACTTTTTATTGCACCTAATCTTTAGAAGCTCTAAGTGTTTTACAACATCTATAATATGAATACAAAAAACAAAAAAAAAAACACTATGAAATTGGAAAACAAAATAATGCTGAAAATATTTAAGGTAGGAAACATTTTTAGGTCTTTAAGTTTGTTTTTGCAGTCAAAATAGGTGAGTTTTAAGAACAGAAATAGATCACATTGTCCGTGTGTCTAATTTCAATTGGCAATACATTCCATCTTGCTGGGCCCTGGTATGCAAAACGATCGTTGTCCATGAAGTATCTTGCTAGTCACAAAGTGTGTACACATGGGTGAGGCCGATTAGGTATGCTGAACTGGAGTCCGTCAGTGAAACATAGCACAGATAAAAAAAATTGAGTTTGATTCTGGACTGAATGGTAGCTAGTTAGGGTACAGATCAGCGGGGAGGTGTGCTCTGATTGGGGTACTCTAAAGATGGTCCGAGCAGCTGTGTTTTGAACTTTTTGGAGTTTTTGGAGTAGATATTAAATGAACCATGCAGAATTGAGTTACAATAGTCCAGTCTTGAAAGTACTAATGAACACACAAGTTCATTATTCACATCAACTGAAATATATTTGTGAATGGAGCTGATGCATCTCAGCTCAAGATATGCAGCCTTGCATATGTTCATGAAATGTTGGTGCAGTGTGAGAATATTGTTTAGATTAACACCTAGGTTTTGTACTGACTGCGTGAATTTAATTTTGGTGTTGCTGATATTTATTGTTTGAGGTAAAGGATGCGAATGAGACAGTCTTTGTATTGTGATCATAATGGCCTCAGTTTTATCATCATTGTAAAGGTCTAGGCTGCTTCCCTTTTTGGGGTGGGTTGCTTCCAACTTACTTAAATTAATATAGACACCCCACCCCCCACCCCCGGCTCATTTTTGTCAGAAATTGAAGTAGTGATATAGAGATGCAAAGCTCTGAGCCCCCAGTCAGCGGTGCCGACAGTTAAATTAATGAATATACAAATTGAAATTTAAATAACAACGGTTTAATAGAATTCTAATAGAAATCTCTCAGATAATTTCATATCACTCCACCAAGTGACGGCCTAGTTCATCCTTTGAATTAGTGTGTAATTTTTCCTTCTGTCCTGAGTCCTACTCATCTCTATGTTCTTCTCTTTTCTATTGTCTCCCTCCATTCTCCTTTCACTTCTCCCTCTGTCCTTCCTTCTCTCTCTCTCTCTCTTGTCTCCCAGAGACTCGGACCAACTGCTGGGGCAATTCCCTCAGGTCCCTCAAACTGCTTCTCTTTTGTCTCCCATAGACTCGGACCACAGCACTGAGTACTTCCCTCTGGTCCCTAAAAGCTTCTAAAGAATACTGCAATATGCAGTGACATCTCAGGACAGTTGACACAACAGTTGGTGATTTATGATGGATTTGCACCAGTCATCAAAATTAACAGCCATATTTTTAAATTTAGATGGAATGTGCAAAAGGGAGATAACTGGAATTCTTCTTTCTTCTACACTGGACATCTTTGAAACATTTTTTTTGTTTCCATTTACTTTTAAGTAATTATGAATGTAGAGTAGTGATGAATATAGGTCATCATTGTAATTAAACGTGTAAGGGTCATCATTGGAATGAAATGTGTACTGGGAATCATTTGAATTAAATATGTACTTGCTATTATTGGAATTCAATCTGCACTGGGCATGATATAAATGAAATGTGTAATGGCCATCATTTGAATTAAATATGTACTTGCTATTATTGGAATTCAATCTGCACTGGGCATGATATAAATGAAATGTGTAATGGCCATCATTGAAATTAAATGTGTAATGGCCATCATTGAAATTAAATGTGTAATGGCAGTCATTGGAGTAAAATGTGTATTTGCATCAGTGTAATTAACTGCACTGGCCATCATGGAAATAAGTTTGTACTTGTAATCATTGTAATTAAATGTGTACTGGCATTATAGGAATTAAATGTGTACTGGCCATAATAGGAATTACATGTGTAGTAGCCATCATTGTAATTAAATGTGTAATGGCCAACATTGGAATTAATGTGTAATGGCCATCATTGTAATTAAATGTGTAATGGCCATCATCGGAATTAAATGTGTAATGGCCATCATTGTAATTGACTGTGTAATGGCCATCATTGTAATTGACTGTGTAATGGCCATCATTGGAATTAAATGTGTACAATCAACATTGGAATTAAATGTGTAATGGCCATCGTCGGAATTAAATGTGTAATGGCCATCATTGTAATTGACTGTGTAATGGCCATCATTGTAATTGACTGTGTACCAGCCATCATTGGAATTAAATGTGTAATGGCCATCGTTGGAATTAAATGTATACTGGCCATCATTGGAATTGACTGTGTAATTGCCATCATTGTAATTGACTGTGTAATGGCCATCATTGGAATTAAATGTGTAAAATCAACTTTGGAATTAAATGTGTAATGGTCATCATTGGAATTAAATGTGTAATGGCCATCATTGTAATTGACTGTGTAATGGCTATCATTGGAATTAAATGTGTAAAATCAACTTTGGAATTAAATGTGTAATGACAATCATTGGAATTCATTGTGTAATGGCCATCATTGGAATTAAATGTGTACAGGTTGTACAGGTCATCATTTTAATTAAATGTATACTGGCCATCATTGGAATTAATTTTGTACTGATTATTATAGGAATTAATTAGGACAGAAACATTCATTTGAAATTAAAGAGAATTTAAACAAGGAAATTTTAGATTCTATTGTTGGCATTTAGCACATCGCCATGTTACAGGCTACTAGTGATTGACTATTGCTAGAGTTGAAATGAGATCAACATGCAGTTAACTGACTGTTGCAAGAGTTGAAATGAGATCAGCATGTAGTGATAGACTATTGCTAGAGTTAAAATGAGATCAACATGTAGTGATTGACTATTGCTAGAGTTAAAATGAGATCAACATGTAGTGATTGACTAATGACAGAGTTGAAATGAATAATGACACATATAAACCTTTAGCATCCTGTATGTTAAGAAAGCAGAGATAAATCAATTTCATTTAGGATACAATACAACACATTTTGTGATATGTTATATCAAGTCATTTGTTTTGGCATTAAAGAACATCTCATTGCATTTATAATGCTATATTAATTCATACAGTGCTATGTTGCATTGACGGAAGAAGTCTTATATTAGCAGTACAGTACTATGTTACATTGACGGAACTTAATGTTATATTATCAGTACAGTACTATGTTACATTGACAGAAAAAGTGTTATATTATCAGTACAGTACTATGTTACATTGACAGAAAAAGTGTTATATTATCAGTACAGTACTATGTTACATTGACAGAAAAAGTGTTATATTGGCAGTACAGTGTTGTTGTAGGGTTTAACACCATTTTTCTCCACATGATAGGCTATATATGGCTCCCAGTATTAATGGTGGATTAAGGACCCAGGAAACCCCTCGGAAAGAACCACTGACCCACGAGAAGCTACTGGCAAGCTTTCTCACATACCCACATTGGCTGAATCTGAGGCTCATAGCATTAGCAATTTAGACAGGTAAGATGGCAGTGATCCGTAAGGAAGAGTGCTTTACACCACTTGGTGACTTGGGGCCCTGATTATTGCTTGGTACATTGGTATATGAACAGTACAATTTTATATTAACACTTTACAGATAGTGGTACAGTGTTATTTTAAAACTACAGTGACAGATTATCAGTACAGTGGTATATTAACACTACAAGGTTATATTAATGTGCAGTGTTATATTAGCAGTACAGTGATATTTTAATAGTACAGTGTTATATTAACATAACAGTTGCATATATTAAAGGTATTATTGTATATTAACAGTATTATGGTATATTAACAGTATTATGGTATATTAACAAGACATTGGTAAGTGTTATATTACTGACCGCTTTATTAGAGGTCTAGTGGTAAGAAAGTCTGCTTCAGAAGTGGGATGTTGTGGGTTGTGGAACCCCAGCCTAGTCATACCAAAGACTTACAAAAATGGTGTCCCAGTTCCAGACATCGCTAAAAACTGCACACAGCAGACATTGTAGTGGTATGACTGATTTTTTTTTAAAGCTACATTAAAATTCCTAACTTTTCCATCTCTATCCCTCTCTCTTTCTATCTCTCTCACACACACATGCACACACACAGTTATATTAACAGTACTGTGGTATATTAACCATATAGTGTCTTATTAGCAATAGTGTGGTATAATAATTGTTTAGTGTCTTATTAACGGTACTGTGTTATATTAAATGTATAGTGTCTTATTAATAGTACTGTGGTATATTAACTGTATAGTGTCTTATTAACAGTACTGTGGTATATTAACTGTATGGTGTCTTATTGACAGTACTGTGGTATATTAACTGTATGGTGTCTATTAACAGTACTGTGGTATATTAACTGTATGGTGTCTATTAACAGAACTGAGGTATGTTAACTGTTTAGTGTCTTCACAATATTATATTAACTGTATAGTGTCTTATTAACATTACAGTGGTATATTAACTGTATAGTGTCTTATTAACAGTACTGTGTTATATTAATTGTATGGTGTCTTATTAACAGTACTGTGGTATATTAACTGTATAGTGTCTTATTAACAGTACTGTGGTATATTAACTGTATAGTGAATTATTAACAGTACTGTGGTATATTAACTGTACAATGTCTTATTAACAGTACTGTGGTATATTAACTGTATGGTGTCTATTAACAGTACTGTGGTATATTAACTGTATAGTGTCTTATTAACAGTACTGTGGTATATTAACTGTACAGTGTCTTATTAACAGTACTGTGGTATATTAACCGTACAGTGTCTTATTGATAGTACTGCCTTATATTAACTGTACAGTATCTTATTAACAGTACTATGGTATATTAACTGTATCATAAATTATCTTATTAACAGTACTGTGTTATATTAACTGTACAGTGTGTTATTAACAGTACTGTGGTATATTAACTGTACAGTGTCTTATTAACAGAACTGAGGTATGTTAACTGTACAGTGTCTTATTAACAGAACTGAGGTATGTTAACTGTTTAGTGTCTTCACAATATTATATTAACTGTATAGTGTCTTATTAACATTACTGTGGTATATTAACTGTATAGTGTCTTATTAACAGTACTGTGTTATATTAATTGTATGGTGTCTCATTAACAGTACTGTGGTATATTAACTGTATAGTGTCTTATTAACAGTACTGTGGTATATTAACTGTATAGTGTCTTATTAACAGTACTGTGGTATATTAACTGTATAGTGTTTTATTAACAGTACTGTGGTATATTAACTGTATACTGTCTTATTAACATTACTGTGGTATATTAACTGTATAGTGTCTTATTAACAGTACTGTGTTATATTAATTGTATGGTGTCTCATTAACAGTACTGTGGTATATTAACTGTATAGTGTCTTATTAACAGTACTGTGGTATATTAACTGTATAGTGTCTTATTAACAGTACTGTGGTATATTAACTGTATAGTGTCTTATTAACAGTACTGTGGTATATTAACTGTATAGTGTTTTATTAACAGTACTGTGGTATATTAACTGTATAGTGTCTTATTAACAGTACTGTGGTATATTAACTGTACAGTGGTACCCCATTAATTCAGTCATGGAACTTATCATATCATTTGTTTCTAAAAATAGATGAAGCCTGTTTTATAACGTTTGTTCCTATATAAATACTGGGCTTGAATATACCACTTGTATTTACAAGTGTTGGCTGAGTTAAATTGTACAGTATGGTTGATGAACTGGTTGAGTGTCATTGTATCATTTACAGATTAGATGAGTGTCATGTTTGGCATATTTTGTATCATGTACAGTTTAAATGAGTGTCTTGTTTGATAGATTTTGTATCATGTACAGTTTAAATGAGTGTCTTGTTTGGCAGATTTTGTATCATGTACAGTTTAGATGAGTGTCTTGTTTGGCAGATTTTGTATCATGTACAGTTTAGATTAGTGTTTTGTTTGGCAGATTTTATATCATGTACAGTTTAGATGAGTGTCTTGTTTGGCAGATTTTATATCATGTACAGTTAAGATTAGTGTTATGTTTAGCATTTTGGCAGATTTTGTATCATGTACAGTTTATATGAGTGTTATGTTTGGCAGATTTTATATCTTGTATAGTTTAGATGAGTGTCTTGTTTGGCAGATTTTATATCTTGTACAGTTTAGATGAGTGTCTTGTTGGGCAGATTTTGTATTATGTAGTTTAGATGAGTGTCTTGTTTGGCAGATTTTATATCATGTACAGTTTAGATGAATGTTATGTTTGGCAGATTTTGTATTATGTACAGTTTAGATGAGTGTCAAGTTTGGCAGATTTTGTATCATGTACAGTTTAGATGAGTGTTATGTTTGACAGATTTTGTATCATGTACAGTTTAGATGAGTGTCTTGTTTGGTAGATTTCATATCATGTACAATTTAAATTAGTGTTTGTTTGTAGTGAAGTCCTGATTATCTATTATAATCAATCATCAGTTGGTTAAGCAAACCAATAAGATAATCGATTGTGAACTCCATAATCGACTGTGTGTAAAGGGCGACTACCTTTTAGGTGTATGCAAAGCACAAAGGTAGGTAAAACTCCCATCCACTAAAGTTGACCTGAAATTTATTAATCCCTTCACAACTACGAATAATAAAACCTTATGATTCATAATTAGGAACATATAGACATTATTACATGGTCAAGTTGTTAAATTGTTGAGTTAATACATTTAAACACATTTTGTTGATTTGTTCGAGTTAAATTGCAACATATTTTGTAGTATGTATAAACAATGACAAACAAGAAAATCATGTCCTTCTATACATTAAATTATAGACACATAACATATGAACGAAAAAAATTGGGGGGATTGTATTTCAGTTACGTATGACTGATCAGCCATAAAAAGTTGCATTCATTTAACAAAGTTGTAGAACAAAAGTAACACACAATGTAATATTATTGTCAGATTAAAGTATACATGTCATTAAAAGAGATTACTCCTGTACATTTATAAACATATTGAACTCTTGATCAAAGATATAACTGTTTAAAAAAATTAAAATTTGCTCTTAGTAACCGATTATAATCGATGATCAGTTGGGTAACAGGAACCGATTATCGATTATGAATTTCTGGCCGATTCCAATCACTACTTGTTTGACATATTTCGTATTATGTACAGTTAAATGAGTGTCTTGTTTGGCATTTTGGCATATTTTGTGTCATGTACAGTTTAGATTAGTGTCTTGTGTGGTAGATTTTATATCATGTATAGTTTAGATGAGTGTTATGTTTGGCAGATTTTGTATCATGTACATTTTAGAAGAGCGTCAAGTTTGGCAGATTTTGTATTATGTACAGTTTAGATGAGTGTTATGTTTGGCAGATTTTGTATCATGTACAGTTTAGATGAGTGTTATGTTTGGCAGATTTTGTATCATGTACATTTTAGAAGAGCGTCAAGTTTGGCAGATTTTGTATCATGTACAGTTTAGATGAGTGTCTTGTTTGGCAGATTTTGTATCATGTACAGTTTAGATGAATGTTATGTTTGGCAGATTTTGTACCATGTACATTTTAGATGAGTGTCAAGTTTGGCAGATTTTGTACCATGTACAGTTTAGATGAGTGTCTTGCTTGGCAGATTTTGTTAGTACAAGTTGGAAATCTCTTTCTCTGCAAAATTAGTATATCCAAGTGATATACAGTGGAACCCCGCTATAACGCGCCCCGCCATAACGCGAATTCGGATATAATGCGGTCGCGGTCTGGCTCCCGAAATTTTGTATATTTATTCGCACATGATTTTTTTTTTTTTTTTTTTTTTTTTTTTAAGTGTTATGCCAAAATAAACATAATGTGGTCTTTGTGGTTTTCTTCGAATAATTCTGTATACAATCGTTGCTCTAATAATAGCCGACGTATGTTTCTTTAGCTACACATTCAACCAAGCAACAGACAATGCGGTGGTTCATAAAAGCTTCTCAGTTTAATAAACATCAAAAAATGAAAGCCGCCAACATGTTTTTCTGGGCTTGGCGGTGTTATTAGACGCAATCAGTTGACCAGTAAATAATGTTTGCTTCACTAGCTGGAAATTTAGAAGGTATGAAATTGACATGCGTTCAACTTTAAAAACAATTATAAAAGTGACTTGTGACCATTGTAGACTTACTGCGGTTAGTTCTCGGGTTTTACATGTGTATTGGGTTTGCTTATGAAATGGTTATTAGTTTCCCCCCGTCTTTCTCTTCATAAATATTTTACCATTACGGAAAAGCAATACAAACATAAGTCGTTCAATGCACTTTGCGCAAAAAACATTTATTATGATTTTGGGGAAGAGATCTTGTATGAATTCTAATATAATACAATATATAATACGATAAAGTACGAGAAATAGTGTGTAAAACGCGGCTTCTGAAATGTATTAATTTTACCAGGTCCTTGAATTATTATGACTAAATAAACATCGGAAATAAACTTATTATTAATCCAAGAGTAAAGACACGTGTTCTTGAACTGCATAAACAACAATGCAGCCGACAATGTAGTGGTTGATACAAGATTCTCACAATGTAACAAACATCAAAAAGCGAAAGCCGCCAATATGTTTTCTGGGCTTGGCGGCGTTATTAGAGGAAATCATTTGACTAGTAAACAGTGTCGGCTTTGTTAGCTGGAAATTGTACATGCGTACAGCTGGGGGGAAAAAACCTTTACATCAGTGGCGCGTGACCATTACAGACGCGCGTGTTATGATTTAGTTCTCGGAGTTTATGTGAATGGTGTTTGTTAATGAACTCGTCATTACTTTCCTATTTTTGTATATACAAAAAGAATATTTTACCGTTACGGAAAATCAAGTTTACAATTTGTATAGACACCGTTCATAGACCCTGGAACGTAATGAACATACACTTGCTTCGTCATTCGTAACCTAATTTTCTGTTAATTTTTCTCATTGAATTCAGACATAATGATTTGTGACAAAAATATTGAATAGTTTAAATACGTTTGCAATTTTTGCAATGGAATTAGGTACAGGTATTATGGATTAGCTGCGTGCTATGACGGTACTATATCAGACGGTAAGTAAACGGTGTTAATACTCTGTACATGCTATATATTGGACATTAAATTCAGACACAACGAGCTTGGACAAAATTATTGAATATTTTAAATCTGTGCCATCTTCCAATGGAATTGCATGCATTATGGACGAACGGCGTGCCACGACGGCACGATAGTAAACGATGTTAATACCCACCCTATTCATTAGTCAGTTGGGGTGTTATCGATCAACGTGTATTTTCTGGGGAAAAACAATGAAAATTAGTAAAACTATCAAACGCAAAGTAATAACCAATAAATATATAATCCGTCCACATTTTTTAAAATAAATCTTAATACTGCATTCCATTTAATGTTCGTCCGATAATACTCAGATTTGTTACATTAGACACAAGTACACGTATATACGCTAATTCGGTGTTTGTTGGAATTTTTAAAAAATACTGTATAACCCCGCGATAACGCGACCCCAATTTTAACGCGATCCAATTTCATGGACCCCGATTATCGCGTTATAGCGGGGTTCCACTGTATATACATGTATATGTATATATAAGCAGTAGTTCCCATATATTAATATACCTTTGTATTTTCTCTTTCAGGTGACTATGACTCACATGGTATAGGCAATTCTAACACTAGTCATATTGGTGGTGGGTACTCTGACATTTCAGCAGGATTGGCCACTAATTCCTTACAGGCTAAAACAGATCCATTCCAGAATAACTCCAGCTTCATAGATGGGGCAACATCTGGTGGTACATTTGGCTTTTACAATGGTTTTCGGCAGGAGGGTTATCCACATAGTGGTACTGTAGAGGGTGGTTACACAGATCTAATGACTCAGAGTTCACTTGATGACTGTAGCAACACACGTGGTCTCCTGGACACCATGCAGGAGGGAAACCTCTTGGTAAATTTAGACACTGGTCATGGGATTGCGGTGAAACATGTTGATGGAGTGGACAATGATTACTTCATGTCCACTGGTCAGCCATTACTTGACATTACAAGTCAGAATCAGGATTTTCAGTTACATCCACCAATTAGTAAACAGATAGATTTAATGGGTGATGACTCTAATATCTATTCTGAGAGCTTTAGTAATTCCAAAATGGTAAAGGAAGCTGATTTTGAACCTGAGAGATTAAAAACTGTTCCATTGGTAGAAGTAATGAGTTCTAGTTTATATGAGAATGATGATTTTGAAGGATTTTCAAGTACAAAAGAAAACATTGACTTGATGAATCAAGAATTTTATGAACAGGAACATCTGGGAGCTACCTTGTCTCCAGGTCAGTCAGAAGATGGGTCATCCTGGCGACCAGAAATGGATCCAGAGAGGTCAAGAAGGTCAACATCACCAGAGAGGGAGCTTTTTGATTCTGGGTCAGTCAGTTTAGGCTTAGGTCAAGATATGACTGAATCATTGTATTCAGATCCAGATTATGGTGGGGTCTTTTCACCAGAAATGGATCAAGAAAGGTCAAGGTCACTATCACATGAAAGGGGCATGTATAGTCCTACTGTCATGATGGATTCAATGTATAGGCCAAAAGATGTAGGACAAGTACAACCACAGGAAATGGCACCAGAAGATCAAACAACAGAACCCTCTGAACTGTATCCTGAAATTGAGAAAACTGAACTCTCTGAACCGCATCCAGAAGTTGAGAAAACTGAACTCTCTGAACTGCATCCTGACGGTGAGAAAACTGAACTCTCTGAACTGCATCCTGAAGTTGAGATGCATGAAGAACATGCTAGTTTAGCTGTTGATGAAGCTAAAAGGCCAACCACATTACAGAAAGATACAAAGATACCTTCACCTCATAAATTGTTTGAGGCAAAATCATCAGTTTCAAAGAAGATTGCTATAGACTATTCAAAATCAAAAGACATGAGCAGATCTTCAATGAAATCTCCGCAGCTTAGATTGGGACATATTCCTCGTCCAAAAAGTGCAGTTGCAACAATATCAGATGTTTCTCCAAATAAACCTGAATGGAATACATATCAGCGAGAGTACGGCCCAGCAACCTTCCCAACACGTAAGAAGGAGAAAGACACCAAAACTCCGACCACCCCTACGCGTCCTAGCACAGCACCCCTTGAAAGGAAAAAGAAAGGTTAATTTGATGTATTTGTGCTAAGTGCATGCATTTAGCTATTTTATCTTTAAGCTTCTTTGCTTTTCTTTTGTTTATTCCATTGCAAAAGGCTGAATGTATCATAATACGATGTTTGTTTGCTGCCATTTAAAATCAGCGCAACAATGTTAGTTTGAATATTAGTAATACAAGACCTGTTGCTTTTGCCTCCAAAAAACCCAACTTTATGATGAGAATTCCTCTCTTGGCATTAGCATGAACCAGAAGATTTCAGAACATTGGATTCCCATGGGACACCTCATAGACATGCTGCCTATGCATGCTCCCTTTATTCATTTTACAGTCTCGTTGCTGTAATGTCTGTCATGTTTATTTCCTATCATTTCATGGTTAGAAAAGCAGATTCGTTTTTGTATGCATATTCTTCAGAAACATTTCAATTTTACCTTTGATCCTGTCTTTTCTCTTTTTAATTATTTTGTCTTTAGAGTTATTTTATTCTTTTTTTTTTTCTTCCATTTTTTTCCCCTTCACGTGGTGTTAGTGATTCTAAATTGTCTGTGCTTTTCACTGGGTAGGTATCTTTTAAAAGATTTTCCATGTCATTGCATTGTATGCAGTCATTGGACTAACCCTGATTCATTACCTATTTTGTGAAGTTGGCTATTTTTCTACTTAGTAAAGCATGTCACACATTTCTTGTCTTTTTTTTACCATTTCATATTTGCAATGGTACTGAATGTTTTTCATGCAAAATTACATAATCCTTACCTTTCATTTAAGCTTGGTTAACTTTATTTGCTTTGTATTTTTCAGTACTGAGCTTAACAATAAATCCCGTCACAATCGAACAAAAAAAACCTATTACATTAGTCCCCCTCTGCAGTTGGGTCCAAAAAGTGTGCACCCTATATTCCCAGGAAGGCATTTCATGTGCTTTTTGCCCCTTCCTATGGACAAGGGTAGATAACCCTATAGACGGTTCCCCTTGCCTGCAGAGTATACCGCTGTAACATACAACACCCTCTTCGTACGAAGGGTAGTTAATTGGAAAACTGTGTCCTGAAAGGTAGTAATAGTAAATACTGATGCTAAGTAAATTGGTTCGTGATACAGATGATTAGATTAGAATGGCAACTGATCGGCACTTGGTCAAAGAGTTTAAATCTATTGGTATTAGCCAATAGACCATTATTCTATTCCCAAAAAGCCCTGACCTATGGACTTCAATCACTCTATAGCTTTTGGCAGTCATAATTCTTAATTCCTCTCAGAATTCAGCTTGCTCACACTGACAATGTGCATTTACTGGGACTTCCCTAATTATCTCTTCTCTTAAGATTTGCTAAAGACAATTTTTCTTTCTAAATGACTTGAGGTCAAAAAACGACCACCTATCAAAGCTCTTTATGTATGTAATTTTAATTTCTTACAATGTCAAAACATACATTAAAGAAATATCCACTAACTACAGAATGTAAAATATTGACTCGATTCACTTTTGTAATACCTTGTGTAAACAATAACCCAATCTGTCACTGCTTTGGTTATTCTCATTTCTATTCAATATCCTACTCAGCCTCTGTCACTGTTCCAAATATATCCCGGACAAAAGCTGCCACTTTGTAACGTCACCCTCTTTATAAGAAGGTAATTAATTGGATTTAGCTACGTTATGTAGGAAATGACCTCCCTCAATGTTTTGACCTGATGTGAGTGAATAGATAGAAGAATATCAACAGAGAACTGGGCAAGGTTATTGGAAAGAAATAATGCAATATGTGCCTCATAGATAAGAAAACAACAAATTTAATCAAAACAACTTCACAGAGGTAATTTCAATTCAACTTAAGTTAGGTCAGTATAATTTAATAGCAGTGTCTAATTTGGATTTATTTCATCATCATAACGAGTCGTGGAAAGTCCAGGTGACAAGGTCACTGACTTAAACAAGAATTTTTTTCACATACTTGAACCAGACTTGGTAGATTAGCTACAGAAGGAAGAAGTCTGTTGATTCTGGGTCAGTTGGTTCAAGGTCAAAGTCATTGTAACTAGATAAAGAAAAATGGTTTTTGCACTATAATATTTGTGGAAGGTTGAAGGTCAAAGTCACAATGACTGAAAGAAGAACTGTTTTTCATATAATACAGTTTTTCATTAAGACCTGAACCAAAGTTTGTGGTTACCTTGCACTTTGAGTAATGAAGAATCTTTGTGATTATGGATGAGAGGTCAAAGTTGCAAGGGAAACATTATTTCAGCAATAAAATTCAGTTCTTGGCAATGTACCTTCACCAAAGTGTGTTGAGGGTTTGTAGTTATGGAAGAGGCCTATATATTTTGTTGGAGTTAAAAGGTCAAAGATCAATGCCAATATGGCTAGAAATAGTTTTTCAGAATAGCTTTAGCTCTTTTGTTAAGGTTACCCAAATTTTTGTTTAAGTTTATAAGCTTTGTGGATGTCTTTCACTTAGGGTAGTAAAGACTCCTAAGGATTCTGGAGTCAGAAGGTCAGAACACTTCATGGTAAGACCAAAGAACCTAATGGGGTTTGCATGTTTAAGCATGCTTATCTTGACATCAGTACATGTCATTGAGACCTACTGGTCAGTACATGTCAGTGAAATTGACTGGTCAATACATGTCATTGAGATATACTGGTCAGTACATGTCATTGAGACCTACTGGTCAGTACATGTCACTGAAATTGACTGGTCAGTAATCTCCAGACTCAGCAATGCCCTCCTATTGTCTACACATTG
Organism: Unio delphinus; assembly: GCA_029339505.1. Lineage (NCBI taxonomy): Eukaryota > Metazoa > Mollusca > Bivalvia > Unionida > Unionidae > Unio > Unio delphinus. The sequence continues at coordinate 1,925,258 of JAQISU010000036.1, forward strand.
GACTGTTCAACACTATCATATGCTATTAACTAATGAACAAGTTTTACTTAAGTTTTAGTGATTGATCCTTTAGTTATATAAATTTTACTAAATTATATTGAATTGCTGCCATTACACTAATCATTTTTATTCAACTGCTCTGGTGGCCTAGTGATTGAAGCATCTCCCTTAGATGCAGAAGGTTGTGGGTTCGATCCCCAGCCAAGTCATACCAAAGACTTACAAAAATGGTACTGACCTGGTTAGTATTACGACTGATTGGCCTTGTGTCAGGATAATGTGACTGGGTGGGACATCTGGCTACATGTCTATGGCATGATTCTCCAGTGCTAGACATCACTATAAACTGCCACACTGCAGACATCGTAGCGATATGACTGAAAAATTGTTAAAGCTATGTTAAAGTTCAAATCTCTCTCACACACACACACACACACACAGATGCATGCACACAATTATTTATTTACCATGCATTTGTTTGGTTGTAATATGTTGAATCATTTAACTTTCATTAATTATATTGATTCTAATAATGAATTATTTCCCCTTCATTATTTTGATTTTAATATATTGAATTATTTCCCCTTCATTATTTTGATTTTAATATATATTGAATTATTTCCCCTTCATTATTTTGATTTTAATATATTGAATTATTTCCCCTTCATTATTTTGATTTTAATATAATTAATTATTTCCCCTTCATTGTTTTGATTGCAGTAATGAAATATTTTCCATAAATTATTAATTTTTTCCTATTTTTTTTTTCTTCCGTAAATGCTTTGAAATTTATGCGTACCAGAATTGTGTTATTTACTTTTTATTGCATCTTCATGATTTTGCAGTCACCTACAATTTGATATCAGTGTTCTTTACAGTGCAGTAATTCTACATAATTAAATTCAATTTATCTCAAATTAATTTTTTATGTTCAGGGTGATGTAAAATGCTTTCTTTATTGAAATTTCTTTCAATAATTGTGAGGTCACATTACTTATCAAATTCACTCTTTATCCATGATGTAATAGTGATCTTTAAAGGGAAATATTCAAGAATATTTTCTTAGTAAATGTTTGTAAATTACCTCTATAAAAAAATCAATTTTCACAGTTTAAATCTGTTATGCACATAAAATGCCATGTTCCCTTCACTTTGTTTTGAAGTAGTGGAAACATTACTGTGATACTATGCAAGTAGTGTAGATAGAACACAAAATAGAAATAATAAGACATTTATGTGATTTTTATTTTGTATTATATCATTTAATGCTGTTCTGTTATGTTTGTTATTGTGTTAGACTTTTATACATTTATAAATTTCAGATGCTTCATCTGACAGTGGTGTAGAGGAAGATAGAGTGTCAAGGAAGGTATGTAATGTTGATTGGTTTTATATGCAAAGTGTCAAGGAAGGTATGTAATGTTGATTGGTTTTATATGCAGAGTGTCAAGGAAGGTATGTAATGTTGATTGGTTTTATATGCAGAGTGTTAAGGAAGGTATGTAATGTTGATTGGTTTTATAAACAGTGTCAAGGAAGGTATGTAATGTTGATTGGTTTTATATGCAGAGTGTCAAGGAAGGTATATAATGTTGATTGGTTTTATATGCAGAGTGTCAAGGAAGGTATGTAATGTTGATTGGTTTTATATGCAAATTGTCAAGGAAGGTATGTAATGTTGATTGGTTTTATATGCAAATTGTCAAGGAAGGTATGTAATGTTGATTGGTTTTATATGCAAATTGTCAAGGAAGGTATGTAATGTTGATTGGTTTTATATGCAAATTGTCATGCAAGGTATATAATGTTGATTGGTTTTATATGCAGAGTGTCAAGTAAGGTATGTAATGTTGATTGGTTATATATGCAGAGTGTCAAGGAAGGTATATAATGTTGATTGGTTTTATATGTCGAGTGTCAAAGGAAGGTATGTAATGTTGATTGGTTTTATATGCAGAGCTCAAGGAAGGTATGTAATGTTGATTGGTTTTATATGCAGAGTGTCAAGGAAGGTATATAATGTTGATTGGTTTTATATGCAGAGTGTCAAGGAAGGTATGTAATGTTGATTGGTTTTATATGCAGAGTGTCAAGGAAGGTATGTAATGTTGATTGGTTTTATATGCAGAGTGTTAAGGAAGGTATGTAATGTTGATTGGTTTTATAAACAGTGTCAAGGAAGGTATGTAATGTTGATTGGTTTTATATGCAGAGTGGCAAGGAAGGTATGTAATGTTGATTGGTTTTATATGCAGAGTGTCAAGGAAGGTATGTAATGTTGATTGGTTTTATATGCAAATTGTCAAGGAAGGTATGTAATGTTGATTGGTTTTATATGCAAATTGTCAAGGAAGGTATGTAATGTTGATTGGTTTTATATGCAAATTGTCAAGGAAGGTATGTAATGTTGATTGGTTTTATATGCAAATTGTCATGCAAGGTATATAATGTTGATTGGTTTTATATGCAGTGTGTCAAGGAAGGTATGTAATGTTGATTGGTTTTATATGCAGAGTGTCAAGGAAGGTATATAATGTTGATTGGTTTTATATGTCGAGTGTCAAAGGAAGGTATGTAATGTTGATTGGTTTTATATGCAGAGCTCAAGGAAGGTATGTAATGTTGATTGGTTTTATATGCAGAGTGTCAAGGAAGGTATATAATGTTGATTGGTTTTATATGCAGAGTGTCAAGGAAGGTATGTAATGTTGATTGGTTTTATATGCAGAGTGTCAAGGAAGGTATATAATGTTGATTGGTTTTATATGTCGAGTGTCAAAGGAAGGTATGTAATGTTGATTGGTTTTATATGCAAAGTGTGAAGGAAGGTATGTAATGTTGATTGGTTTTATATGTAGAGTGTCAAGGAAGGTATGTAATGTTGATTGGTTTTATATGCAAAGTGTCAAGGAAGGTATGTAATGTTGATTGGTTTTATATGTCAAGTGTCAAAGGAAGGTATGTAATGTTGATTGGTTTTATATGCAAAGTGTCAAGGAAGGTATGTAATGTTGATTGGTTTTATATGCAAAGTGTCATGGAAGGTATATAATGTTGATTGGTTTTATATGCAGAGTGTCAAGGAAGGTATGTAATGTTGATTGGTTTTATATGCAAAGTGTCATGGAAGGTATATAATGTTGATTGGTTTCATAAACAGTGTCAAGGAAGGTATGTAATGTTGATTGGTTTTATATGCAGAGTGTCAAGGAAGGTATGTAATGTTGATTGGTTTTATATGCAAAGTGTCAAGGAAGGTATGTAATGTTGATTGGTTTTATATGTAGAGTGTCATGGAAGGTATATAATGTTGATTGGTTTTATATGCAGAGCTCAAGAAAGGTATGTAATGTTGATTGGTTTCATATGCAGAGTGTAAAGGAAGGTATGTAATGTTGATTGGTTTCATATGTAGAGTGTCAAGGAAGGTATGTAATGTTGATTGGTTTCATATGCAGAGTGTCAAGGAAGGTATGTAATGTTGATTGATTTTATATGCAGTGTCAAGATAGGTAAATAATGTTGAATGGTTTTATTTGCAGATTGTCAAGAAAGGTATGTAATGTTGATTGGTTTTATTTGCAGAGTGTCAAGGAAGGTATGTAATGTTGATTGGTTTTATATGCATTGTCAAGGAAGGTATGTAATGTTGATTGGCTTTATATGCAGATTGTCATGCAAGGTATATAATGTTGATTGGTTTTATATGCAGATTGTCAAGGAAGGTATGTAATGATGATTGGTTTTATATGCAGAGCTCAAGGAATGTATGTAATGATGATTGGTTTTATATGCAGATTGTCAAGGAAGGTATGTAATGATGATTGGTTTTATATGCAGAGCTCAAGGAAGGTATGTAATGTTGATTGGTTTTATATGCAGTGTCAAGATAGGTAAATAATGTTGAATGGTTTTATTTGCAGAGTGTCAAGGAAGGTATGTACTGATGATTGGTTTTATATGCAGAGTGTCAATGAAGGTATGTAATGTTGATTGGTTTTCTATGCAGATTGTCATGCAAGGTATATAATGTTGATTGGTTTTATATGCAGATTGTCAAGGAAGGTATGTAATGATGATTGGTTTTATATGCAGAGCTCAAGGAAGGTATGTAATGATGATTGGTTTTATATGCAGATTGTCAAGGAAGGTATGTAATGTTGATTGGTTTTATATGCAGATTGTCAAGGAAGGTATGTACTGATGATTGGTTTTATATGCAGAGCTCAAGGAAGGTATGTAATGTTGATTGGTTTTATATGCAGATTGTCAAGGAAGGTATGTAATGATGATTGGTTTTATATGCAGATTGTCAAGGAAGGTATGTAATGATGATTGGTTTTATATGCAGATTGTCAAGGAAGGTATGTAATGTTGATTGGTTTTATATGCAGAGCTCAAGGAAGGTATGTAATGTTGATTGGTTTTTATATACAGTGTCAAGGAAGGTATGTAATGTTGATTAGTGTTTATATTATCATTTTTTCCAGGCATGTTATGTTATTGCATTTTTCATCTAATGTTTTCATCCAGTTGTAAACCTTTGTTTTTCCAGTACAGAGGTTTGTGTGCCTTAAAGAGATTTAGATGAAACTTTGCCAAATTATAACATCACTTGATCATACACTTGTATCTCACTTACCTCCACCACTCTCTGAATAGTATTTATATTGTACATGCACAATCATGATAAATTAGCTTGCATTTTAAATAGGTCAGATTAACAAAGTTCATTTCACTTGTAAAGATCTGTTAGTCTGTGTGATTACATAGTTTTCTTTTCATGTTGTGAATGTTGTAAACACACAATATTAGAAAGTATAAAAGTGGTTATGTTAATTAAAAGGCACGATAGTTCAGAAATGGGTGAATTTTCTTGCAAAACTGTTGGGACATTTATATATATCAACCGATTAATATTAAGTACATATACTTTCTCTTTATGATCCTTGTACGTAGAGTAGCGAATCAATAGTCTCCATATTAAAATTCTGCTCAGCAGTGATCGGCAGATCCTGAATGAATAACACACGAGTGCGGTAACCAAAATTTTCATAATTATAAACCATATTGTAAATACTGAAGATGATGATGTAAAAGACAAGCATGCTACAAGACCACAAATAGTAAACAACGGTGAGTACGATCTTCTGATCTCATTCTTTTCTCCTTATCCTTTTCCTTTCTAAAATTTTATTTATGAGAGGAGACATTGAAATGTATGTAGAAATACTTTTATAGTTATATTTGAAAGTTTTTATGTCATAAGAATAATTTACATCAACATGCCTTGTACAAAAACCTCTAGGTACTCTGTTTCATGCCTGTGGTATTCACACACATCATGTCCTAAATTTTTTAAACAAAAACTATGAAGGATATTTAAAAATATTCATTAATCAATTTATAAATTCTAAACAAATTGTCACCAGTCTAACACCCATGTTTCTGGCAAACAAAGCGGAAAGATTTCATGTTCTGCTTCTCCAAGTTAAAACTTTAAATACACAAGTTTTTAAATAACAGTTTTTTAAAAATCTGCGACTGGAATACAGGTTCAAAATGCAGGGCCAGATAATAACAAAATATATACACACACAAATGTATTGTCAGATGTCACTTTAAGTTTGACTAACATTTTATTCTTGTTTACGTTTATTTGGTATTATGCACACCGAGTAAATAAACATAGACTTTGCTTTGGGGCCCATTCAAGGAAAGTAGGGGCCATAACCCTGTTTAATTTTGGACCCGTCACCTAACACTTGACCTGATCTAGGACAGAAAACTTGTATTAATTTCTAAATCTCACTTAGTATTCATGTAAATTTGATAAGTAATAATGAATATGTTGTCAAATTATGAAATACTTTTACATATAAAAATTCATTGGAGAGACTTAAATCAGCTCACTTTCAAGCTCAATTTCAGAGTGACCTTTAAGAGTAAGTAGAGGGAGTAAGGATGAGGCATGGAGCAAGAACCAGAGGTAGAAGAGGAGGAAGACATGCTATAAAAAGCCTGAAAACAGCTGACCAAGCTCTACACATAGTTCAAACAAGGCAGACAATGGTAATTGTTTATTTATAACTTGCAAAACGATACATATTGAAAATTGTTTGGTACTAAGTAACTGTGCAAAGACTAATATCTAAGTCAATAATGTTTTGCACAACTTAGAAAATACATAATTGTAATGTAGGATTATTTATTTTACCAAATAATGTATGTTTAAACTGCTTTAAATTTTGTTGCTACTCACCACCCCATCCCAGTATCATTTGAGAAAGGAAAACCATGGACAGATACCAATGAAAATACATGGCTAATTTATACTGTATAATACCAAAATGATAAAAGTAGTATGGAGACAATCTCATAGAGTACCCCATTGCATGATGACATACATAGAATTTATATGAAACTGAATACAAAAGATTTTAACATAGGTCACTTAAATATACAAGGTACATGTATAGTAAAAAAAATAGAACAATTTAAGTTATTTTTGTCTTTCAAGGAATATGCATGTTTTAGGACCACAATGATAATCTATTTCACTGTCAAGGCTACAATAAATCATTCCACAACATAGAGACAGCGGGGGGAGGTCTTTTTGTATACATATTTCCCTGTCAAGGCTACAATATATGGAAAATGGTGTGTGGAAAAAGTAGGGTGATGCCCACATACCTGGAATAAGTGTTGTGAGAGACAGCGCTGTATATCACTTTTTCTGGTAATGAATATATCAAGTTTTGTTTAGAATGTGTACTGTCTCTGAATGCATTATTCTTAACATAGTTAAGAGTTTATTTACCATAAGAAGTTTCAAGATGTTTAGCAAGACTCCTTTCCAAATAAGACATGCTTAAATTATTTCTTTGCAACCACTGTGAAAGAACTATTAAGATCGTAAAACATCCAAAAACAGATATACATACATACATATACAAATAATAAGGACTTTTTAAAATTTATAATTGATACTCATCAAGTAGATTCTTTTCATTACCTGTATTCAATATGGGTACATCCCTTTGCTAAACAAATCTAAGCTGATACAATGATAAAATTCTTTTGTAAATATTATTTTCATCTGCAATCAGCCATTTCTATTTGATCCAAATGCAGGAGTCTCTGACTTTTAGAAATGCTTGGCAAACACTTTCAGTTGTCCATCTTAACCTAAACTACACTTAATATCAGTTCTAGTTGCGATGGAACTCTCAGTGCTCATGTCAAAACATAAAACGTGTGCAATTTTGATCCATGTATATTTTCCAGTGGAATTTGCTGATCGAAGATGAATAACATTTAAATAAGACCACATTTTTATTATTTTTTGAAAATATATTTTTTACATATTACAAATTGGAATAATTTTTCAGTAATTTTTCAGAATTTTCAAGTTCCAATATTGGATGAGGCTGTATTTCCTTTGGTCAAGATATACAGACAGGACATTCCTGTACTCAACGATACAGTTGGCTTGATGTGTGCCAACAGACTTGATGCCAATAGGCAGTTCAAACTACGGCAACATGGAAGGCTTGGGTCTGACAGCGACATGTAATTCTCTCTTGCTGTTTCTGGCAGATACAAATACCCGGATGGACAATACACTAGCGTCATCCCCTCTAGGCTTGCAGGAACTTAAACACTTTCTTGCACATATGAATTTGTATATAAATGAATATAGTTTGTACAGATTTTTTAGCATCAGTCTATTTCTACCTACAAACAATGGGCATGAAGGTGATAAAAAAACAACATAAAAAGTTCTCAGCAATTGCTGATAACAGTATTATACATTGGTGCACTCTTCATCACGATTTTCCATACTAAATCCATAGAGACAGGTTCATATGCTCCAATTGGTTGTTACTGAAATTCTGTATCATAACTGTATGGTGACAGTGAGTTGAAATTGTGTCATCAAGGTATCTCTAATGGTTTGTTCTTTGTAATAGGTCTACTGGAGAGAAGGTAGTTGGAAGTGGTGCACATTTGGTCCTTGACATTAGTTTGTTAGTTATCTCGAAGAGCTCTTTGCAGCTGAAACTCTCTGTAATCTTAGTACTGTAGTGGGATAATTTGGCTAAATGGATTATGTTTCTGACGTTCTTCTTAACGGCTTCATAGATTTGTTTATGAATAGTGAGTTTAGTGGAAAGCTAATTCTTCTCTACTTTGTGGCAATGTCTTTGAGCAGTGTGAAGCTGGTCCTTAACACTGCTATACAATGGAGAACACTTTTTTTATTGATACGCTGCACTTGGTGGCTGGGGCATGTTTTTCAAACACAGGAAATTATTGAGTTGTTCTGCTGTAGGATGTAAGCAAGTTGTTATGTTTTCTTGTATGTCATGCATTAGTTTGGTTCTATTTATCATATGGAGGTTTCTCTTTGTAGCAAATAGAGGTGGAGGGTTAGGGACTGATACGTTGAGATGGCATATAATGCAGAGGTGATCTGCTGCAAGTTCATGGGATACAAGGGTGGATTGAAGAATATTATCATCAGGTCTATAAAGAATCCAGTCTAAAATGTGACCAAGTTTATGGGTGGGTTGGTTAACTGACTGTTTAAGGTTGAAAACATGAATGGAATCTTGGAGTTTTGACGTGTACGAGTTTCCATGACAGTCAAAGTGAAAGTTGAAATCTCCAAGAATAATTAGGTTGCCACCTATCAAATTTCCATACTCCAGAAGATTCGGAAACTGTTCCAAAAAGAGAGATTCAGACCGATTGTTTTTTCTATTAGGAGGAGGGCGGTTACGACAGAGAAAATGGACTGACCGTTGTTCCAGTGTGAGTGTTGTTTGGACTAGTTCAAACGATGTGTGGCAGAAACTGAAGGTTGTATTGTGCTTAAGACATTGTATCATTGAATTCTTTGTGATGACAGCAATTCGAACAACATGAGAGTGGTGGGGGAACGACTTGATGGTATAAATGGTGGATATAAAATCCAACCACTTGGGCTCATCGCCTGATGTTTTTAGCCATGTTTCAGTCAGGAAGAAGACATCAGTATTCTGGTCGTTGATAAAATTAATTATTTCTGTGCACTTTTCCTGTTGTCCTACTGATTGGGTGTTGAATAATGTAATACGCAATGGTATCTCAGGGACAGTTTACTCAATGGTTGATGATTTAAGATGAATTTGCACCAGGTTATCAAAATTAATGGCTGAATTTTTAATTGTTTATCTGGAAAGGGCGAAAGGGAGATAACTGGAATTCTTCCTGTTCTACGCTAGCCAGCTTTTAAACATTTCTCTTTTCGCTTCCGTTTACATTTAAGTCCAGCATCTAGAGTGTCCAGTGATGTACAGTGTCTGGAGTGTCCCAGCTGTAGAGCTGTCCATTATCTGGAGTGTCCAGTATTTGGAGTGTCTGGTATTGTCTAGAGGCTGGTGTCCTTAGCATCCAGAAAGAGTAGAGCTGTCTAGAATGTCCAGAGAGGCTAGTCTCGGAGTGATCGAGGTGTACGTGGTGCAAGCTGTAAAGCTGACATCAGGAACTAAACATATCAGCTGTGAAGATGAACTTTATCAGCCGTGGAGCTGAAATAAAGTGTTCTGAGGATGGAATGCGTCTCCTTGCATATAATCTTGTAGCCATGGGCCAATTTTGTATCTTTCGGGACTGTAAAAATAAATTAAATGTCCATTTTCATTTTCATAATTTCACTATGATTAAAGTCATTTTACTACATGAGTAAAATTCTACATCGTTTGCTCTCTGAGTAAACTATAACCATCTTTTCATTGTTTAGTTACTGTAAATCTATCACCCCTTGTGTTTATATTTTGTAGATAATTTGTTTGTTATTTTCTTTATTAGATTTGTGTGTTCTTATGTTAATTAATCAAATCTTTGGATTAAATATATACGCAATGTATTTATATCATCGTCAAAAGTGTTCTGTTGTGAATCCAAAAATTCCATCCGGTTATCTTGTTACACTTGATAGGTCCGCTTGATTTCTCTGACGGCATTTCAAAATTTCTTAACGAAGAGGTACAAGCGCGTGCGAGAATTTACTTTGTTGACTTTTTTGTGAGTTAGCCATTTTTTAAAAATAGATATTTAAATTAGAACCATGCGAGTCATAACCCATCCACTGGATAAAGATGATGTATCCGTTTTTGTGGTCACATGGGGTTTCTGTAACCATTCGTGACCTTCAAGTTTCAATTAAAGCGGCCCCCACAAAAATGAATTTACCCTTGTTTATAAATTGTGTAACTGAATCTTCACAAAGTCTAGAGAACCACTCCGGTGGACTAGTGGTTAAAGCATCTGCCACAGAAGTGGGACGTTGTGGGCTCGATACCCAGCCAGGTCATACCAGTGACTTACAAAGGTGGGACTAACAGCTGCCTCTCATGGCTCTCAGCATTAAGATGTTAGTGTTAGGACTGGTCGGCCAGGTTTCAGGATAATGTGACTGGGTGGGACATCATGCTACATGTCTGCGGCATGATGTTCCAGTGTTAGGCATCACTATAAACTGCCTCACTGCAGACATCGTTGCGACATGACTGAAAAATTATTAAAGCTACGTTAAAAATCTGAATCACACACATACAAACTCTAGGTTATTGTGAATTATTTCAAATTATAAGTTGGCACATTTCATTATTTTCATGATCTTTAGAATTCTTAAAATTAGAGACACTTTGCACTATCATATATTTAATTATCTATGTAGGGTGAACTAATATGCATGTGGTAGGTGTAGAATATGCCATTCACTGTACTCTTGTTTTGCCATTGTTTTGTACCTTCCCTGTTTTTAATAGAATATTCTAGTGGATAATAGATTATTGTATTGGAACACAATACTAATTGTTGATTCCTGCAGTCATTGGTAGCAGAATGGTATAAGACCATTGGAGTGTGAATATGGTTGTATTGGGGTAACTGATACTTAGTGTGAAAGTATAACAAAGATTTTTAAGTTTCCGTTGGTATTTAAGGTCTTGCCGCTATCGTAAATTAGAGAAAGGGTTCAAGTCAGTTCCTACCGTTATAGTGTAAACAAAGCTTTCAACTGTTGTAAGTTTTCTTTATATTGGTTTGGACTCATTAACTCACCTGAGTGTCATTTGACTGAATTCAGGTAAGAATGGAAACAAATTATATGTGCTAGAAAATTTACTTTATTTTTATGGGAACAGATAATAAATTCGGTAAATGCTCTTTAAATTATTATTTATGGTTGAGAGAATTAATTTGTCATAAGAACTCTTCTATACTGACAACAAGGTTGGAAATATTTTTCTTTTAATTTTGGACTCAAAGGATAAAGGTAAGTATTACAGAAATCATATTTGGTAAGATGAGTTTTGGGAGATCACCTTTCCTCTACTGTATGAGACTCAATTGAGAGATCCTGACTAAGGATTGATTATAACATGCCTGGACTGTCTGTCCACTTGTCTGTCAGGCATCAACACTCAAGGTTAGGATTGGTGTAGGATCATTTTCTCCACTTTTGCATGTAAAAATACCTTAATTGGGATGAATAGATTACTGAGGAGTAACCACAGCCACCAGTAAAATCTAGGTTACTCTGGCCTATATTCTACGGTTTATATGAATAGTTGTTATTTCCACAAATCACGACTATTGTATTATGTCATTGTCAAATTCTTATTGAAAATTTTAAAAGTGGTATTGAATTGTCCTTTTCTGGATGTAACATGTTTTTAAGTTTAACAAATTCCATCTCGTACATTTTTCAGTCCTGTAATATCCACCAGTCATGTCAATCAAGCCCATTTATTATGATATCTGGTGCTATTTATTTTCAGTTTAGATTTGTCCACTAAGTATGTGGTATCAAAATACAATCTTTGACAGGTGGTTTTTACATTAAAAAAATCTGTTTGAACTGTTGCGTGTAGATACTATACCAAAATGTATTTGGAATTTAAAAACTGTGGTAGTTTAGGGTTGGGAAGGTCTGATACTGCTAATGGACCGCCAAGACCCTAATGTTGATTCATTGGCTAAACCACCTGCAGGGAACCAGATGCCGTGTGTTGCTAAACATTTAGGTAGGGCATTGATTGGCAAAGTTCAGATTAAATCTGCTGATGATGATATTGATATCCATAGAGTACAATCTGCAGAACAGAATGTACAGATGGACAGAAGATATTAATAAATTCCCTGACACCATTCTAGACCTTGTTGTACAATGACACGAGAAATTATTAAGTTTCATGACACCATTCTAGACCTTATTGTACAATGACATGAACAATTATTAAGTTAAATGACACCATTCTGAATTTTGATGTACATGGACAAGAGAAATTATTAAATCCCCTGGCCCCATTCTAGATTTCATTGTACATGAATATCTCTGATCATTGTACTATTTTAGTGACATTGCATTAGTTAATCCTTAATTTCCAGTCAACTTGCTAAGAGAAATAAATAAAATATAATTAGGTTTTAGCAAAACTATATGCCATGTTGCCAATATGGTTGAACTCGGACTGGAATGATAAATAAAATAAAGTGTGACGTCTCTCTCTTTTGGAAGATAAAGTATTTTAATCAATATGTTTGTTGGTTGAATTGGGTTTTCATTGTTATGCGCATAAAATTTAAAGATATGAAATGACAATATTCCGATATCAAGCATATAAAATGTAGAAAGCAGTATTGATAGATTTAAAGATGCTTGTCTGAAAGTTTATCTTACACACATAGAAATTGGAAAAGTAAAATAATGTAGAAATAACATACAGAATATACTAACAGAAAAATACATGCCCTCAATTATGGCGGTAACCCTTTTGGCTTGAAATGTTACATGTACATTCATCCCCCGGTCCTAAATGAAGATCATGGTTCCAGACATCTTGTAAATCTTGTTGTAGATTTTCCTAAATGGATGCTGATATCAACATAAAAGTTTTTATTCCAGACTGAATGATTGAAATATTTTGCCCTCCAGGCTGACCTAAAGAAAATCCCATGACCTTTTCATGAATTGCTTGGATAATTATCACTCTGAATGTCATTGAGAACCTTTCTGCATAATTTGTACAAAATTATCATTTTGTACAATTCCGCATGTTTAATATTTAAGTTTGTAATTTCATTTGCATGAGTTGTTTAACTCAATCAATTTCTGGAATGGTAAAGTTTTGCAATTAAAATTCAACCATGAATGTTATAAAAATAAAACCATGTGGAACCTTTTCTCAAGTACATTAATTACAAAAACAAGTTTTCGTTTATTTTATTTTTTTTAAAAAAATCTACTTTCAGAGCCTTGAAGAAAATAAGAAGAAATATGGCACAGATACCAAAAATGAAAATTACAAGCCTGGTGGTGGAAATGTGAGAATATTTAGTTCCAAGGTTGAAGTGAAAAATGTTGAGTCAAGAATAGACACCAAGCCTCCAAAGACATCATCCCCAAAGAAAGAACCTACAACACCAGGTGATTAAAGTTTTAATTTATTTAACAGTCCAGTCTGTTTCAGCTGGCACCTGAATATGAGGACATCCTATTTATAGAGATTTTATTGAAATATGTTTTATGTTTCTCATAGCCTAATAGAAAGAACAAACTAGCACATTTTAACGTTAATTGCATGGCCGGCAAATGTACAGTAACACCTGTCTTGAGAGACCACCCCTTCTGCCAACAATTAAATATAGTAATACCTGTTTTGAGAGACCACCCCTTCTTCCAATGATTAAATATAGTAATACCTGTCTTGAGAGACCACCCCTTCTGCCAACAATTAAATATAGTAATACCTGTCTTGAGAGACCACCCCTTCTGCCAACAATTAAATATAGTAATACCTGTCTTGAGAGACCACCCCCTTCTGCCAATAATTATAGTAATACCTGTCTTGAGAGACCACCACTTCTGACAACAATTAAAATAGTAATACCTGTTTTGAGAGACCACCCCTTCTGCCAACAATTAAATATAGTAATACCTGTTTTGAGAGACCACCCCTTCTGCCAACAATTAAATATAGTAATACCTGTCTTGAGAGACCACCCCTTCTGCCAACAACCCAATACAGTAATACCTTTCCCTAGAGACCATTCCTTCTGCCAACAATACAGTACAGTTAAACTTGTCTTGAGGGATCAAACATTATGCCAACAGACAGTGGTTCAGCAAGACAGGTAGTCTGTAATAACAGGTTGGTGCAAAAGGCCAATTATTTATTGTCAAAATTCTAATGCATGTAGGAAGGAAATATATCCATAATTACCACACTAATATATTTTTTTGTTATTCTTTATTCTTAGTTATTATTTAAATGCTGTTTCAATAGCCACAGTAATATATACACTAGAGCATACAGGCAGGTGATGGGGGCCATTTCTTGCCTAAAGAATCCTGAAAGAGAACAAATTATTGATTTCCTTGTTTATTGCTAGGATGTGTTGGACTATGCACTACACTGCAGTTTGTAAGAAGTGCCATCCTGTAAGTCTGGTTTGTGGTCCTGGGCATAAAAAAAAATTAACAACTAAAATCTTTCTTTTTTTCTTCTTTTTTTGTATGCATCTTAGTTCATTATTATCTGGAATCCACTCTGTATATTCTACTATCCACTTGTAGATTCTACTCTCCACCTGTATATTTTACTAATAAATCTATAGCTTCAACTCTCCACCTGTAGATTCTATTCCACCTGTGGATTCTACTCTCCACATATAGGTTCTATTCTCCACCTATAGATTCTATTCCACCTGTAGATTTGACTCTCCACCATCCTGTAGATTTGACTCTCCACCATCCTGTAGATTCTACTCTCCACCTGTATATTCTACTCTTCACCCTGTAGATTCTACTCTCCACCTGTAGATTCTACTCTCATCTGTAGATTCTACTCTCATCTGTATATTCTACTCTCCACCTGTATATTCCACTCTCATCTGTAGATTCTACTGTTCACCCTGTAGATTCTACTCTCCACCTGTATATTCTACTCTCATCTGTAGACTCTACTCTCCACCTGTATATTCTACTCTCCACCTATATGTTCTATTCTCCATCTGTATATTCTACTCTCCATCTGTATATTCTACTCTCCATCTGTAGATTCTACTCTTCACCCTGTAGATTTTACTCTCATCTGTATATTCTACTCTCCACCTGTATATTCTACTCTCATCTGTAGATTCTACTGTTCACCCTGTAGATTCTACTCTCCACTTGTATATTCTACTCTCATCTGTAGATTCTACTCTCATCTGTATATTCTACTCTCCACCTGTATATTCCACTCTTCACCTGTATATTCTACACTTCACCCTGTAGATTCTACTCTACACCTGTAGATTATACTCTCCACCTGTAGATTCTATTCCACCTGTAGATTCTACTCTCCACCTGTAGATTTTACTCTCATCTGTAGATTGTACTCTCCACCTGTATATTCTACTCTCATCTGTAGATTCTACTGTTCACCCTGTAGATTCTACTCTCCACCTGTATATTCTACTCTCATCTGTAGATTCTACTCTCATCTGTATATTCTACTCTCCACCTATATGTTCTATTCTCCATCTGTATATTCTACTCTCCACCTGTATATTCTACTCTCATCTGTAGATTCTACTCTCATCTATATATTCTACTCTCCACCTGTATATTCCACTCTTCACCTGTATATTCTACTCTTCACCCTGTAGATTCTACTCTACATCTGTAGATTACTCTCCACTTGTAGATTCTATTCCACCTGCAGATTATACTTTACACCTGTAGATTCTACTCTCCACCTATATGTTCTATTCTCCATCTGTAGATTCTACTCTCCACCTGTAGATTCTACTCTCCACCTGTAGATTCTACTTGACAGTATTGATTACAAAAGATTAAATATAGATAAGTTTAAATTGGATCATTTATTCAATGTTGAAACATATTTTCCAGAAAATTGTTGTTGATGGTTCAGTTTGGTGGGTGTTTGCTTGTGTCATTGCATTTCTATAGTAAAATCAGTCTGTGCATGATGGGTGTGGTTATCAATGACCAATGGTCACTCATGGCAGAGGTCACTCAAAGCAGGTTTTCACTGTAGGTTATATATGGGTGTCATTAGTCCAGTAGTAATATCTTTGTCCATCTGACTGTGGACTGTAATACATGGGTGTCATTTTTAATTTTTTATTGTTACCTATATCTTACCATTTTACTTTGAACTAATTGGTTTTCTATATAGCTGGTTGATATTAATCCTTTTAGTATTTTTAAACATGTATAAGTACAACCAATTGTATGGCGCTAAATAGCCTAAGTGTGCTGGTGTGCCGTTAAAAATCAATCAAACAAACAAACATACATCTTGAATTATGTTGACAAATTTGAAAATATCAAAATTATCAAGTAAACAGGGAAACAGTATACAGTATGCATTACAAGAAACCAGTCACAGCATATACATGTACATTTCAAGAAACCAGTCACAGCCACAGTATATACATGTACATTACAAGAAACCAGTCAGTCACAGTATATACAGGTACATTACAAGAAACCAGTCAGTCACAGTATATACACATACATTACAAGAAACCAGTCACAGTCACAGTATATACATTTACATTGCAAGAAACCAGTCACAGTATATACAATACAAGAAACCAGTCACAGTATATACATGTACATTACAAGAAACCAGTCGCAGTATATACATTACAAGAAACCAGTCACAGTATATACATGTACATTGCAAGAAACCAGTCACAGTATATACATTACAAGAAACCAGTCACAGTCACAGTATATACATTACAAGAAACCAGTCACAGTATATACATTACAAGAAACCAGTCACAGTCACAGTATATACATTACAAGAAACCAGTCACAGTAACAGTATATACATTACAAGAAACCAGTCACAGTATATACATTACAAGAAACCAGTCACAGTCACAGTATATTCATTACAAGAAACAGCATACATAACAAGGAATCATTTACAGATTTTGATGAAGACGAAAGAAACAGATCATTAATACTTATGGTTATTGTTTTAGCAAAAATATTTCAGATTTCTGGAATCAGCAGAATAGATTTACCATTTATTTTCATTTGAGCTACATTGTTGTTTCTGACTGTGTATGTGTGTTTAATATACGGTTGTAGGAACAGACAATATGATTTATATTTTATTTTTGTTATGAATGTTTTTTATGATTGTTTATATTTGTTTTGATTTTAAATTTTGTTATGATTTTATATTTTTTTGTTATTTCATATTTTTGTTATGATTGTATATTTGTTATAATTTTATATTTTGGTATGATTTTTTGTTGTCATGATTGAATAGTTTTGTTTTGATTTTATATTTTCTTAATTATTATATGTTTTGTTATTTTTTTTATTTTTGTTATGATTGTATTATATTGTTATGATTTTATATTTTATTTTACTTTTAATAAACTTGTTATCTTTTGATCTTTCTAGAGAAATGCAAATCATTTCATTTTTAAGTCACATATATAATGAGTGGTCCCCAAGTCATGGCAGGAGAGACATTGTTCCACAGAACACCTTATAATGTTGTTGATTTATCTTTTCAGAGAGTTCTAAATCACCTACTCCAACACCCAATTATAAAACCGTGCAATCCAAAGTTGGGTCAATGAATAACTTAAAGCATTCTCCAGGAGGTGGCAATGTAAGTAATACCTTCATGAGTGGATACAATTAACTAAGTAATACCTTCATGAGTGGATACAGTTATGTAAGTAATATATTTGTAAGTGGCTACAGTTTTATAAGGTTTTATAAGTAAGACCTTCATGAGTGGATACAATTAAATAAGTAATACCTTCATGAGTGGATACAGTTATGTAAGTAATATATTTGTAAGTGGCTACAGTTTTATAAGTAAGACCTTTATGGGTGGATACAATTAACTAAGTATACTAAGAACTTCATAGGTGGATACATTTATGTAAGTAATATCTTAATGATATAACGTGCCTATTGGACCTCAGATATCATGAAGACATACTTGTGAGATTTGTCTAGTCACATGAAATGCAATGCAAATGGCAAGTACCAGGTGAAATTTCATCAATATTGTAGTTTTGTCTTATGTGTCAACTGATTAATGACAAAAAAATATAATCCAAATTTTTGAGAAAAAAGATCATCATCCAATCATTTTCATAATGCTGTGGCTCATTGTAAGGTCACTTAAGTTTGCTAGGCCTTATGGTAAGTGGCTACTCTGTGCCATCCCTTTGCAGTGGTTGCAATGAATTCCACAATAGGCAGTTTGCTCTGATCTCACACTCCAATATATATGCAAAAATATCTAAACTGGGATGAGAAGGGTCAGAGGAGACTTGGACTAAGGGTTATACTATTGTCTCGGTGTTGATTTTTTTATGTCCCATAATGCAGCTCCCATAAAGGTCAAAAAGGTTAAAGGTCAGAAGCACATTCATTCTCTAAAGTATTGTTTATAAACTAAATAGAATTTTCGCTACTTTATGCAAAAGATAAACCATACATTAATGATATTGGTTGATTAGCACTTTTACTGGTAGCAATTAACCGTGATCAGACTTTTTCCATTCTTGCGGTACAAAGTACCAGTGGTTAATCAACCCTGGAGGATTCTCAGAAATAGAACATCCTTAAAAAGTTTATGATGAAAACTGAATTGGACAAGTAGTCTACTTGTCGACATGTTTCTTGTCCTACTTCTATTGCATTCATCTGTTGACTTGTCGGTAGTGTTCTTTGATCTTGTTTGCTTTCCGTTCTTAATTTTGGATCTTGGCGAATTCTCCCTTTCATACTGAATGAGACTGATCCATAATTATATTTTCAATGTATGAGACTATATTCTAATTAAAATTGTTCATTACTGTTTAATTTGTATAATTGTATCTTGTGCACTCAGGCCAGATTTTGGTTCATTTATATAATGTATTAGGGTTGTTTAAGGTTGACCAATCAGTGTTAACTGACAATTTAAATTTGACCAATCAATGTTAATTTACAACTTAAAAGTTTGATCAATCATTGTTTAGTTTCAATTTAAGGTTTGTCAATCATTGTTGATTTTCAGTTCAAGGTAGAAAAGATAAAAGTTAAATTCCATCAAGAAATATTTCTTTGCTTATTGTGCTTAGACATGGATAAGAATGTATTCAAGCACTTTCAAATGTAACCATGGAGATGGACATATTCTAAATGGATGTATTTGTCTCTTGATTTGCACAATAAGTACATTAGTATTTTTCCTTACACCTGTATTAGTATTTTTTCTTACACCTGTTGAATGTTTTGCAGGTGAAAATAGCCAGTACCAAATTGAACTTTTCAAATGTCACCAGTAAGGTTGGATCCAAAGACAACTTGACACACAGGCCTGGAGGAGGAGAGAAAAAGGTAAAATGAGACTAATTTCCAGTAATGTGTGGGAGATTCTTTATCACAACATATTGTCATAATGGTTGCAGTTATTATTATTGTTAGTATCATTGAACCAAACCTCTGACATAGCTGTGATATCTACACTATACAGACCTCTTATATGGCTCTGTGATATCTCCACTATATTGATCTCGTGTGGCTATGTGATATTTCCTCTATACAGATCTCATGTGGCTCTGATATCTCCTCTATACAGATCTCATGTGGCTCTGATATCTCCACTTATCATATCTCATGTGGCTCTTGTTATGCCTCCATTATGCATATCTCATGTGGCTCTGATATCTCCACTTATCATATCTCATGTGGCTTTTGTTATCCTCCATTATGCAGACCTCATGTGGCTCATTGATATCACCACTATGCAATGGTCTTTGCAAGAAAGTTTTCTATGTCATGCCAGAATGAAGCATTCAGAAAATGTTGATAATATAAGATAAGAAGATAAGAATTCTTTATTTCAGACTTCAAAGTCCATACCTCTAAATAAAAATATAAAGTAAAAAACATTTTAAACATAAAAGTACATACAAATATACAGCAACAGCTACAAATATTAACTGCACCATGCATTATTAAGAATAAAATTAAATGACACATTTAAAGAGTAATTTGTTTCTTCTGCTAATAATATGAGAATTTACATGAATGTCATAGTTCAAAAGAGTAAAGATTTGATTGTGTTAAGGGATGTGGTGATGATGAGATACTTTGTTTAACCATGGACAGTTTCATTGGTTAATTCTGACAACTCTTCAGTAATGGTATATGTTTACAAAGTGATATTCTTTTAAGCTTGCTATTGAATTTTGACTGGAATAATTTCAGAAAGCATGTCAGTATAAATTTTGAGATAGTGAGATATTGCTTTGGAGCTTGAGATAATGTTATATGTCTTTGGAGCTTGAGATAGTGAGATATGTATTTGGAGCTTGAGATAGTCTAATATATCTTTGGAGCTTGAGATAGTGAAATATGTTTTTGGAGCTTGAGATAGTGAGATATGTTTTTTGGAGCTTGAGATAGTGAGATATGTCATTGGAGCTTGAGATAGTGAGATGTGTCATTGGCACTTCAGATGTGAGATACATCTTTGGAGCTTGAGGTAGTGGAATATATGATTGGAGCTTGAAATAGTGAGATGTTTTTGGAGTTTGAGATAGGTATGTCTTTGGAGGTTCAGATAATGAGATATATCTTTGGAGCATGATATAGTGGGATATGTCATTCAAGCTTGTGAGATGTGTCATTGGCACTTCAGATGTGAGATACATCTTTGGAGCTTGAGGTAGTGGAATATATGATTGGAGCTTGAAATAGTGAGATGTTTTTGGAGCTTGAGATAGGTATGTCTTTGGAGGTTCAGATAATGAGATATATCTTTGGAGCATGATATAGTGGGATATGTCATTCAAGCTTGATATAGTGTGATTTGTCTTTAAAGCTTGATATAGTGGGGTTTGTCTTTAAAGCTTAATATAGTGGGAGATGTCATTGAAGCTTGATATAGTGGGATATGTCTTTGGAGGTTCAGATAATGAGATATATCTTTGAAACTTGATATAGTGGGATATGTCATTGAGGCTGGATATAGTTGGATTTGTCTTGGAAGCTTAATATAGTAGGAGATGTCATTGAAGCTTGATATAGTGTGATATGTCTTTGAAGCTTGAGATAGTGAGATATGTCACTGGGACAAGAGATGATGTGATATGTCTTTGGATATGTCTTTGGAGCTTGAAATAGTGGGATATGTCGTTGAAGCTTGAAATAGTGGGATATGTCTTTGGAGCTTGAAATAGTGGGATATGTCTTTGGAGCTTGTGATAGTGAGATATATCTTTGCAGCTTGAGATAGTGAGATATGTCTTTGAAGCTTGATATAGTGGGATATATCTTTGGAGCTTGTGATAGTGAGATTTGTCTTTGAAGTTTGATATAGTGGGATATGTCTTTGGAGCTTGAGATAGTGAGATATGTCTTTGATGCTTGAGATATGTCTTTGATGCTTGAGATAGTGAGATGTGTCATTGGAGCTTGAGATAGTGAGATATGTCTTTGAAGCTTGAAATAGTGGGATATGTCTTTGGAGCTTGTGATAGTGAGACATGTCTGAAGCTTGAGACAGTGAGATGTGTCATTGGAGCTTGAGATAATGAAAAATGTATTTGGGGTTTTACTTCTACAGAATTTGAAAAAAGTACTTTCTCTTGGTAATAGTGATGAATTTTAGCTGATTCTCATATGACAGAGATTTCATGCAAGAGGTCTGGTTAAATGAGACTAGTATAAACATTGCATTTTTTGTTTTGCCTCAACCCCAATGAAAATTAAGCAAGTCACTGTACTAAGTTTAATTTAGGCACACAATATCATCTCATGCTCTTTCTTTTGTTGTCACCAAACTTGGTAGGTTTATATATTTCTTTGTTATCACCAAACTTGGTAGGCTTATATATTTCTTTTGTTATCACCAAACTTGGTAGGTTTTTCTTTTCAGAGTAGTGATGTTAAATAAAAACACAAAGCCAGTCATTGTCACTTGTAGCAAGGGACTATTTATAAACTTCATTAGGTCATGAAAGAAAATGGAAACATTCTAACAAGGGACTATTTATAAACTTCATTATGTCATGAAAGAAAATGGAAACATTCTAACAAGGGACTATTTATAAACTTAATTAGGTCATGAAAGAAAATGGAAACATTCTAACAAGGGGATATTTAGTCTTTTTGGGATCATAACAGAAAACATGAGTATTCCAACGAGGTGGCATTCATAAACTTTGTCAGGACATGAAATAACGCATGAACATTTCAAGGAGGGGCCATTCATAAACTTTGTCAGGACATGAAATAACACATGAACATTTCAAGGAGGGGCCATTCAAAAACTTTATTCGGTCATGAATGAAATCATGAACATTTCAAGGAGGGGCCATTCGTAAACTTTATTCGGTCATGAATGAAATCATGAACATTTCAAGGAGGGGCCATTCATAAACTTTATTCGGTCATGAATGAAATCATGAACATTTCAAGGAGGGGCCATTCAAAAACTTTATTCGGTCATGAATGAAATCATGAACATTTCAAGGAGGGGCCATTCATAAACTTTATTCGGTCATGAATGAAAGCATGAACATTTCAAGGTGGGGCCATTCAAAAACTTTGTCAGGTAATGAAAGGTAGTATGAAACTTTCTAGCTGTTGCCGTGCTTGAAAGACCAGCTCAGATTATGAGTTTTTATCAGTGTTGTCTTCCCTGCTGAAACGTATGTTTCATTGTGCAGGAGGTTCGAACATTTTATGCTTATAAATTCTAGATTAAAATTTTATTTACTTTACCATTTCCCAAAAAAAATAATCTAGATTGTGTCATCAAAAGTGAGTTGGAATGCTGATCCGAAGGTGGGCTCAATGGAAAAGGTTCAACATACACCTGGAGGAGGGAAAGTAACGGTAAATACTATGTGTAGTAAGAATTAGCTTTCCAAAACCTTGAAGGCTCCAGTGTAGTTAATTTATTGTTTGGTTTTGAAAGATGGAAACTTAAGAAGTGAAAGTGGCAGGGGTAAGGAGAATTATGTTGGGTAATCTATTTGAGGTCATACATTATAATAGTTTATGGGATGGTATGTTGTTCATCATCCAATGGTCTATTAGCTCAAGTTAATTATCACTACACCTCTACTTAGAGCACTGCCTTGAAACTTTACACACACGTTTTTCCCATGGTCTGGTTGGTCCTAAATGAAAATGGTCCTGCTTGCCACAGCAGCCATCTTGAATCTTTTGTTATTGCTACTCCACCTGAAAGATTGGTCATATCAACATTGGGTTTCCACGTAAGATTTCAGTTTGCCCCAAATGAATATAGTACCAGTCTGACATCCAATATGGTTACCATAACAACCATCTTGGACATATTGTTTTAACTACTTCTCCTGACTGGTTGGTCATGCTAACATGGTAGTTTGAATTTTTTTTATTATGTCTGGTTGATATTAAATGGAAATGGTGCTGATCTGATGTAACTTGTCAGCTTGAAAACCTTTTGCTGAATGGAAAGTTGTACCTCCTTCAATGGATGGCTATATCAACATGGGTTTTTCACCAATTAAGTTCTTATGATACCTAGTTGGTACTAAATGAAGTGGTGCCAGTCTTCAGAATAGATTATCATTATGACATGGGCTTTCACCAATTGACTTCTAAAGTGTCTGCTTTGTCCAGAATGATAACAGTGCTAAGCTGATGTCCACTATGTGTACCACATTGTTACTGAAGAATATCAGAGATGGTTTGAACAATTGACAGTTAAAAGCAAAAAACAGTCTTATTTTGAATTCCAGGAAGTTTGTTTTGCCCAGTAGAACATCAGTTCCTGTGAGAGACTCTTTTCATTAACCTAGTTTGGAATTTTGTGTTAGTAGAAGTACTTGCTGCTGCCAAGGGGAGATAATGACCTACTTTAATGATGTAGATTTATTCATTTGCAACCCCAGGCTGGGCAGGTTAACACTATAGTTCCCTCTGTTACATATATGTGCAAAGGCATGCAAACTAAAGAGTTGTGCATTACAAAAGCTGATATATGACTACCGATATAATCTAAGGAAAGAAGTACACATTTGTTGAACATGGGCTGTATAATTCTTGCTGAAATTTCTAAATTTAGCATAGCTTGACATCACACAAAGAAGTAGGGCAGTGATGTGTACAGTTCTAAACCAGTCATATATTTACACCTGCTTGGCCAACTGAATCTGCCAAAGCAAAATGCCAATAAGATAGTAATTTAGTATTGCATTGGTCTATCAGATTGTTGCCAGTCAGGTCTACTTTTATGAATATTGGGTTAAAATACCTTTAAAATTAATACGATCAGCACCTTGATACACAGCACTAAATTGAAGTTTATACTTGTTACCATAGAAACTTGTTTCCATAGAAACCTACTTGTTATCATAGCAATCATCAGAGCTGTGATTAGATTGTAATGAACTGTGTAATTTTACTTCCTGTCTTAGGCATCTCTCCCTGCTACATGATAATGGAGGCTGTTTGGAAAAAAAATCTTATTTACAAGCATCAATCACAAGACAAAAATCACCCCACCTCTCAAAGTAGTCGTCCAAATGCTGAACCCAAAAGAACAGTACAGCTTGTGTAGATTACCGGACCTGCTTCTTCACCCTGCTACTACATCTGTTTTCCCTCCTTTTAATACCTTACCTTCACCCTGCCACTACAGCTGTTTACCTCATTTTAATACCTGACCTTCACCCTGCCACTATAGCTGTGAACCCAAAAAAGAACAGTACAGCTTGTGTAGATTACCTGACCTGCTTCTTCACCCTGCTACTACATCTGTTTTTCCTCATTTTAATATGTTACCTTCACACCACCACTACAGATGTTTCCCTCATCTTAATACCTTACCTTCACCCTGCCACTACAGCTGTTTGCCTCATTTTAATACATGATCTTCACCCTGCCACTACAGCTGTTTGCCTCATTTTAATACATGATCTTCATCCTGCCACTATAGCTGTTTCCCTCATTTTATTATTTTATCATCACCCTCCCACTACAGCTGTTTCCTTCATCTTAATACCTTACCTTCATCCTGCCACTACAGCTGTTTCCCTCATTTTAATACCTGACCTTCACCTTGCCACTTAGCTGTTTCCCTCATTTTAATACTTGACCTTCACCCTGCCACTTAGCTGTTTCCCTCATTTTAATACAATATTTGGGTCCATATCTGCTGACTCCATTTTGTATTGGACTGTGTTTTGGTGAGAATATTATTATGTACAAAACTACAGTTCAATGAGAACAGCATTATGTACAAAACCACAGTTTAATGAGAACAGCATTATATACAAAACCACAGTTTAATGAGAACAGCATTATGTACAAAACTACAGTTTAATGAGAACAGCATTATGTACAAAACTGCAGTTTAATGAGAACAGCATTATGTACAAAACTACAGTATAGTGAAAACCATGTATGTAAGGAATCTTGGAAGAGCGGTAATGATTAGAACACTGTAATACTAGCATGAGCTGTCATAAGTTTCTTTCTTTCCAAGCTAAATTATCTATAGCTGCCAAGGTTTCAAGGTTTTTGGAAAGCTAATACTTTTGTATTGTAATTAAAGTTCTGTCAAATGTTAAAGGCAGCTCTAAAAAGATTGGAAAACATAGCATGTAAATCCCAATGCTATGGAGCTGGTAAATGTGGTGATTGGTTTTGATTTTCCTTTGGTGTCACTATGACCCTAATTTTGAAATCTTCTAAAAACATAGACTCTTCTAATCTCCATGGAAAATATTGGGATTTTTTTACAATTCTTTCCCAATGGTAATTTCACCTTACATTTTTCATCACTCATTGAGCACATTGTGAAGTTTTTGTTGTACACGTGTAAGATATCCATTATGTTTCTTGAGCACTACTAAATTTAATTGAGATTTATTCTTTGTACAGATACACAGTGAGAAGGTACAGTGGAATGCAGCACCCAAGGTTGGCTCTCTAGATAATGCCACATATTCGCCTGGTGGCGGCAATGTCAAAGTAAGACTCATTGATAGTATATTGATTAGATAGCGTGATAGGTAGCTTATGGTATGGAGCTGTACCTATTATAAATTGTCTGTCATACATCCACAGCATAGAGCTGTGCCTATTAGAAATTGTCTGTCATACATCCACAGCATAGAGCTGTGCCTATTAGAAATTGTCTGTCATACATCCATGGTACGGAGCTGTGCCTATTATAAGTTGTCTGTCATGCAGCTATGGCATAGAGCTGTGCCTATTAGAAATTGTCATGCAGCCATGGTATGGAGCTGTGCCTATTATAAATTGTCTGTCATACATACATGGCATAGAGCTGTGCCTATTTGAAATTGTCATACATCCATGGCATAGAGCTGTGCCTATTAGAAATTGTCTGTCATTCATCCATGGTATGGAGCTGTGCCTATTATAAATTGTCTGTGATACATCCCCGGCATAGAGCTGTGCCTATTAGAAATTGTCTGTCATTCATCCACAGCATAGAGCTGTACCTATTATAAATTGTCTGTCATACATCCATGGCATAGAGCTGTACCTATTTTAAATTGTCTGTCATACATCCATGGCATTGAGCTGTACCTATTAGAAATTGTCTGTCATACATCTATGGCATAAAGTTGTGCCTATTAGAAATTGTCATGCATCCATGGTATGGAGCTGTGCCTATTATAAATTGTCTGTCATATATACATGGCATAGAGCTGTGCCTATTAGAAATTGTCATGCATCCATGTCAAAGAGCTGTGCCTATTATAAATTATCTGCCATACATCCATGTCATAGAGCTGTGCCTATTAGAAATTGTCATACATCTATGGCATAGAGCTGTACCTATTATAAATTGTCTGTCATACATCAATGGCATAGAGCTGTGCCTATTAGAAATTGTCTGTCATACATCCATGGTATGGAGCTGTGCCTATTAGAAATTGTCTGTCATACATCCATGGCATAGAGATGTACCTATTATAAATTGTCTGTCATACATCCATGGCATAGAGCTGTACCTATTATAAATTGTCTGTCATACATCCATGGCATAGAGCTGTACCTATTATAAATTGTCTGTCATACATCCATGGCATAGAGCTGTGCCTATTAGAAATTGTCTGTCATACATCCATGACATAGAGCTGTACCTATTATAAATTGACTATCATACATCCATGCCATAGAACTGTGCCTATTAGAAATTGTCTGTCATGCATCCATGGTATGGATCTGTGCCTATTATAAATTGACTATCATACATCCATGTCATAGAGCTGTGCCTATTAGAAATTATCTGTCATACATCCATGGCATAGAGCTGTGCCTATTAGAAATTGTCATGCATCCTTGGCATAGAGCTGTGCCTATTAGAAATTGTTTGTCATACATCCATGTCATAGAGCTGTGCCATTTTAACAATGTCATGATTGTTGGCAGACCAATTCTGGCTTTGAAATGTATACAGAAATTTTCAGTATCTGGACTTTTATACTTTCTTATTTCAGGATCAATTTGTATTCACATAATACAGTACGTTCCTCTCACATTTTAATTTATAGCTTGGATAATTGAATTATTTGCTCAGTTACAAAATTGGTTTGGTTTGCTTCTCTCTTTTACTTAGCATGTGACCATAGATTCATAGTATACTCATAGATTTAGAACTATAGTAAATTATGTTTTTTTAATAAATAATTTGGTACATTTGTTTTCATGTAAAAGATGCAAAACCAAATTTGAGATGCCAGGCCAAGTTCTAATTATAATGATTTTTTGAGCATGATTGTTTTAATTTGTCAAACAGATTAGTGATCAATGCAAAGCCTATTTGTCAAACAAAATAGTGACCAATACAATGCTTATTTGTCGAAAAGAATAGTGACCAATACAATGCTTATTTGTCGAAAAGAATAGTGACCAATACAATGCTTATTTGTCAAAAAGAGTAGTAATCAATACAATGCTTATATGTCACAAAGAGTAGTAATCAATACAATGCTTATATGTCAAAAAGAGTAGTAATCAATACAATGCTTATATGTCAAAAAGAGTAGTAATCAATACAATGCTTATATGTCACAAAGAGTAGTAATCAATACAATGCTTATATGTCACAAAGAGTAGTAATCAATACAATGCTTATTTGTCAAAAAGAGTAGTAATCAATACAATGCTTATATGTCACAAAGAGTAGTAATCAATACAATGCTTATTTGTCACAAAGAGTAGTAATCAATACAATGCTTATATGTCACAAAGAGTAGTAATCAATACAATGCTTATATGTCAAAAAGAGTAGTAATCAATACAATGCTTATTTATTGAATAGTTTAATGACCAAGCACAATTCAGCTAAATTTCATGGCATGGTATGAGTATTCTGTCATTTCATGGCTTGGAGTGAGTATTCTGTCATTCCATGGCTTGGAGTGTGTATCCTGTCATTCCATGGCTTGGAGTGAGTATTCTGTCATTCCATGATGTGGAGTGAGTATTCTGTCATTCCATGGGTTGGAGTGAGCATTCTGTCATTCCATGGCTTGGAGTGAGTATTCTGTCATTCCATGGTTTGGAGTGTGTATTCTGTCATTCCATGGCTTGGAGTGAGTATTCAAACTGTCATTCCCTTTCGTGGAGTGAATATTATGTAATTTCATGTCATAGAGTGAGTATTTTGTCATTAAGTGCTCTCAGTAAAAATGTACACCATGAGATCCAGAACTTGTTATTGATAGCAAAGCACATGTTGTTCAAAAACACCATCATAAAACATGGAGTGTGCTAACAAATGGAGCAGTATGTTTGCAGCTTGAGAAGATATTCTTAACTCTAATTTGATTTGTGTAATTGTAATGGTTTCAAAAATTTCTTAATATATTTTTAATGAGTTAACATTTTACCTCATACAAGCACCTTTGGATGCATCTATTCCATTTGCATGGAATAATCTTGGATACCTCTACCATGTTCTCTTACGAGCGCCTTTTGATGCCTATACACCATTCTCATGGAAGTGCCTGCTGTAAACATTAGCCATTTTAGCGGGTTTTCATAGCACCACCCTTGAGGAAAACCCGCATTGAATGCTACATTCATTACTGTGAATGACCGTAATGTCAGATCACGTGATCGTTAGTTACACTCTTGTCTAAATTTGCTATTTAAAGTAACTGGGTTGTATTCTCCACTCTCCAAAATGGAAGTCGCAGATATTCTTCAGTACTTACTGAGTTTTCATGATTAGTATCACAGCTATGGAAGCTTCAATAATTTACCTAAAAGCTCAGATATTGAGGTATACAGCAATTAGTTTTTTTTAATATAAATTATCTAATTCAGATGACAAGTGATGTAGATGCAAAGAACTTTTGAGTATGAGAAATGGCAGTTTTGGTTGGTCAAATGGCTTCACTGACTTGATGGAGAATGAGTTCTCTAAAAAATGTAAAGCTCATTAAAAAAAATAATCTTTCGTGAAAAAAATGATTGCACAGCTATAACATTTGAACTTTACTCCTAAAGTTTTCAAAAATAATATAGTGTACCAAAACATGTAAAATGGCTAAAAGTGCTGTAAACATAACATACACCACACTGCTTAACAATTAACAGGCAGGCCTGTGTGTATGGAGATGAATAGGTAACGTGTTCTATTTATAGCACACTGCACAGGGTAACTTTGTTACAAGTCTATCAATGGGCTAAAAAGCCAGACATTATATGAGGTGAAGGGTTAAGTAAATTACATTTTATTTTGAATTCTGTAGACAGTTTTTCAAGTGTATGATCACTGTTGACCATTACTTGTCTGTCTTTTTGTACAGATTATTAGTAACAAGATCTCATGGGACGGAAAACCGAAAGTAGGCTCCCTTGATAATGTCAAGCATTCACCAGGAGGCGGTAACGTCACTGTATGAAACACTTAGTTTACATCGTATAACAATTGTATGGTGAATTTTTAAAGGTGTTCAATAATTCTGGTCTGGAGGGATTCCAGTTCTTGCATGTTTTTGGCATAGTATCTGAGTATAATGTGTACTACTGATAATAGTAACAATATTATGGCCTTACAAAATTAGTAAAATGTAGATGAGCATTGTGACCTTTCAGGGTAATTGTATATGCTAATTGAGGCAACTCATATTTTAGGTAATACTTTAGTAGTTGTATTCCATGTATAAAAAAGAATCACAATGTCTTTGGAATGGTGTTTTCATAGTACCAGGACAGTGTGCTGCTTTGTAAATCACAGGGAAACAAGGCAATGGGCTTGCAAGCAAGTATAGCTTATTAGGGGATAAATATTGATAATTACCATCATGTCTGCATATATGGGTCATATTATGGATAATTGCTGTCATGACTGTGGATATAAGCAATATTATGGATAATTACTTTATTGACTGTGTATATAGGCAATGTTATGGATAATTACTTTATTGATGGTATATCAACAATGTTATGGATAATATACTTTCTTGACTTTGTATATAGGCAGTGTTATTGATAATTACTTTATTGATGGTATATCAACAATGTTTTGGATAATATACTTTCTTGACTTTATATATAGGCAGTGTTATCGATAATTACTTTATTGACAGTGTATATAGGCAATGTTATGGATAATTACTGTCTTGACTGTGTATATAGGCAATGTTATGGAAAATTACTTTCTAGACTGTGTATATAGGCAAGGTTATGGATAATTACTGTCATGACTATATAGGCAGTGTTATGGATAATTACTTTCTGGACTGTATTTAGGCAATGTTATGGTTAATTACTTTCTTGACTTTGTATATAGGCAATGTTATGGATAATTACTTTCTGGACTGTGTATATAGGCAAGGTTATGGATAATTACTTTCTGGACTGTGTATATAGGCAATGTTATGGATAATTACTTTCTGGACTGTGTATATAGGCAAGGTTATGGATAATTACTTTCTGGACTGTGTATATAGGCAATGTTATGGATAATTACTTTCTTGACTTTGTATTTAGGCAATGTTATGGATAATTACTTTCTGGACTGTGTATTATAGGCAATGTTATGGATAATTACTTTCTTGACTTTGTATTTAGGCAATGTTATGGATAATTACTTTCTGGACTGTGTATATAGGCAATGTTATGGATAATTACTTTCTGGACTGTGTATATAGGCAAGGTTATGGATAATTACTTTCTGGACTGTGTATATAGGCAAGGTTATGGATAATGTTTGTCTTGACTGTATATAGGCAATGTTATGAATAATTTTTGTCCTGACAGTGTATATAGGCAATGTTATGGATAATTACTTTCTTGACTATATCAACAATGTTATGGATAATTACTCTTGACTGTATAAAGGCAGTGTTATGGAGAATTACTTTCTTGACTGTATATAGGCAAGGTTATGGATAATTATTGTCTTGACTGTGTATATAGGCAATGTTATGGATAATTACTTTATTGACTATATTCGCAAGGTTATTCATAATACTTTCTTGACTATATCAACAATGTTATGGATAATTATTCTCTTGACAGTGTATATAGGCAATGTTTTGGAAAATTACTGTCTTGACTGTTTACATAGGCAATGTTATGGATAATTACTGTCTTGACTGTATATAGGCAATGTTATAGATAATTACTTTATTGATGGTGTATATAGGCAATGTTATGGATAATTTACTTTCTTGACTGTATATAGGCAATGTTATGGATAGTTATTGTCTTGACTGTATAATCTTCAATGTTATGGATAATTACTTTGTTGACTGTATATAGGCTATGTTATGGATAATTACTTTATTGATGGTGTATATAGGCAATGTTATGGATAATTACTTTGTTGACTGTATATAGGCAATGTTATGGATAATTACTTTATTGACTGTGTATATAGGCAATTATATGGATAAATGTTTTCTTGACTAATAATCATAATAATAATAATAATGAGGACTTTATATAGCGCCAAATCTTTAGAAACTCAAAGCTCTTTACATCTATAATGATTTGACTACAAAAAACAAAACAATCTCCATGAAATTAGAAAATATAAAAAGATGCTGAAAATATTTAAGGTAGGAAACACTATTAGATCTTTAAGCTTGTTCTTGCAGTTGAAAAGGTGAGTTTTAAGAGCACTCTTGAAAGGGATCACTGTGTCTTTGTGTCGAATTTCAAAATGGGTAATTCAGTCCACATTGCTAGGCCCTTGTATGCAAAAGAACATTGTCCATATGACTTTGTCTTCATAGTGGGAATAATGTGTTTTCGATTGTCAGAAGAGGAGCATATATTGCTGGTGTGTACACATGGGTGAGGC
The DNA here is from genome assembly GCA_029339505.1 of Unio delphinus. Lineage (NCBI taxonomy): Eukaryota > Metazoa > Mollusca > Bivalvia > Unionida > Unionidae > Unio > Unio delphinus. The sequence goes on from JAQISU010000036.1 coordinate 1,957,651, forward strand.
CAGATAGATATGTTGGACTGGAGTCCATCAGTGAAATTTAACAAATAAAAACAATTTGTGTTTGATTCTTGACCATATGGATAGTTTGTTTAGAGTACAGAGCAGCTGTGTTTTAAATGACTGTATATGGGCCATATTATGGATAATTACCATTGTGACTATATGGGCAATATTAGGGATAATTACCATTGTGACTATATGGGCCATATTAGGGATAATTAATTACCATCATGACTGTATATGGCCATATTTTTTGTATATGGGCCATATTATGGATAATTACCATTGTGACTATATGGGCCATGTTATGGATAATTACCATCATGACTTTGTATATGGGTCATAGTATGGATAGTTACCATTGTGACTATATGGGCCATATTAGGGATAATTACCATCATGACAGAATATGGGTCATGCTATAGATAATTCCTTCACTTACATCTTCACTGAGTGGGACAGGTACAACTCATTTAATTGCATGATCAACATGCCTGTCTCTCTCAATATTCTGGTACTCCTATAATTTATTTAGATCCCAGGAGCTCTGATATTATTATTTAACTTTTAGATTTTCTTTGGGGTGTAAAATTTAATCTGAAGAAACTTTTGATGAATGAGCAAGAGAGATACAACTCCATTATCCGACTCAAACCTTCTCTCCATTGTAGTTTTGTCAAACTATAATTTCACTTTTGACTTACACTGCTGATTGTCAAAATTCAAGCACAATGGGCTGGAATGTTCTAGACCTACAATTTCCCTGATTGGACAGATATAGGAAGGTCAAATTCAGTACAAAACTTTATCAAAGCTTCTACTATGTTTTAGATTTAAAATTTTTCAAAGGAATTGCCTCTGGAAACCTTGTCAGGAAAAAACTAGAGGACAAAAAATCTTTCTCATTGCTTAGTGGTTTGACTGTTGAACCATCATGAGAATCAAAATCATTGATCTCAAACATGGCGAGGTCATCACTTCATTGTGCAAGTGCGACTATGTCCACCATGTCATTCAATTTAAAATCACTTGCATCTGGTGTTGAAATAGGACTAACATCAATATCTGATCCATTTCCTAAGAATGATCCATTAAACTCTTCGATATTGCTTACACTGAGCACTTTAAAGCTGCTCATATCTGAATCTGAATCCATCAGTGTTTATCTCAACAACACGTGTTGCGTACAGCGTGGAAAAACCTTTACAATGTATCTAAATTTAACCTGAAAGCTTTCAAACTTGCATCAAAATGTTGAGTAAACAATCCTCACATTGGTTATGATATAAAAAATATGTAAATTCCATACTTTTAACCAATCATCGTTTAGTTATCACAGCTTTATTGTGCATACATAAGCAACACTGGGGTTTCAAGTACTGCTGAACTTTACACATATAAGCGACACTGGGGTAGTAAACTAGGCTTATCAGCACTGCATATATGCGACAGTGGGGTTTAGGAGCTATTTACAGAAGATGCTTAGATGCGGTAATCATAGCTAAAGGGTTAAGTAAGGGACCAATACAAATCTACCGTAATTCTACTAAATGGCTTGTCAAATACAGGAATATGTTGCAGTTGAGCTTTAGGTATTTTCTGAATGTTTTCCTGCCGATTGACAAGTATGACAAGATCTACTCAATTTGGCAACATCACTATTGATTTTTTGCCAATAAAAGTGAGTCAAGACAAGATCTTGTGACAAGTCTTATTAATCCCTAAATGACCAGCCAAAGGAGTTTCATGGGCCAGACTAAGTATTTACCGTCTGTAAGATTTTGAAATTATATTTGATATTTCACTGACCACTTATCACCAGCAGTTACCTCGAGAGGTCTCCATTTTCTCATAAATCCATTTTTAATGATATGACAGTCTGGTACTTCAGAAGCTTCAGTTTAATTAATGGCCCTTTGAAACAGACAGGAGATCTCAAGATATTTTTTCTGGTCGACGACAAGAAATTGTCATTTTATGCCCCAGATTAGAATACTGAGAATGAATAATTAAAACATGATCATTTTGATCAATACCTTCTGATTGATCTAAACAAAAAATTAAAAGTGACCTCATCAGAGCATTTTAAAAATGAATTTTTCAACTTCGTATCAAATAAAATGTTTTGATTAATCATCTTGTTTTGAATGATGTACATATGGTGCATAATTAGATTGTAGACAAGGCCTCAACGAAGAATGACCTTGTACTAATTGAGCTACCTTTCATAAATATTGGTTACTGTTAATATAATGCTATAGTTATTATTATTATTAGTTTTATTATTATTTTAATACTATAGTTGTTATTTTAATACTATAGTTGTGTGTGTTACCCATAACCAGAACACTTTTTATGTGGGTACAAATACAATGTTTAATGATGAATGACTTGATTGAGAAAAGAATTATGGGTAATTACTTTCTTACCTATGTACCATTACACGCATGTTAGATCCAAATATTGGACAAATTAACATAGTCTGCACAAACCTAATAATGCCACATAAATGGCCTTACACAATACAAGGATAAAGTTGAATGATTCACATGACAAATATGATAATATGTTTTACTCAAATAGTAAAATATGTGGTACTTTACTCATATAGAAAAATGTATTCACTCAAATAGTTGAAAAATGAAGTATTTTACTCAAATATAAAATTATTCAAACAAAGGAACAGATATCATACAAATATCTCCACAATAACAAAACACTGGGTATTACAAACCCCAAAGTTATCCCATCAGTAAAAGATTACATGTTTGGAGTTATCTAGAGATATCTAATACTGTGTACTATGCATTACACAGGCATATACGATAAAACAGTGACGCTATATATGTTAAGCTATACGAATTACATTATCGGCACAGTATCTACAAAACAATACACAGGTTCAAAAGTGAACCTATATATAATATACTCTATAAGAATCATGTGATACTAAACATTTCTAAAAAATGCAATTTTATATTGTTAATATAAATCTCTTGCAAAATCACAAACAGGAATAGAAAATATTTGCATTATACTATGTAAATCAAAGCTATATAGAAAATATAAAAAATAAACTTTTTAGTTTTAACTTATACACAAAAAATATTGATAAATAACTCCCATACCTCTGCAGCTGAAGACGTGTAGGTCCTTAAAGTAGACTGCTTACTGACAAGACATTCTGTAATGTGTAGATTTAGTCTTGCAGTAAGGCATTTATACACAGATGATGCCGCCATACATCGTCTATGCACTGCAAGTATTCAGTTGTTCCCATCAAAAGCATTTCGCACATGCGGCATAGGATGAACCAAAACTCACTTTTTCAAAATATAGTACAATATACATAAATCACCCTCGAGTATCATTGTACACAAAAATGAAACACAAGCACATGTAGTTAATAAATTAAAGGATGTTTCGTGACACACTTAAATGCCAAATACAATAATCATAATTTCTCTACATGAAAAATGTTAGTAATACTATAGCAGTATCTGTTGACATGGTTACATTAGATTTTGACCCAGAGGGGTTCTGCAATTGCAATGATATCACAGTTTGCTCGCATCCAAATCATATCCTTGTGTTTTCATAGATCAGAACTGAGGCAGAATACTGTCTTATTTATTATGTCCAAGATTATGGGGGATAAATTGATTTTTGATCCAGAAACAGAATTAATTAATGCATTTGTATTTTGTTTAAGGGTATTATTTTAAGTGTTTACTTTTCCCAACTTTTGGCAGAGGGAGGGGGACTTGCATCTCTTTTGGCAGAGGGAGGGGGACATGCATCTCTTTTGGCAGAGTCCTGGATGCAAAAATTCTAGTGGTGTTACTCTTCGTTAAATGTTTTATTTTGTGAGGGACCTTTTGAAAAACTAAGTTCACCTGGCCAATTGCAGACTTTGTGCCTTAATTCTTTGATTATTGAGCGAGTTTAAAGATAACATTTGCTAAAAGTGCCAAAAGCTGTTTTTTGTTAATCTTTATTAGGAATTTCAAATCCATTAACTCATTCTCAGTCCTTGTTTCACAGAGTCAAATAATATGATCATTTTTCATAAGTATGAAAAGTGTGTAATAACTTGTTTACTTTACACTTTTTGACATTTTCTTAATTAGATAACAAGTGAGAAATTATCATGGAGTTCAGTAGCAAGAATTGTTGCTCGAAATGATGAATATTCTCCAGGAGGTGGTAATGTTAAAGTATGAATTGGTTTTTGTTCTATTTCCATGGTGGTTGTTTGTTACGGGATCACATTTCATACATCATTTTACATTGTATTGCATATGACATGCAGTATGAAACACGGGTGGATGATATCTGTTGCATCATATGACTGCAGTCTTTTATCACATGTTCTTTTTTGCTAGCATACTGCACACATGGCAGAATCTCCCAGATTTCTATATTATTGAATAATCATTCAAATTAATTAAGATAAATGTTAATTGCAAAATATTTATTAACCAAAATGAGCACTGTTGAAAATTAATAGTCAGCAAATAGGACACTTCATCCTGATTAATTTATATATATATACAGCTTCTGCCTATACCATACACTGATTGATTTAGCAACCTGTACAGCTTCTGTCTACACCATACACTGTTAGCTACAAGTACAGCTGTCTACACCATATGGTATAACGGTACCAATTGCGCATGACCAGGTGGGCGGTGCATAAGGTGTAGGGTCCTATGCAGTCCAAAGTAAACAACAACACGAGCTTTGATTGGTGGATTATGTAAGAGTTGTACTTTCTGTTAGGCTTAAAAAATAGTTTAGCCTCTTGGCAACATGTGAATTTATGTTAATTCCTATATAGATCATATTTTGTATTTTTTATGATTTTTTGAAAATGTAATACACATGACTGAAAATAGGTATGTTGTGACTAGATAACTCATACCCCTGTCTAGTTCCAGTAGAGTTATCTCTCTTAAATGCAATGGAGTACCTGGTTTTGTCATCATCAAATTGACAATCTAACATTGTTCTCTATAACAGTGTGTGAGATGCACGCTAAATTAGGATAGAAAATATATTTATCTCTCCAGATATTAGCATTGAGGTCTATGGAAAAACAATTGGTACCGTGATACCTAAAAGATAATACCAGCTTCACAGTGTATCCATAGTAACGAGTATACATAGACACCACTTCTATACTGTCATAGTGTCATTTGGTTAAACAATGTATATTGAGATGTTTTGGTCTAATATTGACAGACTTTTACATAGAAAATGTACAAAATAACACACATTAGCTTTGGAATGGGGCTTTTGTAACTATATCTATAGCATATATAGACTGATTGCTTTGTGACTGTGTAGTCAGCTCCAATATTAGCATACAGGCAAAAAAAAAGGTTATATAAAGTTAATATAGTTAATTTTAGCCAAAGTATTGACTATTTTATGCGCAAAAGATGAAAAATCATGGATAAAATACAACTTTTTTGTTCTTGCATAGCATGTTATAGACCAAGATAGAGGACATTCCTGGCCAATGTGTAGATAGTTCACTTGTATCATAAAGAATATTCTGGTATAAGTATTTTAGGTAGTTTGCTAAAGATATGGTATTCCTTCCTATTTTGATTTTAATTGTCCTGCTCTAATTGTCTTTTTTTGTAAACTTTTGTGTCTTTAAATTATAAATGCGATTCTCTAGTTAATTACATAATCATTCTTGAGGTCTCCACTACATATATAATCCTGGATTTTAGGTTCTCGCTTTATCGGTAATACATTTTTGGATAATTTAATTGCATTGAAGTTAATACATGTGTTTCTGAAGTCATCTGTATAACATGGAGAATATACAGTGGAGAAAATGAAAAGTACAAATCTTATGTATACAATTCAGTTATCTCCCTTACACCAGACCTAAAATTCCAATAGATAAAAACCCACAATTTAGGTGAGTTTGTATGAAAATCAAGATAAGTTTTTTGAATTATCATATTTGCCCATGGTCTTGATGCAAATTGAACTAGAAGTACTTTAATAATTTTTCCCAGTAAAGTTTAAAAGTTTGAAAACTGATCAAACATGCTTTGTTTGTTTTAGGTATTTTCTGTCTAACAGAAGCCCATTATTGTTAATTTCTTATTTAGAAAAATATAACTTATATGCATCTATATTATCTACATTATTCACCCTTTTATATTAGCTAGGAATGAACACCATGTCACCTGATATTTGGTGTCTGTAAGGGATGTTATAGCACAGGTGCCTTGGAATTGTATTTGCACCTATGATCCACTGCCGCCCTATATTTTCCAAGATAATGTTATCAAGCTCTCACTTCCCATTTTTCTCATTGCTGCTTTTGTCTCCTTTAATTCCATTATCATACGCTACATCTCCCATTTAGATACACACTTTTCTCCTGTTTTTGAATCCATTGGACTCGCTATACTCATTGTTAAACTTTAACCTTTTTCTGTATTCAAGTAAACATTTTCACACACAAATCCATGATAACCCCTTACAAAAGCTGTTATCTACTTTATTTGGTGTCAGATTGGCTTATTGCATCAATTGTATGCACTACAGAAAGGAGGGAAGCTTTCTATTTGTATGACAAAGAGGCTGGGTAGCTTGACCTTTGTGTGAGGACTAGAGGTTAGTGACCTCTTGCATATGCAGACAGTGTAAAGTGTTCAAAGCTAATACTTTATAATTAGATTGGGCCATGTCCACCTGTCCTTGTTGTTACTTTCTGTGTTTGTGACACAAATATAAGTCCTTTACTTTATATCAAAATGTCTCTTTAAGAGTAGAACTGGTACATGTTAACTAGTGCATTGACCTTTGACCTTACTATTACATAATATGACATAATGTGATTTATCCCATATCACCAAAGTGAAGTATGATAAGTGCTAATATGAATAAAACACAACTCATAGTTAAAAGAATTCATTTTATTTCAAAAGATGAGTTTGATAGTGAAGCAAAAGTATGAAAACAGGAGTTAAAACAGCTGAATAACATTTCTATACACAATCACATAAAACATAGCTTAGTACTTCATAAAATTGTTTTTGACAAGCGAGACTAAGTACACTTGTTAGTTATATAGTCCCGAGCTATTTCACAGATTATTGGAAAAATCAAGGTTTGCTATAGGTATAACGGTACCAATTGCGCATGACCAGGTGGGCGGTACATAAGGTGTAGGGTCCATTGCAGTCCAAAGTAAACAACAACTCGAGCTTTGATTGGTGGATTATGTAAGAGTTGTACTTTCTGTTAGGCTTAAAAAATAGTTTAGCCTCTTGGCAACATGTGAATTTATGTTAATTCCTATATAGATCATATTTTGTATTTTTTATGATTTTTTGAAAATGTAATACACATGACTGAAAATAGGTATGTTGTGACTAGATAACTCATACCCCTGTCTAGTTCCAGCAGAGTTATCTCTCTTAAATGCAATGGAGTACCTGGTTTTGTCATCATCAAATTGACAATCTAACATTGTTCTCTATAACAGTGTGTGAGATGCACGCTAAATTAGGACAGAAAATATATTTATCTCTCCAGATATTAGCATTGAGGTCTATGGAAAAACAATTGGTACCGTGAGACCATATATTGAGTTATCTACATGTACAGCTGTCAACAGGTAACACTGATTGATTAGTTACATGGTCAGCTGTCCATACCATACACTGATTAATTTAGCTACATGCACAGCTGTCTACACCATGCATTGATTTAGCTACATGACCAGCTGTCTACACTTAACACTGATTAATTTAGATACATGCACAGCTGTCTACACCATGCATTGATTTAGCTACATGACCAGCTGTCTACACTTAACACTGATTAATTTAGATACATGCACAGCGGTCTACACCATGCATTGATTTAGCTACATGACCAGCTGTCTACACTTAACACTGATTAATTTAGATACATGCACAGCTGTCTACACCATGCATTGATTTAGCTACATGACCAGCTGTCTACACTTAACACTGATTAATTTAGATACATGCACAGCGGTCTACACCATGCATTGATTTAGCTACATGACCAGCTGTCTACACTTAACACTGATTAATTTAGATACATGCACAGCTGTCTACACCATGCATTGATTTAGCTACATGACCAGCTGTCTACACCATTCTCTGATACATTTAACTACATAAACAGTTATCTACACTTTACAAATTTGATTGATTTAGCTACATGTACAGCTAGCTACCCTTTACACTAATTGAATTAGATGTATGTACAGTTATCTACACTTTACACTGATTTAGATACATGTACAGCCGTCTATATCATGCACTGTTTGATTTAGCCACATTTGCAGTTGTCTACACCATACACTGATTGACTTTCCTATATGTACAGCTGTCTACACCATACACTGATTGACTTTCCTACATGCACAGCTGTCTACACCATACACTGTTTGATTTAGCCACATTTGCAGTTGTCTACACCATACACTGATTGACTTTCCTACATGTACAGCTGTCTACACCATACACTGATTGACTTTCCTACATGTACAGCTGTCTACACCATACACTGATTGACTTTCCTACATGCGCAGCTGTCTACACCATACACTGATTGATTTAGCTGTATGTACAGCTTCTGTATAAACTGCACTGAGCCACATGTACAGCTTATGTCTACACTTTACACTGATTGATATAGCCACATTTACAACTAATGTCTACAACATACACTGATTGATTTAGTTATATGTACAGCTTATGTCTAAACTTTACACTAGTTGATTTAGCCACATATACAGCTTATGTCTAGACTTACACTGAGTTAGCTAGATGTACATCTATATATCCTTTGCTGTACTGATTGATCTAGATACATGTACATCTTCTGTCTACACCTACATTGATTAATTTACCTATGTGTACAGCTTCTGCCTACACTGATTAATTTACCTATGTGTACAGCTTCTGCCTACACTGATTAATTTACCTATGTGTACAGCTTCTGCCTACACTTTTCACTGCTTGATTTAGCTACATGAACAGCTTCTGTAGTACAATTTCAAGTTAAAATAGTCTTTGATGCAGTTTTTAAAAAAAATATATTCTCATTATTATTTTGAAGCATAAATTGATTCTAGATCAAATTTGAATTAAGGACTTTATCATTATTTTTTTTTCTTTCATCTCAGTTAATTTTGCATAAAAGGTGGACTTTGTATTTTGAAGTGATCTTTGGTACGCAATTTAGCCTGTTCGTTATTATTAGCTTAGTGATCTCGACCGTTGTACTGTGTGTTATCACTACAATAGTGATCTCAACCACTGGACTGTTATCACTGCCTTAGCAACCTCAACCACTGTACAGTGTGTTATCTTTGCCTTAGCGATTTCAACCACTCCATCTGTAGCAATCTCAACCACTTTATTTTTAGCATGCCTTTTAAAGTCACTATAAAGTTTACTCAGATTTTTCTTTCAGTGTTGACATAATCTTTCATGCACTGTCTGAAAGGGTTTGGTTTTTCTTTGGTTTGTTTTGCTGTTTTAAAGTTGCCTCAGTTTTCCCAAACACACCAGTTTAACTTCCACTCTGATTTTTACTTAAGGAATACAAGAAAAATGATCTTTCATCATGCATCAGTGTTAGATTAGTAATTTCACCTTCAGAGACATATCAAGGTTTCATTCACCAATTTAGTTTATATGATTATTTCACATTGAAAAATAAATGGCCAATCTCTGTTGTTGATTAATAAGAAGTTTTATGAGTTAGCAAATTTCCTGGCCTTCACTCATTTGACAAGTGGCATTCTTTATATCAAACAAATCACAGAAATGCTGTGGTATTGTGCCAATCCCAGTTTTGACTTGCACATCCGACAAATGCACACCCCTTTGTCAATAGAAGTTTTGACCCTAAAATTTTCTAAATAGAAATTTATATTTTTATCTTGTATTTGATTTTATGTACATTTGATAGAATGATAACATCTCTACCTTTTGTCTTAAAATACTTCATGTTATATTGAATCGGGAGGTGTTTTCTTCTGTAATTTATTTTTAGTTCACTTCATTTGTTTACTTATTTAGAATTTTAATTATAATTTAAACGGTTCTGATACGTGTTAATGCATACGCTATCATGCTTACATTGTTGTGTGGAGGTTCTGTTAAATATTAATTCATGCACTCATCAAAATTCTTCTAGGACTTTAGTCAAACAATGAAATCAACTGATTGGGTGTCAAAAAGGTCAAAGTTTCAAGGTCACTTAGAGTCCTATCAATCTGGGGTTAAAAAATTCAGGCATGTATTTTCTGGCTCACACATAAATCAGAATAATTTTTTTACCAAATTTTGTGGATGATTTGCATTTAGGATTTTTAGAATCATAAAGAAACTTTTTTGATCAGGAATGTCCAACCCAATGCACCAGGCCACATGCAGACCAGTATTTTACACTTTACAGCATGTGTCCATGAAGGCAGTTTAAAAAAAAAAAAAAAATCTGCATAGTAATTATTAACTTATTCCAGTTTTCTGTTTTTTGTTCTTGTCATGTTTAATGTATCTTCAATAAGAATGTTATTAGTGTCATTTAATTTGTTGGATTTTCATATTTAATTATTAAACTGATATTTTGTGGCCCATGACCATACATATTTGATCACTCCAACAATTTTTGGACAATCCAGTTTTATATTTTAGAGCCAAAGCTCACCAACAACGTACCTCAAGAAAGAAAATAATAGTTTCTGCACAGTAACTTTAGTTCAGAAACACATAGGTCAAGGTCAATAATCTTGAGTCAATTCGTACTCTTTGAATGACTACACAAAGGAGTTATCAACATCAAGTAGGTGTAAGTTTCATGTTCATTGAACTAATGTTTAAGTGGAGGCAGAAGCAAGCTAACTTCATTTTGTCTGACGGTAGTTTTATAATAATAATAATATTGAGGACTTTGTATAGCGCCTAATCTTTCGAAGCTCTAAGCGCTTTACACCATCAATAATGATATGACTACACTACAGAACAATAAATGACAAAAACAATGAAATTGGAAAACATAAAAACATGCTGAAAACATATAAGATACAAAACATGATTAGGTCGCTAAGTTTGTCCCAAACCCTAACCCTATATGCATCATATGTGTACTGTAAACAGTGAATTCCTGTTGCTCACACAGAAAATACACAAACATGAAAGAAATATACAGTATTTTCATGCATATAATGCATGTACATGTATAACGCGCACACGCAGATAACATGCGGAAATTCCATCTTTGTGTAAAAAATATCTTGGATTGCGCGCCCATCCATATACCGCACGGTAACCAACACAGGCCTGCTGGAACGCAGGCCTGCCAGAGGTGCCTCATCTGATACGCGTTATGAGGCTGTTTATTGTCTCTCGCTCACCATCCAGTGGTGCCTTTATCCCTTTCTGCTCATAATAAATATAGGTACTACTGGTACAGTCGTAAATGCCACGTAATATTTTTCACGTAAACAGATGCAAAATAGCAACTGCTATAAAACTATGTGTATTTACTGGTTTCCGCTAATTTCCGGCTGGAATGCACGCATGCCGATATAGGAATGTTAATATCATTTTTTTTTTCCAAAACCGATTATTGTTTATAGAAATCCGATTTGAAACCGTTTGTCGGTTTTTGTCCTACATAGAAATTACAAGAAATATATTCTTATAATGCAAGTTAGTGTATGCCTCGTGCGAATAAAAGATATTCATTACATACGATAATGTGCAGATGCGCGAACGGCGCAACATGGTATCAACTTCAGATTGTTTATTTTCTACTTAAAGATTTGAATAAACCTCATTTATACTATATGTGTATGAAAGAAATCTTTTATTGTGACCGGTTATTAGGGTGGTTGCTCAAAATTCATCAATGCACTTTTGACTGTAAAAAAAAACAACTGGGATAACGTGCTTACGCATATACCGTGCCGGGGGGTTGCGCTGATTGTAAAAAACGCATATAACGCGTATTATATGCGCGAAAATACAGTATGTGATATTAGACAATTGTTTGACTTTACGATGAAACTGGGGCAGTTGACATAACTCTAGCAACCTTATTGGTGATTCCAGTCCTTGAATTCTGTAGCTACTTGTGATGCAAACAATTTTCAGAAACATTTGTCACTTCTATTTGTTTTTATTTTTATTTTGTCATTGTTGAGCAGAATGAATGAAATTTAACAGTTTAGATTGTACGTAATACATATTAATAGTGACAAACATTGAATAAGACTAATATCTATTATTTTTATAACATGTATAACTACATGTACTAACCTGGATCTACTACTATTATTACAACTACTAACCTGGATCTACTACTATTATTACAACTTCTAACCTGGATCTACTACTATTATTACAACTACTAACCTGGATCTGCTACTATTATTACAACTGCTAACCTGAATCTACTACTATTATTACAACTACTAACCTGGATCTACTACTATTATTACAACTACTAACCTGGATCTACTACTATTATTACAACTACTAACCTGGATCTGCTACTATTATTACAACTGCTAACCTGGATCTGCTACTATTATTACAACTACTAACCTGGATCTACTACTATTATTACAACTACTAACCTGGATCTACTACTATTATTACAACTGCTAACCTGGATCTACTACTATTATTACAACTACTAACCTGGATCTACTACTACATGTATTAATGTAACATATCTACTAACCTGGATCTACTACTATTACTAGAACTGCTAACCTGGATTTACTAATATTACTACAACTACTAACCTGGATCTGCTACTATAATCATGGCTACTAACATGGATCTACTACTGTTACTGCAGATAATTGACAGTAATAATCAAACATCAATATTTTTTAAAATCTTGAATGAAATTCCAATATATGAATGTTTTTATTTTGTTCTCAGGAAACTTTAATATTCTTCCTGTTCTGAAAAGACTTATTCCTCCACTATTACAACTTTTTCTACACTACCACAACTAATACTGCTACTTACTATTATTATTATTATTATTATTATTATTATTATTATTATTATTATAGATTAATCATCATCCAGTACAATGGAATGCTTTATCAAGAGTTGGTTCCTTAGACAATGTACATTACACCCGAGGTGGGGGAAGTGTTAAAGTAGGTAGACATATAGTTTTTCGCTACAGTGTGCAGTGCAGTCTTGCTTGACTTTCAAATGTAGAGGGAACATTTTTCTTAAGTTAGCTTCGTACAAGTTCTAACTAAAATGGGAATTAGAAATTATTTTCTTAACGAATGTGATTTCCTTGAGGTATCTGGTATTACAGTCTCACTATTTGTCTATCATTTTCTGGTGATAGCTGGTATTACAGTCTCACTATTTGTCTATCATTTTCTGGTGATAGCTGGTATTGCAGTCTCACTATTTGTCTATCATTTTCTGTTGATAGGTGGTATTACAGTCTCACTATTTGTCTATCATTTTCTGGTGATAGCTGGTATTACAGTCTCACTATTTGTCTATCATTTTCTGGTGATAGCTGGTATTGCAGTCTCACTATTTGTCTATCATTTTCTGGTGATAGCTGGTATTACAGTCTCACTATGTGTCTATCATTTTCTGGTGATAGCTGGTATTGCAGTCTCACTATTTGTCTATCATTTTCTGGTGATAGCTGGTATTGCAGTCTGAATATTTGTCTATCATTTTATGGTGATAGCTATTTGTACAGTCTCACTTTATGTCCTTCATTTCTGGTGATAGCAACAGTCTCACTTCACATGTTTGATATTCTTGTGGTAGCTGATAATAGGTGTTGTTTTTTTCTTCACATTACAACCTTGATATATAATTAGACTAACAAATTTCCTTCCCGTACTACATCAAACAATTTAAGGCCATTGTTAGTAGGGCATAACCGACTTTTGATCCGAAAATCGGATTCCACCGGATAGTATGGACTTCCGATTAATCGGAGTCAGGCAAGGCAGGAACGACCGATTCGGATAATAAAAATAATAAAGTTGAATTTCTATAGCACCGTGTCTAACACTGCGTGTCATTCGATAGTGCGTTAATAAAGTTAAATAAGAAGTCAGAAAAGTCCAATATGGTCAACACTACCACGCTGTAAGACAATCTATTTGAACCGACGGGTGAAAACCGGAAATGAAGCCGGACATGGTAAAGTACTAAGTAACATGCTAGACACGGCAAAACCAGATACCAGAAACCGGAAACGGAAGATGAAATTTTTTAGAAAAAAAATACGGATTTAGCATTTCCGATTAATCGAATCGTATCCGGAATCGGAAAAATTTCATGCACAAAATCCGGAATCGGAAATCGGTAGAAAAATGCTAATCGGTTATGCCCTAATTGTTAGTCAACTATTATAATGAGATATTATAATGAAATATTTGTCATTACAATTTGATATTGGTTATTAAAATGAGATATTTGTCATTACAATTTGGTATTGGTTATTAAGAGATATTTGTCATTACAATTTGATATTGGTTATTAAAATGAGATATTTATCATTACAATTTGGTATTGGTTATTAAGAGATATTTGTCATTACAATTTGATATTGGTTATTAAAATAAGATATTTGTCATTACAATTTGGTATTGGATATTAAGAGATATTTGTCATTATAATTTTGTATTGATCATTAAGAGATATTTGTCATTACAATTTGGTATTGGTTATTCAGAGATATTTGTCATTACAATTTGATATTGGTCATTAAGAGATATTTGTCATTACAATTTGATATTGGTCATTAAGAGGTATTTGTCATTACAATTTGGTATTGGTCATTAAGAGATATTTGTCATTACAATTTGGTATTGGTCATTTTGAGATATTTGTCATTACAAGGTTTTATTGGTCATTATAATGAGATATTTGTCATTATAATTTGGTATTGGTCATTTTGAGATATTTGTCATTACAAGGTGGTTTTGGTCATTATAATGAGATATTTGTCATTAAAAGGTGTTATTGGTCATTATAATGAGATATTTGTCATTACAAGGTGTTATTGGTCATTATAATGAGATATTTGTCATTAAAAGGTGTTATTGGTCATTATAATGAGATATTTGTCATTAAAAGGTGTTATTGGTCATTATAATGAGATATTTGTCATTACAAGGTGGTTTTGGTCATTATAATGAATTTGTCATTACAAGGTGGTTTTGGTCATTATAATGAGATATTTGTCATTACAAGGTGGTATTAGTCAGTATGGTGAGACTTTAATCATTATAATAAGATATTTATCAGTATGATGAAGCAGTTGTCATTATGATGATGCATTGGCATGAGGTATTGGTCATTATTATGAGGTATTGGTCATTATAATGAGGTATTGGTCATTATTATGAGGTATTGGTCATTATTATGAGGTATTGGTCATTATTATGAGGTATTTGGTCATCATGATAAGGTATTTGGTCATTATGGTGATGTTTTTGCCAGTATGATGAGGCATTGGTCATTGTAATGAGGTATTGGTTAGTTTGATAAATCATTGGTTATTGTAATGAGGTATTTGTAAGTTTGATATATCATTTGGTTATTGTAATGAGGTATTTGTTAATATGATATATCATTGGTTATTGTAATGAGGTATTTGTAAGTTTGATGTATCATTGGTTATTGTAATGAAGTATTTATAAGTTTGATGTGTCATTGGTTATTGTAATGAGGTTTTTGTTATTTTGATGTATCATTGGTTATTGTAATGAGGTATTTGTAAGTTTGATGTATCATTGGTTATTGTAATGATCTATTTATAAGTTTGATGTATCATTGGTCATTGTAATGAGGTATTTGTTAATATGATATATCATTGGTTATTGTAATGAAGTATTTGTAAGTTTGATATATCATTGGTTATTGTAATGAGGTAGTATCATTGGTTATTGTAATGAGGTATTTGTTAATATGATATATCATTGGTTATTGTAATGAGATATTTGTAAGTTTGATATATCATTGGTTATTGTAATGAGGTAGTATCATTGGTTATTGTAATGAGGTATTTGTTAGTTTGATGTATCATTGGTTATGGTAATGAGGTATTTGTTAGTTTGATGTATCATTGGTTATTGTAACGAGGTATTTGTAAGTTTGATGTATCATTGGTTATTGTAATGAGGTATTTGTTAGTTTGATGTATCAGTGGTCATTGTAATGAGGTATTTGTTAATATGATATATCATTGGTCATTGTAATGAGGTATTTGTTAGTTTGATGTATCATTGGTTATTGTAATGAGGTATTTGTAAGTTTGATGTATCATTGGTTATTGTAATGAGGTATTTGTTTGATGTATCATTGGTTATTGTAATGAGGTATTTGTTAGTTTGATGTATCAGTGGTTATTGTAATGAGAAATTTGCCATAATGGTGTAATGAGGTATTTGTTATTTTCATTCAGCATTGGTTATTGTAATGAAGTATTTGCCAATACAAGGAGACATAAGTCGTTGTAATGAGGTATTTTTCATAACGATTGGGCATTGGTCATTGTAATGAGGTCTTTTTCATAACAATTGGACATTGGTCATTGTAATCAGGTACTTTTCATAACGATTGGGCATTGGTCATTGTAATCAGGTATTTGTCAATATATTTTCTTGTATGTTAAAGTACTGTATAAACAGCCATTCTCATGTATGTATTGAATGATAGAAACTTGTTTCCTAAAAGGGTGGCATAATTTAAAATTTTACCTGTCTTGGAAACTGGTCTGTAACAGCAGATACAACAACTGCAACATTTGGAATGGAAACCTGTCAAAGTTTAGATACAATTGTCAAACATACTCAAAACTGCCATTCTGTGACACAACTGTTTTATGGAGGCTTGATCCAAAGATGGACAATGTTTTCCCAGGGCAGGTAGTATTTGTATAATTTGTAGACAACTTTGGTGGTCTAAGTGTTTTGAGCATCCACCTCAGATGTGATAGGTCAGAAGTTCAAACCCCGGCCGAGTCATACCAAAGGCTTATAATAATGGTACTAACAACTGATATGCTATATGTCCAACATTAAGAGGTTAGTGTTAGGACTGGTCGGCCTGGTGTCAGGATAATGTGACTGGGTGGGACATGATGCTAAATGTCTGCAGCATGATGACCCAGTGCTAGACATCATTATAAACTGCCATACTGCAGACACTAGTGATTTGACTGAAAAATTGCTAAAATTAGGTTAATATGCAAAATGCATCCACACCTGTATAAAAAAAACCCACAACAAACTTTCTCAGAAATGTTGGTGAATATGGGGAAGGTTTGATCTTGACATCATATTGTGTCCCACATGAAACATGAATTTAACTTGCAAAATAAAATACAGTTAGAACATTTGCAATAATGTGTATGCAGAGCCTATTTTTGCAATATAGCAGTTTAAGTTTTCAACAAATACTTTCCTTTACGATTTTCATAAGATTCCTTCACTTGATAACTGTTTAAAACTGAAAAATAATCCAGAGATGAAATGTAATTTCTGCTTAATGGTTGAAGATACTTTACTAAGGGCTGCTCCATGAAAACATACTTGTGAGCAAGGGAAATCACTCTAAGTGTGGAGTAGTCATCCTTAGATTCAAAATAGTATTATGCTAAGTTAAACTTCTTGGGCAATCTCTTTATCATTATTATTATTATTATTATTATTATTATTATTATTATTATTATAATTATTATTATTATTAATATTATTAATATTAATATTATTATTATTTTATATTATTATTATTATTATATTATTATTATTACTATTATTATTATTATTATTATTTTATTATTATTATTATTTTATATTATTTTATATTATTATTATTTTATATTATTATTATTATTATTATTATTATTATTATTATTGATATTATTTTATATTATTATTATTATTATTATTATTATTATTATTATTATTATTATTATTATTATAGTATTCTCAGTGACAAGCATATCCTGACACCATGGCCTGGCTGCCTTATAAATCTTTTGACTTTGTCTTTGGTTAGTTTTTTCAAAAATAAAATGTTTGTACAAGACTTATCATAGAGCCTTGGTTTTATTATATGCAGTGTATAAATGGTATTTCCCATCTAGGGACTCTTGTTTGAAGATGTGTTATATGTTTATGATCAAGCTATGGATTGGGATAGCATGGGAGATACATAAATGGTATTCGAACATGCAGAAAAAAAAAAGACATTTATCATCATATGCAGTGTATAAATGGTATTTCCCATCTAGGGACTCTTGTTTGAAGATGTGTTATATGTTTATGATCAAGCTATGGCATGGGATAGCATGGGAAATACATAAATGGTATTGGAACATGCAGAAAGAAAAAAAAAGACATTTATCATCAACTTTATACATATTTCACAGGTCACGTTTCACCCAGTGCAGTGGAATGCTACTCCAAGAGTTGGTTCTCTAGATAATCTACATTATACCCCTGGTGGGGGAAAAGTAACAGTATGTAATTACAATCAAATGTTTTCCTTCTCTGAGTGATGTGTATTTCAGCACCATGTTTGCTACACATTCCATTTTTAGCATGTATAATTGACACCAGACTGTCAAGATTGTAAACCAGTCCTCATAGTTACCAAGCCAGGCACAGCATTTGAACTTCTGTTGCATACATGAATATTTTTATCTTTTAGAACAAATATTATGGCAGGTTAGGATCATTGACATGAACCCTAACCCCAATCCAGTTTTTGTCCGAACCCTACCCAAGTACCGTTAGAATCATGAGGATAATGGCTTGAAACAGTTGTTTGTATTTCTTGTAAATAAACAGTTAATTTATTATGGCTTGAAGCAGTTGTTTGTATTTCTTGTAAATAAACAGTTAATTTATTATGGCTTGAAGCAGTTGTTTGTATTTCTTCATACATACATGATATCATTAAGATTAAACAGCTTTTAAACTGATTTATTTAGTTATGAATCTTGACTTCAGTTTTCGGCCTTAATTTCGGTAAAATGGGGACAGATGATTAGCATCGTACAATAAACTGACAGATCAGACTCTGTGCTATTATTTGTGATTGAAAGCATGGAGAAATAATGTTGGAAACTAAATACAACTATAGGATCTGATCGGCAGCTTCTGCCATTGGACAAATGATTAATAAATATTCATATTTTAAAGAATCACTTCTAAAGTACCAGTCAGTTTGTAAATAACCAGCCAATTTATAAATGACCAGTCAATTTGTAAATAACCAGTCAATTTGTAAATAACTAGTCAATTTAAAAATAAACAGTCAATTTGTAAATAACCAGTCAATTTTATAAATAACCAGTCAGTTTGTAAATAGTCAATTTGTAAATAACTACGGTAGTCAGTTTGTAAATAAACCAGTCAATTTGTAAATAACCAATTTGTAAATAACCAGTCAATTTGTAAATAACCAATTTGTAAATAACCAGTCAATTTGTAAATAACCAGTCAATTTCCAGTCAATTTATAAATAACTGTCAATTTGTAAATAACCAGTCAATTTGTAAATAACCAGTCTGTAAATAATAGGTAAATTTATAAATAACCAGTCAATTTGTAAATAAACAGTTAATTTGTAAATAACCAGTCTGTTTGTAAATAACCAGTCAGTTTGTAGATAAACAGTCAATTTGTAAATAAACAGTCAATTTGTAAATAACCAGTCAATTTATAAATAGTCAATTTATAAATAAACAGTTAATTTGTAAATAACCAGTCCATTTGGAAATAACCAGTCAATTTGTAAATAACCAGTCAATGTATTTTAATAGTCAATTTGTACATAAGCAGTCATTTTTTGTAAATATCTGGTCTTTGCAAATAACCAGTCAATTGTATTTTACCAGTAATTTTGTTCACTGATATCTTGACAAAACCTGCTGTTTTTCAAGTAAACTTAAGTGTTAAACCACAGGAATTGTGCTGAATGAATTTCACTGCAAAAATAATTAGTGTTAATCAGATTAAAAAATGAGATTTATTCTTGCTTGAACTGATCTACTAATTAAATTATTTAATAGTATATCTGGGTCTATGTTAGTCACAGTTAGAAGGATTGTTAGATAGATAATGATGGACATCTTTTAACATTGTAGCAGCTTGCTGTGTATTTGCCTTCTGTATCTGGAATTTTTTTCATTTCATGAGACTTGATCTGGACAAAATGTAGTGACTTAGATGGAATTTGTTCATTTCATGAGAGATGAACTGGACAACACATAGTGACTTGACAAATTTTCTTTTGTGTGCCACATATATTTTCTAATATGATCTAACGGCTTTGAAATTGATGTAATCTTCAGCTGTAAACTTTGGTATTTCTGGTTTGGCACAATGTTACTGTACTGGTAGTTTATCTGTCTTTTGTGAGTGATCCTCTTCTTTGTTGTAGGTTTCTGGGGATTGCTTGGTCTTTTTATTTTTTTATTTTTTTTATTTTTTTGATTGTATGAACCTTTTCTCAGTACACTCCTTTTTTTCACCTCTTCTGCAACTATGGTACTTTGTTTCAGCTGCATTGAATTTCAGGGAATATTTTTCTTATATCCATACTTGTATGGCTGTATCAGAAACATTTTAAAGTTAGCAGGCAGTTAGACAGAATCATTGGTATAGGTATATGGATTTACGTGTATTCAGCTGTCTGTATATTTCTGAACAATGTTTAATAAGGTATTGATTTATTTTTGTCATTAGATTTATGTATGGCATCTATGTATTGAGTTATGGAATTTGGTCTGTTAATGTGACCATTTCTAATGTTTCAGCAATTCCGTAAAGAATCTGAATTATGGTAATAAAAGTAATCCTACATAATCTCATTTCCACATCAAGATACAACCAGTGTGACATCAAACTTGTCACTTTTTTCCTTTCTTCTTTTCTTTACATGCAAGTTGGTAAATTTGTTTGCATTTCTAGAAACACTTACATGTATGTGAAATGTCACTCTTTACTATTGCAGCATTTTCTGTTATTCTCAGTTATTTCCCTTTATTTAGTACATGTGTATTGTCAAAGTTAGTACATGTGTTAAATTTTGTATTTATTTTTTGTGTTTAAAATTTAAAAATTAGCCAGCATCTTTTCAAATTAATAAACTTCAAAAGCATCAAGACTCTTGAGCTTAATTTGTCAGTCCTTATTTGTATTTTGAGAGAGAGAGAATTTAAAAATCAAGAAGATATGGTTAACGGAAGTAAAAAGAAGCTTGTATTTATGTACAAGTCACATGTTTATGGAAGATATGATCAACACACAGAAATGATTTATTCCCTGTCATACTTATCATACTGTGATATTTGTATGCCCTTGTACAGAACTGGAGAATCTGTTTCAGTCTGTTTAATATTCCTGGTTTGGCAGCCAATACACAAGGCTCTTTGAGGACAATACAATGTAGTCTCATTTCACTTTTAATTCAGCCTCTATAAATGTACATTAAGGATATATTTGTTCTGATATGTTCTGGATACAGTTGTGTGGTTCCTTTGTCCTGTATATACAGGTTCTGGACACATTTATGTGGCCTTTTGACTGTCCAACCTTCTGTTTTTGTTTCTGTTTGAGATCCAGCTGTCTTTTTGTATTTGTTAAGTTGTGTATAGTACTAATAAAGATAAACCCTTGTACATTTTCCTTTACATTTTAGTAATGACATAAATTAAATTATATGTTGTTAAAGCTAGTGTTAGGTTATTTAAATTATGTGATTCCAACATGTATGTTATTGAGGTTAGGGTTAATTTATTTAAATTACATATACCCAGCATGGATGCTGTTAACATTATGGTTAGATTAATTATATTACACATACCTTGCATGGGTGTTACTATGGTTAAGCTTGGTTTAGTTAAATTACACATACCCAGCATGGATGTTGTTAAGGTTGGGGTTAATTTAATTGAATTACATGTACCCAGCTTTGATGTTGTTAAGCTTAGGGTTAATTTATTTGAGGAACACATACCCAGCTTGGATGTTGTTAAGGTTATGTATTATTTAATTACATGTACCCAGCAAGGATGTTGTTAAGGTTGGGGTTAATTTAATTGAATTACATGTACCCAGCTTTGATGTTGTTAAGCTTAGGGTTAATTTATTTCAGGAACACATACCCAGCTTGGATGTTGTTAAGGTTATGTATTATTTAATTACATGTACCCAGCATGGATGTTGTTAAGGTTGGGGTTAATTTAATTGAATTACATGTATCCAGCATGGATGTTGTTAAGTTTAGGGTTAATTTAATTTGATTATATGTATCCAGCATGGATGTTGTTGATGCTGATGAAGTCATTTTGATACAGATGGCTAGACAAGTATACATTACAATTTTTATTTGCATTTCTTTATTTTACCATATATGTAAAATTGCTGACCCACATGTACTGTCACTTTTTTTCCCTCCCTAATAGTGATCCCGTTTTATGTCTGTTCCAAATAATGCAATTTGCATTGTAATTTTAATTGGTGGATAGGAGAAGGGTTCCTGTTGTATCCACAGAGGAAACATGTTGTTTATATGTAGATAATGATAGGGCTCCTGTTTTGTCCACTAAAGTAGCATATTTTGTTTAGGTATGTGAATAGGGCAAGAAATATTATTTCCAAAGATGGACTATCTTTTGTGTGTGGATAGGACAAGAAGTATTATATCCAAAGATGGACCATGTTTTGTTTGGGTATGTGGATAGGGTATGAAGTATTATATCCAAAGATGGACCATCTTATGTTTGGGTATGTGGATAGGGCAAGAAATATTATTTCCGAAGATGGACCATCTTTTGTTTGGGTATTTGGATAGGGCAAGAAGTATTATATGCAAAGATGGACCATCTTTTGTTTGGGTATGTGGATAGGGCAAGAAGTATTATATGCAAAGATGGACCATCTTTTGTTTGGGTATATGGATCGTGGAAAGAGTCCAGTTGTATCCAAAAAAGGGACCATCTTTTGTTTGGATATTTGGAAGGTGGAAATACTGTAGTTGTATCCATAAAGGGACCATATGTTGTTGGATTTTCAAATAGGAGAACAACTATTATATCCACAGAGGGACCATCACTTGTCACATTTTTAAATAGAACAACAACTGCTGTATTCCCGAAGGGTCCATCTGTTTGGTGGTTTATGGATAGAGAACAAATCTTATAGTATCCACAAAACATACATATTGTGTTCAATCTTTAAATAGTGTAAGAGCTATTGAATCCACAGAGGGACTTTCTTTTGTTGGTTCTTTGAATTTATGCATTGTGTCAGTCTTGAATCACACAAGTAATGATCTGTCATGAAAACAATTAATTTAATACCAATGAATCACACAAGGAATGATCTGCCATGAAAACAATTACTTTAATGCACAATGAACACACAGGGAATGATATCTCATGAAAACAATTACTTTAATGCACAATGAATCACAAGAAATGATCTGTCTTCAAAACAATTACTTTAATGCATAATGAATAACAAGGAATGATCTGTCATCAAAACAATTACTTTAATGCACAATGAATCACTTCAGGAATGATCTGTCATCAAAACAATTACTGTAATGCACAAAGAATCACACAAGGAAGGATCTGTCATGAAAACAATTACTTTAATACCCAATAAATCAAACAAGAAATGATCTGTCATTGAAACAGTTACTTTAATGCATAATGAATCACACAATGAATGTTCTGTCATCAAAACAATTACTTTAATGCACATTGAATCACACTAAATGATCTGTCATGAAAACAATTACTTTAATGCACAAAGAATCACACAAGGAATGATATGTCATGAAAATAATTACTCTAATGCACAAAGAA
The DNA here is from genome assembly GCA_029339505.1 of Unio delphinus. Lineage (NCBI taxonomy): Eukaryota > Metazoa > Mollusca > Bivalvia > Unionida > Unionidae > Unio > Unio delphinus. Next base: position 1,981,570 of record JAQISU010000036.1, read on the forward strand.
TCACACAAGGAATGATCAGTCATGAAAACAGTTACTTTAATGCATAATGAATCACACAAGAAATGATCTGTCATGAAAACAATTACTTTAATGCACAAAGAATCACACAAGGAATGATCAGTCATGAAAACAGTTACTTTAATGCATAATGAATCACACAAGAAATGATCTGTCATGAAAACAATTACTTTAATGCACAATGAATCACACAAGAAATGATCAGTCATGAAAACAATTACTTTAATGCATAATGAATCACACAAGAAATGATCTGTCATGAAAACAATTACTGTAATGCATATTGAATCACTTAAGGAATGATCAGTCATGAAAACAGTTACTTTAATGCATAATGAATCACACAAGAAATGATCTGTCATGAAAACAATTACTTTAATGCACAAAGAATCACACAAGAAATGATCTGTCATTGAAACAGTTACTTTAATGCATAATGAATCACACAATGAATGTTCTGTCATGAAAACAATTACTTTAATGCACATTGAATCACACTAAATGATCTGTCATGAAAACAATTACTTTAATGCACAAAGAATCACACAAGGAATGATATGTCATGAAAATAATTACTCTAATGCACAAAGAATCACACAAGGAATGATCAGTCATGAAAACAGTTACTTTAATGCATAATGAATCACACAAGAAATGATCTGTCATGAAAACAATTACTTTAATGAACAAAGAATCACACAAGGAATGATCAGTCATGAAAACAGTTACTTTAATGCATAATGAATCACACAAGAAATGATCTGTCATGAAAACAATTACTTTAATGCACAATGAATCACACAAGAAATGATCAGTCATGAAAACAATTACTTTAATGCATAATGAATCACACAAGAAATGATCTGTCATGAAAACAATTACTTTAATGCATATTGAATCACTTAAGGAATGATCTGTTATGAAAACAATTACTTTAATGCACAATGAATTACACAAGAAATGATCTGTCATGAAAACAATTACTTTAATACACAATGAATCAGACAAGAAATGATCTGTCATGAAAACAATTACTTTAATGCATAATGAATCACACAAGAAATGATCTGTCATGAAAACAATTACTTTAATGCATAATGAATCACACAAGAAATGATCTGTCATGAAAACAATTACTTTAATGCACTATGTCTCTGTTCATGTTACTTGTGTATCAACTCTGTTTTGAACATTTCATGATGTATGTACATATTGAAATTTGATTTTTAGCTCTACTGGTCATAAGTCAAGATAATATATGGGATGACTTTCTTTTCATTATTCATCAAAATTTGTCATTGATACACATCCTAAACCATCTTGAGGAAGGCCATTTCCTGTCAAAGTAATAATGAATTAAGGAAAGTCCATTTCAAGAATAAGGAATTGCTCATTCAAGGTGGAATGTACATGATGCATACAATATTTATTTAAGTTTAGGTATACATGATTATTCACTGTATACTCATTAATGTTTGGGGTATACATTATTCTTCACTGTATACTCATTAATGTTTGGAGTATACATTATTCTTCACTGTATAATAATTAATGTTTGGAGTATACATTATTCTTCACTGTATAATAATTAATGTTTGGGAGTATACATGATTTTTTACTGTGTACTCATTAATGTTTGGGGTATACATTATTCTTCACTGTATACTCATTAATGTTTGGGAGTATACATTATTCTTCACTGTATAATAATTAATGTTTGGGAGTATACATGATTTTTTACTGTGTACTCATTAATGTTTGGGAGTATACATGATTCTTCACTGTATACTCATTAATGTTTGGAGTATACATTATTCTTCACTGTTTAATAATTAATGTTTGGGAGTATACATGATTTTTAACTGTATACTCATTAATGTTTGGGTGTATACATGATTCTTCACTGTATACTCATTAATGTTAGTGGGGATACAGAATGTTTCATGGACTACTCAATTAAAAATGGACAGAACATACACTTTACAGAGTACTCATCAGAGTGTGTGTTTGGGGTGCATGACACTAGAGCTGATGCTCATGACAGTTGGGACATATAAGATGATTCAGTACTCATTGAAGTGTGTGTTGGGGGGAGGGATGCATGACACTAGAGGTGGAGCTCATGACAGTTGGGGGACATATATGATTATTCTTCAGTACTCGTTGAAGCTGATGGATAATGTGTCACTCCTTACTTGTTTAAGTGGACAATAAATATGACACTTCATCCAGTACTCATTATGGATACTCCTAAATTTTCATTCAGAATAATGTTAGCAACAAAAACCTTTAAGGTATGAATTTTAATTTTGACTAGATTTTGAATTTATTGTTGTGCTCAGATGGTTTCATAGCAAGAGGCCAAGCCTGAGTCTGAAATGTCACCTACCTTCAACAGAATTCCTTGATCACATGACTGTCACATGATGTACAAGACATATTTTATGGATACAGTGCATATTAATAATGTTTATCTTTTATTACCAGATTGTAGATGAGAAAGTAAATTGGAAAGCAGAGTCCAAAATGGAAACATTTGACAAGATCTCCCTCACCCCAGGGGGTGGAAATGTCAAAGTATGATCAGATGTTACAGGTTTGCCAAGTCAGCAGAAATGACCATTCTGTCCCTACTACTACTATACTTCATTAAAGAAGAACATAATTTGGCTTTTGTGAGAGTTTGCCAAAAGTGAAGAAACCTTTTCAAAAGATATTACTTTTAATTGTTGGATATTAAATCCAGTATTCTGTAGTAATTGACTAAACTTTTGAGGACAAATTTATAGATAATGATGGAGTTTTGTTGTGGATGAACATTTACATTGTGGCAATAGTCCAGTATAATCACTTTCAGTCACTACATTAAATGGTCACGTGGCTTGGGTCTGACCCAGGGTGGCAGGATTACATAAGACTATGTCAAAACTTTATGTAGGAATTTGAAATAAGACTACGTCAAGACTTAGTTTTGGCATTTTAAATAAGACTCTATCAAAACTTAGTGTAGGCATGTTGGCTTTTGAAAAAAGGCTATATCAAAATGTTGTGTAGGCATATTGGCATTTGAATAAAGGCTATATCAAAACTTAGTGTAGGCATATTGGCATTTGAAATAAGATTATATCAAAACTTAGTGTAGGCATGTTGGCATTTGAAATAAGACTATATCAAAAGTTAGTGTTGGCATATTGGTATTTCAAATAAGACTATATCAAGACTATATCAAAACTAGTGTAGGCATATTGGTATTTCAAATAAGACTATATCAAAACTTAGTGTAGGCAAATTGGCCTTTAAAACTATTTTCTTAATTCGTATGTATAACCTTTTATCTTTTATTTTTTAAATAAAATCTTTTTCCTACAATTTAAGAAAAGTTGTCCTACATTTGTATTAAATATATGAATCAGCGTAGAAGATCATGTAGCATGGATACTGAATTAGTCGGTACTCAGAATGGTCATTTGTTGACTTCATTGTTGTTTGTTCGGTACAGTGTTCCTGGCAAACCACATGATCATTATTTTTGCTATGATTATTACAGCTGCTACCACCCATATTATTTCATGCATACAGGCATATTATCTTTCATTATTTGGAGTAGAAACACTGCTTGAAATTGTCTAAATATTTTTTCCCAATCTTTTACTTTTAATTTAATTTCTTTACTTGGCAAGGAGAAAGATCCCCACATTTTGTGTTACCTGTAATTTAATTTATTTTATTTGGCAAGAAGAAAGACCTCTGCATTTTGTGTTACCTGTAATTTAATTTTTTACTTGGCAAGGAGAAAGACCTCAGACTTTTGTGTTACCTGTAATTTATTTTCTTTACTTGGCAATGAGAAAAACCTCAACATTTTGTGTTACATGTAATTTAATTTATTTCCTTGGCAATTAAGAATGACCTCAGCACTTTGTGTTACTTGTAATTTACTTTCATTACTTGGCAAGGAGAAAGACCTCAGCTATTTGTGTTACTTGTAATTTAATTTCATTAATTGGCAAGGAGAACAACCTCAGTCAGCATTTTGTGTTACCTGTAATTTAATTTATTTACGTGAAAAAGAAAGACCTCAGCATTTTGTGTTACCTGTAATTTAATTTCATTACTTGGCAAGGACAAAGATCTTGCTTAACATTTTGCTGCTAAATGGCAATATGTAAAATTTTCATATTTTAGTAATGGCATGGGAGTGTTGTTTGTCCATCGATTTGATGAGGACCTCTCTAGTCATTCGAGGGTTGGAGGGGCTGGCTTTGTTCTGTAGGTAGCTGATGAGGCTAACCCTTGCACAGAATATTCATTTGCATAAGAGACAGGGGATGAGTTGGGCATTTACAGGAGGGTTGATGGCACATGCTTTTCTGGCTTGTCTCTTCAGCTCTGCAGCTGCTGTCTTGCTAGATCCTTTATCCTTTGTACACAGGAATGCCAAGTGACTCAATTGCTTCCTGTTTGCTCCCAGGAATCGGGGTTTATGTTGAATGCTTTCAATACGACTTTCAAATTGTCTTTGAAGTCTTTTTTGTTTTTTTACCTCTGTGGGATCACTGTCCTTGTTGTAGCATGCTGGTGGTCTGGCATATGTACACCATGTCCTGCCTAGCATAGCTGGGACTGCATCAGGATGGTGTGGATGCTGGGGAGACCTGCATGGGCGAGTACCTTAGTGTCTGGAACCTTGTCCTGCCAGTTGATGTTGAGGATTTTCCTGAGACTTGTAGTGTGAAAATGGTTCCGCATCCTGGCTTGGCAATGATACACTGTCCATATTTCCTTTACACTGGGGTCCCTTGTTATATGACTAGGCATCTTTGAAAGTGTTTTGTGATATATTGGAATCACCCTTACACTGGGATCCCTTGTTATATGACTAGGCATCTATTGAAAGTGTTTTGTGAAATAATGGAATCACCCTTACACTGGGATCCTTTGTTATATGACTAGACATCTTTGAAAGTGTTTTGTGATGTAATGGAATCACCCTTACACTGGGATCCTTTGTTATATGACTAGGCATCTTTGAAAGTGTTTTGTAATATAATGGAATCACCCTTACACTGGGATCCTTTGTTATATGACTAGGCATCTATGAAAGTGTTTTGTGATATAATGGAATTGTGATATTTGGGAATTACCCTTACACTGGGGTCCCAGACTGTAATATTATCAAAATGATGTGTGAAAGTCATGGTTACTGTATTGTAATAATAATAAAGAAAAAAATCTTCATTTAATGATGATGACATAACTATTCACATGGAATTAATCTTAATTATTTGCATATTTTTTTCAAAGTACATGTACATAGCACACACACACACACACACACGCACGCACACACACACACACACAGCATTGATGATAAGCTATGGACATAATAAACAGAAAATTTTAATACAACATTCTCTAAGTAGGTACATTGTGTATATACATACAACTAGGTACATAGTCCAGTACAACTAGGTACATAGTCCATATACAGTACAACTAGGTACATTGTGTATATACAGTACAACTAGGTACATTGTGTATATACAGTACAACTAGGTACATTGTATATACAGTACAACTAGGTACATTGTGTATATACAGTACAACTAGGTACATTGTGTATATACAGTACAACTAGGTACATTGTATATACAGTACAACTAGGTACATTGTGTATATACAGTACAACTAGGTACATTGTATATATAGAGTACAACTAGGTACTTTGTGTAGGTAAAATCTTTTTGAAAATCTTTTTTGACATAGGTGTGGACACCGTTTATTGGAATGAATATATATATAACTCAGTGACACCTGTATCCCACTTTATGTTGGGGATACAAGTATCAAAATTATAACATATAGTTAGCTAACTAACCCCAAGAGAGACTCTTGGAGAGAAACTCTTGGTTAGTTAGAAGCTTTGGTTCTGGTTTTTTTTTTTGTCATTTTGTTTTCGGTTTTGCAGGAAGTGTTAGTTTAGCAAATAGATGCTTCTAAAAGGTGTTGGATTCACCCCCTCTGCTGCTTGCCATTCTGTAGCATCTAACAGAGCTCGAGATGCATGATGCCATTCTATAGCATCTGACAAATTTTGATATTCTTGATACCATTCTGTAGCATCTAACAGTTGGAGATTCTCAGTGGAGCCTCATGCATCTCTTGTGACTGGCCCAGAATGGCCATGAGCAATGGCATAAAACAAATCATAGACAACTTTAATAGAAAATGGTTTAAATATTTGATAATTAAAAATGAAACAGTGGTAAATGAGTTGAACTAGGACAGAGTGTAGCCATAATGGGGTCCATAGCCATACTGTGTTATATCAGGGACTGTGTTATACTGAAAGATTTTATAATTATAACAGTGTTATATCAGGGAATGTGTTATACTGAAAGACTTTATAATTTTAACAGTGTTATATCAGAGAATGTGTTATACTGAAAGACTTTATAATTTTAACTGTGTTATATCAGGGAATGTGTTATACTGAAAGACTATAATTTTAACTGTGTTATATCAGGGAATATGTTATACTGAAACACTTTATAATAATAACTGTGTTATATCAGGGAATATGTTATACTGAAAGACTATATAATTATAACTGTGTTATATCAGGGAATATGTTATACTGAAAGACTATATTATTATAACTGTGTTATATCAGGGACTGTGTTATACTGAAACACTTTATAATCATCACTGTGTTATATAAGAGAATGTGTAATATTAAGACACTTCATAGTCATACCCATGTTATAACAATGACTGTGTTATACCAGTACCACTTTATAATCATAACCGTGATGTATCACTGTGTTATACTGAAACACTTTATAATCATAACATTATATTAGCGAATGTGTTATACTGAGACACCTAACAGTCATACCCTTTTTATAACAATGAATGTGTTATACCAATAACACTTTATAAAAAAAACTGTGTTATATCAAAGACTATGTTATACTGAAACACTTTATACTCATAACTGTGTTTTATCAGGAAATGGCAATCACTACATTAACAGTGACTATTAAAGCCTTCACGCAAAAGAAATTTAAAAATTCTTTATTAATTTTCCTTTGTCATAATCACAAATGACGAGCAAGGAAGTGTGCCGCCATTTTCAGTCAAATGAAATAGCTAGACTGTCTGCACTACCATGAACAGTTAATAATGAATGATGCAGTGTAAATTCAGCTGCTCTATTATTTCATTTAAGAATTAAGAGAAACTCGATAAACATGGAGAGAATAAGAATAGCTTTCAAAAATACACAGAAAACAAATGAACAATAATTGTTACAATGGAAATAATAGGACTAGCTTTTAATCATCTGCAATGCAGATCTCATGTATGACAAAAATTAACAACCAGAAAAATAACTGAAGTCACATGATATAATGTCTTTGTTATTTGGTGTTTTTATTTTTATGATTTGTTAATACACAATCAATGTTATTTATTCTTGAATTTTTAGGGTGCTAAATATTATCCTTTGCAGACATGTTCTCTGTTTTTTCAGATTGAATCACAGAAACTGGGTTTTAAAGAGACAGCACAGCCTAAAGTAGGGTCAATGGAAAAAGTAGGCCATAGGCCAGGAGGGGGAGACAAAAAGGTAGGCAAATATTTGTACATTAAAATATCTTTAATTCCTACATTATTAATGTACCCCACCCCCCTTTGCAGTACTTGGACTCCAGAAGAAAATCATATTATCATATGACTTGGGCAAGAAAAGAAAGTGAATGAACACATGGTCTAAATTTCAGGAAGACAGAGCCAGTGGTCAGGTGGACATTTCAGCATATTATAACCATTGTTCAACATATTTATGTTATTAAGCAAGAGAAGAGGTTCCTTAAATGTAGATACAGTGCTTGTACTGTTTTGGTCATTGTGGTCAAGACTAAGGTACAAGAGGCAATATTTCATGACCATGTTCTTCAGGAGAGACCTCATTATTCAACACAGCAAACACTAATTCTAATATACCCCTAACTTTAATCCCAACCCCAATTTCGGTAAGTAATGATAAATACTCAATTTCATTTAAGTAAAGTGAGTACAAATGTGTTAGAAGAGAATTCTTGTTTCAGGTCAAGATTGAATCTCACATACATAAATGGTATGACATAACATCATGATAGATCCAGTGTGAGATCATGTTACATAGCAACAGTCTTGTTGGGTCCTACATGTCCTTAACAACACACAATAAGTGCCTGACAACATCCTGCAAGGTAATAAATTGAAAGGATCATGTCGAGCAATACATTTGTAATGGACATCAGTTTGGCATATAATAGGGTCCTTTATCACCAGGTGTTCTTTTATAGGTGTATCCTATATCAGGTGTCATTTGATACAGTAATTAGTGTAATATTTAATTCACTTCCACCTTCATCTCATTCATGCCAATATTACCTGCAGAGTGATATTTTGTGGAAACAGGATTATGGAACATGTCAAAATACCATCCTCAACAAGATAAACTGGAAAAAGAACACAGCTAAGTATCACAGTCTACAAAATAAACAAGAAACAGAACACAGCCAAGTATCACAGTCTACAAAATGAACTGGAAACAGAACACAGCCAAGTATCACAGTCTACAAAATGAACAGGAAATAGAACACAGCCAAGTATCACAGTCTACAAAATGAACAGGAAATAGAACACAGCCAAGTATCACAGTCTACAAAATAAATGGGAAACAGAACACAGCCAATTATCACAGTCTACAAAATGAACAGGAAATAGAACACAGCCAAGTATCACAGTCTACAAAATGAACAGGAAATAGAACAAGTCAGAGAGCATCAGTCTACAAAATATTGATTGTAACAAAAATATGACAGTTTGCGTAAATGTCTGAAACATATCTTGCAGGTCATTTATATTTTTTATTTGTTTTCTTGGATAATAAGACTTTATATGAAGAGTTAACCAAAGAAAAATTAGAAGAAAAGAAAATTTTGAATCTGTCAATAAATGTATCTAGACCAAATTGTTTTTTTTTTGTTTGTTTTATTTTGTTCTTGATTTTACCCAAGCCATTGTTTTCTTCTTCTTGCTATATCACACCAGTATTTTTGTTCTTGATTTACCTGTAGCTTAGTGCTAGATAAAATCTGTTTTGTTTGTTGTTTGAAATATTTGTCATATCCTGTATTCTGTACCAACTTTCATTAGTTTAAACATAGACTGTTCTGGGTCCTAATTGACTAGTACAGCATCGTTTAAGTATGGACTGTTCTGGGTCTTAATTGACTTGTACAGTATAGTTTAAACATTGACTGTTCTGGGTCCTAATTGACTAGTACAGTATAGTTTAAGCATGGACTGTTCTGGGTCCTAATTGACTTGTACAGTATAGTTTAAGCATGGACTGTTCTGGGTCCTAATTGACTAGTTCAGTATAGTTTAAACACATACTGTTCTCGGTCCTAATTGACTTGTACAGTATAGTTTTAGCATGGACTGTTCTGGGTCCTAATTGACTAGTACAGTATAGTTTTAGCATGGACTGTTCTGGGTCCTAATTGACTAGTACAGTATGTCCAATGATCAGGTTGCCATTTACCTAAAGCTAATCACTTTCCAAATCAGTACATTTATAACACTTTAGAACCCTGTTGTCTTGAAATGTGACACAATCATTTCTGATCTTCATTCCTTTTACAGATCATTTAATCAGCTTTCTTTTGTTCTAAGCCAGCATTCCATATTAGCTCTATACAGAAACTCAAGGTACCATACTATAGAACCATGTTTGAAACAAACCTACCACAGCCATTCATAGTATTTATGGGGCAGACCCCAAGATCTTTATGTTAGATAAATCTGGTATGTCACATTGGCCCAGAAATACAAGATGACCTGCCATGTTAAACAAAAGCCAAGGTTATACTAATTAAACAGATCCTGTGCGAGTCACCGTGTTGTACTCTGCCAATATCTCTAGTTGTCCTGAACATGAAATGTATTCGTAGTATTTTTTGACAGTAACATTTTTATAGAGTTATTTCCCTTCATTTACTTGGAATTCATAATAGATCTACCAGAAGCATATTGTGTATTATTATATTTGAATAGGAATCAGCTTTTATAGTTAAACATATAAGTGTCATTTACATTAGTACTTAAAGATGTGTATTGGGGAAGAAGTCACAACATCTCCATAGATCAATCATTAGTACTTACAGATGTGTATTGGGGAAAAAGTCACATCTCCATAGATCAATCATTAGTACTTACAGATGTGTATTGGGGAAAAAGTCACAACATCTCCATAGATCAATCATTAGTACTTAAAGATGTGTATTGGGGAAGAAGTCACAACATCTCCATAGATCAGTCATTAGTAATTAGATCTTTAACATTTGGTTTTCTTGTATCAACATAAATTGGTACCACATAAATCATTGAATTCAATATGTAAAATTTATGTACTTCACACCAGTTCACATTTTTTTCTAAACAGTTTCATGTTAAGTACAAAATGATAAACCTGCACTCATTTGACCTCCACTACCCATGCCTAATATTTAACTTAAATTGTTTTTCTTCGTTCATCTCAAACATAAAAAGAAAGCTTTACTTGTCGCATTAAATGACAATTAGGCAATATTTTAGTCTGACTACACTTATCACACAGTGACTCAAGTTACTTATGTATAGTAAAGGGACTGAACGTCTACCAATTATGCTTTTTACACAGGAATTTAAAGACAACTTAAGGACAATTATCATTCAAGCACAGTATAACAATCTATATAGATAAGGATTTATTTGTAGCTGTATATTGTGTACCTAATCTAGTCAATATAACTCTATTCTATGTACAACATTTTTCATAATGCATTACTTATAAAATACTAGATTTATATTACATCATGTGTTCCAATGAGTCTATCATATACAGAGGCATTTGATAATGAATATGTCTTGCATTGAGGCATTTTATAATCTGACTGTCACACAATGAGGCTTTTTATAATCTAATTGTCACACAATGAGGCATTTTATAATCTGATTGTCAAACATTGAGGCATTCTATAATGAAACAGTCAAACATTGAGGCATTTTATAATGAAACAGTCAAACATTGCGGCATTTTATAATGAAACAGTCAAACATTGAGGCATTTTATAATGAAACAGTCAAACATTGAGGCATTTTATAATGAAACAGTCAAACATTGAGGCATTTTATAATGAAACTGTCAAACATTGAGGCATTTTATAATGAAACAGTCAAACATTGAGGCATTTTATAATGAAGCAGTCAAACATTGAGGCATTTTATAATGAAACAGTCAAACATTGAGGCATTTTATAATGAAACAGTCAAACATTACGGCATTTTATAATGAAACAGTCAAACATTACGGCATTTTATAATGAAACAGTCAAACATTGAGGCATTTTATAATGAAACAGTCAAACATTGAGGCATTTTATAATGAAACAGTCAAACATTGCGGCATTTTATAATGAAACAGTCAAACATTGAGGCATTTTATAATGAAACAGTCAAACATTGAGGCATTTTATAATGAAGCAGTCAAACATTACGGCATTTTATAATGAAACAGTCAAACATTGAGGCATTTTATAATGAAACAGTCAAACATTGAGGCATTTTATAACGAAGCAGTCAAACATTTAGGCATTTTATAATGAAACAGTCAAACATTGAGGCATTTTATAATGAAACAGTCAAACATTGAGGCATTTTATAATGAAACAGTCAAACATTGAGGCATTTTATAATGAAACAGTCAAACATTGAGGCATTTTATAATGAAACAGTCAAACATTGAGGCATTTTATAATGAAACAGTCAAACATTACGGCATTTTATAATGAAACAGTCAAACATTGAGGCATTTTATAATGAAACAGTCAAACATTGCGGCATTTTGTAATGAAACAGTCAAACATTGAGGCATTTTATAATAAAGCAGTCAAACATTGAGGCATTTTATAATGAAACAGTCAAACATTGAGGCATTTTATAATGAAACAGTCAAACATTACGGCATTTTATAATGAAACAGTCAAACATTGAGGCATTTTATAATGAAACAGTCAAACATTACGGCATTTTATAATGAAACAGTCAAACATTGAGGCATTTTATAATGAAACAGTCAAACATTGAGGCATTTTATAATGAAACAGTCAAACATTGAGGCATTTTATAATGAAACAGTCAAACATTACGGCATTTTATAATGAAACAGTCAAACATTATGGCATTTTATAATGAAACAGTCAAACATTACGGCATTTTATAATGAAACAGTCAAACATTACGGCATTTTATAATGAAACAGTCAAACATTGAGGCATTTTATAATGAAACAGTCAAACATTGCGGCATTTTATAATGAAACAGTCAAACATTGAGGCATTTTATAATGAAGCAGTCAAACATTGAGGCATTTTATAATGAAACAGTCAAACATTGAGGCATTTTATAATGAAACAGTCAAACATTACGGCATTTTATAATGAAACAGTCAAACATTGAGGCATTTTATAATGAAACAGTCAAACATTGAGGCATTTTATAATGAAACAGTCAAACATTGAAGCATTTTATAATGAAACAGTCAAACATTGAGGCATTTTATAATGAAACAGTCAAACATTATGGCATTTTATAATGAAACAGTCAAACATTGAGGCATTTTATAATGAAACTGTCAAACATTGAAGCATTTTATAATGAAACAGTCAAACATTGAGGCATTTTATAATGAAACAGTCAAACATTGAGGCATTTTTATAATGAAGCAGTCAAACATTGAGGCATTTTATAATGAAACAGTCAAACATTACGGCATTTTATAATGAAACAGTCAAACATTGAGGCATTTTATAATGAAACAGTCAAACATTATGGCATTTTATAATGAAACAGTCAAACATTGAGGCATTTTATAATGAAGCAGTCAAACATTGAGGCATTTTATAATGAAACAGTCAGACATTGCGGCATTTTATAATGAAATAGTCAAACATTGAGGCTATTTATAATGAAACAGTCAAACATTGAGGCATTTTATAATGAAACAGTCAAACATTGAGGCATTTTATAATGAAACAGTCAAACATTGCGTCATTTTATAGTGACATTGTCATACACTGAGGCATTTTATAGTGACATTCTCATACACTGAGGCATTTTATAGTGACATTGTCATACACTGAGGCATTCTGTAACGAGTCTGTTATACACTGAGGCATTCTATAATGTGTCATACACTAAGGCATTTTATAATGAGTGTCATACATTAAGGCATTTTATAATAGTGTCATACACAGGCATTTTATAATAGTATCATACACTAAGGCATTCTATAATGAGATTGTCATACACTAAGGCATTTTATAATGAGTGTCATACACTAAGGCATTTTATAATAGTGTCATACACTGAGGCATTCTATAATGAGATTGTCATACACTAAGGCATTTTATACTAAGTCTGTCATACACAGAGGCATTCTATAATGAGTCTGTCATACACTAAGGCATTTTATAATGAAACAATCATACATTGAGGTATTTTATAATGAGATGTGTCATTCACTGAGGCATTCTTTAGTGAGATTGTCATACACTGAGTCATTTTGTAGTGAGATTGTCACACAATGAGGCATTCGATAGTGAGATTGTCATACACTGAGGAATTTTGTAGTGAGACTGTCACACACTGAGGCAATCTTTAGTGAGACTTGTCATACATTGAGGCAATTTATAATGAGATTGTCATATATCAAGTCATTTTTTTACTGAGACTGTGATACACTGAGGCAATTTATAGTCTGTTATACACTGAGGCATTTTATAGTGAGACTGTCATACACTAAGGCAATTTAAAGTCTGTCATACACTGAGGCAATTTATAATGAGATTGTCATATACCAAGTCATTTTTTTACTGCGACTTTTACTGCGACTGTCATCCACTGAGGCATTTTATAGTGAGACTGTCATACACTGAGGCAATTTATAGTCTGTCATACACTGAGGCATTTTATAATGAGATTGTCACACACTGAGGCATTTTATAATGAGATTGTCATTTGCTGAAGCATTCTATATTGATAATGTGATTCGCTGAAGTATTCTATTGTGAGACTGTCATACACTGAGGCACTCTCTATATGAGTACTATGCTATACTAAGTCACTGTCTAATGAAAAACTGCGTATATTTAATCACATAATGCTGTCCGCTGTATTTAAGCACATTATAATGATATCTGCTATTATTAATCACATAAATGCTATCTGCTATATTTAGGCACCTTATAATGCTATCTGCTATATTTAGGCACCTTATAATGCTATCTGCTATTTTTAGGCACATTATAATGCTATCTGCTATATTTAAGCATCTTATAATGCTATCTGCTATTTTTAGGCACATTATAATGCTATCTGCTATATTTAAGCACATAATGCTGTCTGCTATATTCAAGCACATTATAATGCTATCTGCTATATTTAAGCACATTATAATGTTATCTGTTAGATTTAGGTACATTATAATGCTCTCTGCTATATTTTAGCACATTATAATGCTATCTGCTATATTTTAGCACATTATAATGCTATCTGCTATATTTAGGCACCTTATAATGCTATCTGCTATATTTAGGCACCTTATAATGCTATCTGCTATTTTTAGGCACATTATAATGCTATCTGCTATATTTAAGCATCTTATAATGCTATCTGCTATTTTTAGGCACATTATAATGCTATCTGCTATATTTAAGCACATAATGCTGTCTGCTATATTTAAGCACATAATGCTGTCTGCTATATTCAAGCACATTATAATGATGTCTGCTATATTTAAGCACATTATAATGTTATCTGTTAGATTTAGGTACATTATAATGCTCTCTGCTATATTTAGGCACATTATAATGCTATCTGCTATATTTTAGCACATTATAATGCTATCTGCTATATTTAGGCACCTTATAATGCTATCTGCTATATTTTAGCACATTATATTGCTGTCTGCTATATTTAATCACATTATAATGTTATCTGTTATATTTAAGCACATTATAATGGTATCTACTATATTTTAGCACATTATAATGCTATCTGCTATATTTAGGCACCTTATAATGCTATCTGCTATATTTTAGCACATTATATTGCTGTCTGCTATATTTAATCACATTATAATGTTATCTGTTATATTTAAGCACATTATAATGGTATCTACTATATTTTAGCACATTATAATGCTATCTGCTATATTTAGGCACCTTATAATGCTATATGCTATATTTTAGCACATTATAATGCTGTCTGCTATATTTAAGCACATTATAATGTTATCTGTTAAATTTAAGCACATTATAATGGTATCTGTTATATTTTAGCACATTATAATGCTATCTGCTATATTCAGGCACCTTATATTGCTATCTGCTATATTTAAGCACCTTATAATGTTATCTATTATATTTAAGCACATTATAATGTTATCTGTTATATTTAAGCACATTATAATGTTATCTGCTATATTTAAGCACATTATAATGTTATCTGTTAAATTTAAGCACATTATAATGGTATCTGTTATATTTTAGCACATTATAATGTTATCTATTATATTTAAGCACATTATAATGTTATCTGTTATATTTAAGCACATTATAATGCTATCTGCTATATTTAAGCACATTATAATGGTATCTGTTATATTTAAGCACATTATAATGTTATCTGCTATATTTAAGCACATTATAATGTTATCTGCTATATTTAAGCACATTATAATGTTATCTGTTATATT
This sequence comes from Unio delphinus, assembly GCA_029339505.1. Classification (NCBI taxonomy): domain Eukaryota; kingdom Metazoa; phylum Mollusca; class Bivalvia; order Unionida; family Unionidae; genus Unio; species Unio delphinus. Next base: position 1,997,438 of record JAQISU010000036.1, read on the forward strand.
TAAGCACATTATAATGCTATCTGCTATTTTTAAGCACATTATAATGTTATCTGCTATATTTAAGCACATTATAATGTTATCTGTTATATTTAAGCACATTATAATGTTATCTGTTATATTTAAGCACATTATAATGTTATCTGCTATATTTAAGCACATTATAATGTTATCTGCTATATTTAAGCACATTATAATGTTATCTGTTATATTTAAGCACATTATAATGTTATCTGTTATATTTAAGCACATTATAATGTTATCTGCTATATTTAAGCACATTATAATGTTATCTGCTATATTTAAGCACATTATAATGTTATCTGCTATATTTAAGCACATTATAATGTTATCTGCTATATTTAAGCACATTATAATGGTATCTGCTATATTTAAGCACATTATAATGTTATCTGCTATATTTAAGCACATTATAATGTTATCTGCTATATTTAAGCACATTATAATGGTATCTGCTATATTTAAGCACATTATAATGTTATCTGTTATATTTAAGCACATTATAATGTTATCTGTTATATTTAAGCACATTATAATGTTATCTGCTATATTTAAGCACATTATAATGTTATCTGTTATATTTAAGCACATTATAATGTTATCTGCTATATTTAAGCACATTATAATGTTATCTGCTATATTTAAGCACATTATAATGTTATCTGCTATATTTAAGCACATTATAATGTTATCTGTTATATTTAAGCACATTATAATGTTATCTGTTATATTTAAGCACATTATAATGTTATCTGCTATATTTAAGCACATTATAATGGTATCTGCTATATTTAAGCACGTAATGATATATGCTTTTGTTAAGCACCTTATAATGCTATCTGCTATATTTAGGCACCTTATAATGCTATCTGCTATATTTAACCACATAATAATTAAACACATTATAATGATAACTGCTATAGTTAATAGGGCATAACCGACTTTTAATCGGAAATCGGATTCCACCGGATAGTATGAACTTCCGATTAATCGGAGTCGGACAAGGCAGGAACGACCGATTCGGATAGTAAAAATAATAAAGTTGAATTTCTATAGCACCGTGTCTGACACTGCGTGTCATTCGATAGTGCGTTAATAAAGTTGAATAAGAAGTCAGAAAAGTCCAATATGGTCAACACAACCACGCTGTGAGACAATCTATTTGAACTGGCGGCTAAAAACCGGAAATGAAGCCAGATATGGTAAAGTACTAAGTAACATGCTAGACACGGCAAAACCAGATACCAGAAACCCGGAAACGGAAGATGAAATTTTTTAGAAAAAAAAATACGGATTTAGCATTTCCGATTAATCGAATCGTATCCGGAATCGAAAAAATTTCATCCCCAAAATCCGGAATCGGAAATCGGTAGAAAAATGCTAATCGGTTATGCCCTAATAGTTAAGCACATTATAATTATACATGCAATTATTTAAGAACATTATAATTCAACACATTATAATGATGACTACTATAATGATTCATTTTTTAGTGAAAACTGCTGAAATATACATCACTACTTTGTAAGCACTGTCATAAGAGATCTGCTACATTGCATAATTCACAGCTAGGTCAGTGTCCCTGTTTTCTTGAAATATTTAATTGTCAGCAGACCCTGATCTGTTGGCAGATTATTTGCTAGCAAGTCTGAGGCTGCTATTTTTTGTGTTGAAATCCCAATCTGTCAAAGAATATAATAGACACTGATCTGTTAGCAGATTATTTGCTAGCAAGTCTGAGTGCTGTTTTCTTTGAAATCCCAATCTGTCAAAGAATATAATAGACACTGATTTGTTGGCAGATTATTTGCTAGCAGATCTGAGTGCTGTTTTCTTTGAAATCCCAATCTGTCAAAGAATATAAAAGACACTGATTTGTTGGCAGATTATTTGCTAGCAGATCTGGGTACTGTTTTCTTTGAAATCCCAATCTGTCAGAATATAATAGACACTGATCTGTTAGCAGATTATTTGATTCCAAGTTTGCATCTGTGCCTTTTTAATGAAATCACAAAACTGACCATGGATCAAATAGACCTTGATCTATCAGCAGATTATGTGATTCCAGGTCTGGGTCTGTACTTTTTTAATGAAATTACATACTGACAGTGAATGACACAGACCTTCTTAATCTGTAAGGAGATTAGATTATACCTGATCTGATCCATGCACTTTGAAACAGAACATACCTTTTACAAGGGTACATACATCAAGCTTGAGCCATATTCCTTGTACATGTACATAAAATAATCATTCCTATCTACATGTCAGTATTAGAGTTTATGTTAAACATATTTATCTTGTTTAAATTGGAAACATTTTATAAGGAAAGTGATAAAAGATAGCACCTTAATTTAAACCATTCAACTCTTTAACAGTAAATAAACCATTCTATTCATAAATGAAAGTTTGTTCAGCTAGGGAAGAGGGCTATATCTTGGGTGTTACAATATCAATAATTCCCATTGTATGGCTGGTCAAAAATGGATATTTGCTTACTGATATGTTTGGTTTTAACAAAAAACAAATGGTACAGAGGCTCACAGGTATAATTGTAAAAGAGAGATTGGTCTCATTGGACTCTGAGGATTGTCACCAATAGAAAGGAAATTTGTAACATCGTTATTTTACAAGAAATTCTCAGTTTATTTGAGATCAGATGAAAATGTGTTTTTGTCATCTGAGAAACATATAAGTATTTCAGGCTAGTCTTGGAGATTCTGTGTTTTTGGGGATCCAGCAAATGTGTGATTCATATGGACTAGGTTTTTACATAAATACATAATAGTATGGAAAAACATGATGGCTCAGAAAGTTTAAATCTGTAATAATTAAAATCCGTATCAAAGGGATACAGTTCTGTTGGTCAAATTTGAAGCATCCAGATTTAACTGATAATGTCTCATTCTTTTGACGAGTGTACTTTGAAATTACTGTACTAAGTCGTTATGAAAAGCAGTTCATCTAAGAACTTGGCATTAATGAAAACAGTAGGTAAGAAAGTGTATCTCAGCTAGACTTCATGTCATATTCCCCCGAAACAGATTTTAAATTTTAAAAGAGTTGATTTATTGTGAAAAAATCTGAGAAAAAAAACTGTCAAAAAGAAATGAAAACAAGGAAGCCATAAGAAGGAATATGCCAAAATTTCTCAGAAATATCCAGGGGTGAATTTCCGTCGGGATTCTTGCATATGTCTGACAAATTATATTATTAGGATTGGAAAGAAGCAAATGTCTGTTGTGGAATAATATTCTTAATTCTGATATCGCAAAGGGATATTTTTTAATTTTTTTTGGGTCAAATAGGAATTCCAAAAGCCAAAACATAGACTGCTGATATTTGTGAACATGATCTTCCAGGCAACATTCTGTCATGTACAAACTTCAACATCTGGCATTGGATTTGCACCAAGCAATATTCTGTCATGTACAACAAATAAGCAGTGTGACTTGCATGTAAAGTTTCCTAGCTAAATATTGTTCACAATGTTTGTGTTAGTTGCATGCTTTATGTAAAAAAATAAACAAGTGCTATAATTTCATTATAACATAGACATTTCATGCATTAAAAGTTTAATAAATTTTGATAGGAAGATTTTAGTATTTGTCTAGAGTAAAGACCTTGAGCTAGTATCGTAAAAATTAAAAATACACACATAGTCATACTAATTCCAATACACACATAGTCAAACTAATTCCAATACACACAGTCATACTAATTCCAATACACATATATAGTCATACTAATTCCAATACACACAGTCATACTAATTCCAATACACACATAGTCATACTAATTCCAATACACACAGTCATACTAATTCCAATACACATATATAGTCATACTAATTCCAATACACACATAGTCATACTAATTCCAATACACACACAGTCATACTAATTCCAATACACACATAGTCATACTAATTCCAATACACACTAAATAGTCATACCAATTATAATATACACATATATAGTCATACTAATTCCAATATACATATAATCACACTAATTCCAGTACACATATATAATCATACTAATTCCAATACACATATAATCATACTAAGTTCAATATACAGATATAGTCATACTAATTACAATATACACATATATATAGTCATACTAATTCTAATACACAATTATATTCATACTAATTATATAACACAGTCATACTAATTCCAATATACAAATAGTTATACTAATTATAAAACACAAATATAGTCATACTAATTCCAATACACACATGATCATACTAATTCCAATACACTTATAGTCACTCTAATTCCAATACACAGTCATACTCATGTCAGTACAGTTATACTAATTCCAATACACATATGATCATACTAATTCCATTACACATATAGTCATACCAATTCCAATACACACATATATTCATACTAATTCCAGTATACATATATCGTCATACTCATTCCAATACACATATGATCAGACTAATTCAATACACATATAGTCATACTAATTCTAATACACATAAGATCATAATTATTCCAATACACATATAGTAATACCAATTCCAATACACACATATATTCATACTAATTCGAGTATACACATATAGTCATACTAATTCCAGTACACACATATAGTCATACTAATTCCAGTACACACAGTCATACTAATTCCAATACACACATATAATCATGCTAATTTCAATACACTAATAGTCATACTAATTTCAATACACAGTCATACTAATTTCAATACACACATATAGTCATGCTAATTCCAATACACACATGTTGTCATAGTAATTCCAATACAGAAATATATAAATAATTTTGAGTGTATAGGCTGAGAAAACAGTGTCATGCAAGCACTTGAATGTTTATACATGTATTAGGGTCACATTATAGGCAAAAAAAATTAAACAAATATACCTTAATAGAGTCATTTAGGCCTTATAGAATTTGTATTGTTTAGTGCTTATTAGGGGGTGTATGATCTGATTGCAGGCACTCATGGACATGTTGATTTAACATCCCCATTACATGTTAAAGTTAAAAGAGGGAGGATTTATTTAAACATATTAGTGGGTTTTATTTTCAGCTTTCTTGAATTACAGTTTTAAGTGACAAGAAAATTCATGTGTTAATAAACAAACTGACTATCTCCTACTTTCAGAGGATAATTGCTTTTATCAAACTACTTAAGTCAATAGATGTATTTATGACCCAGAGATCTGAAATTTGAGTGATCGTTTTGTCTATGAAGTAAACACTTGTACAGTTTGTACTGCATTCTAAATTGAATAGTATTTGTTCGGCAAAGTTACAAATATCTATCCAGTTGGATTTAACTGGCACTTCAAATGTTTTCATTTTAAAGTCAGTTTTTGTATATAAAACAAATTTCTTCTTCTAATTTTGATAATTTTCTTCATATCAATAAATTTTTAATATCATCATTCTATATGAGGTTGCAGCAATTTTAAATTATAGCAGAATAATTTTGCTTGTATACACATGTAGCAAGATTGTACCTGTGTATTAACCAAAACCTATCTGCCTGATTGATTTTGAATGGGATTGAATTGAATTCACTCTTCTTTTATTGTGTATTGGAAGGAAGAAAGTGTCATGCTGGTTTTCAAAACAAGGATTGAATTTCATTTGTTGTAATGACAAGTTTTACATTTGGTTCTTTATGAAACTTAGAAAAGAACTATTTAGCAAAAGATAATTGACACACACTATCGTAAATTGTTGCCCTGTACTGTAGTCATATATTTATAATGATGTATGCATGAACATTTTGAACATATGAAAGGCATCAAAATAAAAAGTGGATTATACATTTCATGGATAATCCTAATCTTTCTGACCAACAGATTGAAAGGATTTGTGAACTATAACTATCAGGTAACCTCGGTTTTTATTTTTACACATCAATAAGAGATTTTAAATACAGTAACCACCTGGTTATAGAAGACAGGATTTTTCATTTTGAATGTTTGGAATGAATGAACAATTTATTTTGTGGTGAATGCCAATATCCTTGACTGGTACCAGAAGCAGGAGAATGAATATGGTACTATCTGACTAAAGTGGTCATGTGATTCCGACTTTTTTTAACTTCAAAACATGAAGAGCTCCTCTTCTTGACTTTCCTTGATTCTTGAATCTGAAGAGTTGAATGATGTGAACATTTCTTATCAAGGCAGGATTCAGAATGTCAGGTATTAAAACAATATATGCAATTACATTATTGGATAAACAGGCAGATATTGAAACCTCAAAAGGAATTTAGAAACATTTTGTGATTATTTGAGAAATTGATTGGCATAATAATTTTTAATATTTTTTCGAGCAATAAAAAAGACAATGTGGTCAGAAAAATATACTAATGACGAAGATTCAGAGTTGGTTTTACCACGCCTTAAACTTCCAAAACAATTTGCAGTGCAAGAGAGAAAATTTGAAGACTCTGATGTGCCTATTCCTACAGTGTTGTACGTTCCACATAAACGACAATTCCAGGGAAAATATCCTTTAGTTTCAGTTCACAGGCGTGCTAATGGGAAGTATGTGGTTATAGAACAAAGGCCAATTCACACAAAATTCACAAGTGAATTTGACGATATTAAGAATGCCGATAAAGACGGGTATACAGACGATTCACCCAAATATCGTTATATTAAGCCTCCGTGGAATTGGTCGACAAAGGGGAAATACATTGAAAGATCAGCCAGAAAGGCTTTTCACGAACCCTATCTTCCACCAATAAAAGATCGCTATGCAGTTGTTCCAGCTAAAGTTGGCTCCCTGGAAAATGCAGACCATACTCCTGGAGGAGGGATGAAAAAAGTGCCAAATTTTAAGATCAAATGGGAAGCTGAAGCGAAAATCGGATCACTTCCACAAACATCTAGGACTTATCCATCAACTCAGATAGCTACTCCAGAAAGTGGGTCAAGTTTAAAATTGCCAGACATTAAACCACGTTATGGAGCTACTGCTGACACAGATGGTTTCACATCAGTGCATTACAATCCATCAGGACCTGTCATCATCACAAAGAAAAAGATTCAGAGTAAGCCACGAGTTGGATCCTTTGAGAACATTAACTTCCAGTCTTATGGTGGAAATGTTACAGTACCTCACTACAAAACAAAATGGGCCTCTGACTCTAAAATTGGCTCGTTAGAGAAACTGGACCACAAACCTGGTGGCGGTAATGTGCAAATTCTGACCCAAAAACTCAATTGGAAGTCAGAAGCAAAGATTAACTCCCTTGATAAAACAGATTACACCCCCAGAAAACGCAGATTTAGAGTACCCAATTTTCATGTTGATTGGAACAAACATGCAAATCCAAAAGTGGGCTCGTTGGACAATGCAGACCATACCCCTAGAGGGGGAAATGTCAATATTTTTCATGAGAATGTAAAGTGGAAAGCAGATTCTAAGGTAAAGAAAACGTGGAAAAGTAGACTGGATCACAATTTACTGGAGATCATGTCGGAAGAAGATGAAGATGATGAGTCATTTAGGTTTACAGTCTGATGTTTTATTTCTACACCATATTTAATGTAATTCCTGTTATTTAATTTCCAGGCCATATTCAACCTAATGTCTTATGTTATTTTAATTTGCACACCATAATCGATGGAATGGGTGTATGGTGTTACCTGTTTCCATGCATTCTGTCATGACCTATCAATATTTTAGATGGATTTGATTGTGACTTCAAGGCTTAATAATGAGGCGATCTGATATCTGATTGGCCAAGCTTGTTTCCACATCAAAGCTTATGATGAGATGATCTTATTGGCTGAACTGGTTTCCACTTCAATATTTATGAATGAGGTGATCGTGTATCTGATTGGCTGAGCTTGTTTCCACATCAATATTTATGAATGAGGTGATCTTGTATCTGATTGGCTGAGCTTGTTTCCACACTAGAGGACAGATATTGTATCAGACTTGAATCAGTCTCATTGTATAAGCTTACATTCATGTAGATTTCACTGATTGATGAAATGTTGTGTAATTTGATTGGATAAACCTTTACTACCATTTTAGAGGCTTTATTTATTTTGTATAACTTAATTCGGAAATGGCGTATTATGTTCAAGTAGTTGGATATGTTTTGAAGAAAATCTAATCAAAATTTTTTATTTTTTTTAGAAGGCATGATTTTTTTCTGTAAGTATTGATATGTATTCTATAAATATGTGTTCAATAGTAAATGTTCTTATTAGTTATGGCAAAATTGTTAAGCAACCAAAAGAAAAAAATTAGTGTTATTCAGCAACAAAAATAAAATCGAAAAAGAAAATTAAAATATATCTAGTAAGTGTACCAGTCATTTATGAAATTTCAAGATGGTATTATACGCAAAAGCGGACAAATAAAATTTAAATTTATGCAATTTGACTTTTTGAAGTCAGATTGCTTATGCAACATTCAGAAAAAGCAATGTTTGCAGCTTTTGATTTATCTTCATACAGAAAAGATAAATATATTTTTTGTATTTAAAAATGTTAATAATTTCCAAAATGTTTTTTTAGAACTTTACTTAAAGCTTAATTGATTACAAATATATTATACCACCCTTTTCTGTGTAAACCATACTTAGTTGGACCAAGTCTCAGATTTGCCAAGTTGTAGATTGGTCTGATCAAACTGTCTTCATATGTTAGCGTGACCTTGACCTTGACCAAGTTTTGATGATGAGCAGCATGCGTGTATATTAATGAGGCATTCTTGCATCTGATTGGGTACAATTCTAGAGGCCATATTTGATTTGATCTGATTTCTGATTATACTTGTATCTAATTTTGTATACATGTTTGTATTGTCAGAAACTGAATTCATACAAGAAATTTGCATGTTAATAAGACATTCTGACATTCAGTTGGTTAATAGTTTTTTTCATCCAGATCTTGAATTAATTTAATTGTGAGCAGTATCTTCTGAAATGATTGGGGCATTTTGTCATCTCTGAGGCAAGGCTTGTTCGCACCTTGATGATTATAATCAGGTTTGGTATTTATGTAAAATACCCTGATGATTATAATCGGGTTTGGTATTTATGTAAAACACCCTGATGATTATAATCAGGTTTGGTACTTGTGTAAAACACCCTGAACGTTCTGATCAAGACTTTTACCATCAGGTCGTATATGATTTCTAATGAATTTCTTCTTTAAGCCATCAGGTCATTCATGATTTCCAATGAATTTCTTATTTAAGCCATCAGGTCATTCATGATTTCCAATGAATTTCTTATTTAAGCCATCAGGTCATTCATGATTTCCAATGAATTTCTTATTTAAGCCATCAGGTTATTCATGATTTCCAATGAATTTCTTATTTAAGCCATCAGGTTATTCATTACCAATGAATTTCTTCTTTAAGCCACCAGGTCATTCATGATTTCCAATGAATTTCTTCTTTAAGCTATCAGGTCATTCTTGATTCCCAATGAATTTCTTATTTAAGCCATCAGTCATTCATGATTTTCAATGAATTTCTTATTTAAGCCATCAGGTCATTCATGATTTCCAATGAATTTCTTCTTTAAGCCATCAGGTCATTCATGATTTCCAATGAATTTCTTATTTAAGCCATCAGGTCATTCATGATTTCCAATGAATTTCTTATTTAAGCCATCAGGTCATTCATGATTTCCAATGAATTTCTTATTTAAGCCATCAGGTCATTCATGATTTCCAATGAATTTCTTATTTAAGCCATCAGGTCATTCATGATTACCTGTGAAATTCCTATTTAAGGCATTAGGTGATTCATGATAATTTTTTTTTAAAATCGGAGCAATGTTTCATGTGCATTTTTGAATTTCAACAAAATCATCTCCAGTCTACCATATTCACAGACCACCTTTGTTGTCTGGACACATTACAAGAAAAAGGCTATAAGAAAATAGGTCAGTCATGATTACCTGTGAAATTCCTATTTAAGCCATTAGATGGATCCTGATTACCTGTGAAATTCCTATTTAAGCCATTAGTTGGAACATGATTACCTTTGATTTTTGTGATTTAAATTTTTTTTATGTTGAATGAGTATTTTCTGTATTGTATACATGTAAGTCATACGTAATCATCTTATGTACACTTGAATCTGTGTAACATCACATCTATTGTTTGGAGAGTTGTCCGTGTATTAGTTGATAGGGAGATTGACATCCACTGTACATAAATATTGTACATATACATATATTTCATATGGAATTGACATATATTCCATACATAAATACATTTAGTTGACAGGGGCCATGAGTGGCCAAGTGGTCTAAAGCGCTCTCCATTACAGATCACTGTCATCTCACCTCTGTCTGCGTAGGTTCATGTCTCATCTTCATCCAGTGTGTGTATGTGAGAAAGCTTGCCAGTAGCTTCTCGTGGGTCAGCGGTTCTTTCCGGTGGTTTACCAGGGTTCTTCCTCCACCAATAATACTGGCCATGTATAGCCTATCATGTGCTGAAAAATGGCATTAAACCCTACAACAACAACATTTAGTTGACATGGAAACTGATAAATATACTACATAGTTATGTACATATAGTGGACATAGAAATGAATAATACACTACATTTATTCTTATAGTGGACATAGAAGTTGATAAATACACTACATGTATATGTATAGTGGACATAGAATTGAATAATACACTGCATTTATACTAATAGTTGAAATGGAAATTGATAAATACACTATATATATATATATATATATATATATATATATATATATATATATATAGTGGACATAGAAATTGATACACTACATATATACATTAGTGTACATGGAATTTGATCCATATAATACATATATACATTTTGTTGACGAAAACATTTATACATTACATATATACATGTAGTGGACATAGAAATTGATAAATACTATACTAATATTATATTCGTATAGTGGACATGGAGATTTATATATAGATATATTGAATGTATGCACTTACAAAAAGACAGTTGTATTTGAATGTTATTTCAGAGGACACATTTTTCTAACCAACCAAATTACAATATTTGATCTGGATTGGTTATTTCTTGTGGGTCATTGGTTATTTCTTGGGTTCTCCACCAATTATACTGGCTGCTATAAATGTTACAAGAAAAATCATCTATAAATAGATCCCTTATTGCAGATAGTATTCTGTCAGAGTCTGTCTTTTACATTTTGTAATCAATGTCAAGGACAGTCACATTTTCTTATGCAAACATGACAATGTGAATATCTGTTTGAAAAAAGTTTGGACATATAGTGAATAAAAAATAGTTATATTTTAACTTATCAGTTAATCTATATACTTGTATGTATACAAGAATCACTGACTTTAACACATGGTGTTAAACCCTGGAGGTTTTTACTGTTTTCACATGAAATGCAAGTAGGAAACACATTTTGGGGGCTTTTTCTGAATACATCAAGCAATATATGATTAGCCCAATGACTAATTGTGCTATAAAACAATGTTTCCATTGGATATTTTGCTCATGCATGAGCAGAAGATGAAAAGTTGGAGGTTTTTTTTGTTGTTGTTATTTTCTGTTTAACGGACCCATATTTTTTATATGGTGAAAACTAGTGATGTTCCGATTATCGATTATAATCGATCATCAGTTGGTTGAGCAGATAATCGATTGTGAACTCCATAATCGATTGTGTGTAAAGGGAGACTACTTTTTAGGTGTATGCAAAGCGCAAAGGTTAGTAAAACTCCCAGTCACTAAAGTTGATTTGAAATTTATTAATTACCATCACAACTACAAATATGAAACCTTATGATTCATAATTAGGAACATATAGCCATTATTACATGGTCAAGTTGTTAAAGTGTTGAGTTAATACATTTAAACACATTTTGTTGATTTGTTTCAGTCAAATTACAACATCTTTTGTAGTATTTATAAACAATGACAAACAAGAAAAACATGTCCTTCTAAACTTAACATGTGAACGAAAGAATTTCGGGGGATTGTAGCAGTATTTCAGTTACATATAACTGATCAGCCATACAAAGTTGCTTTCATTTAATAAAGTTGTAGAACAAAAGTAACACAATGTAATATTATTGTCAGGTTAAAGTATACATGTCATTAAAAGAGATTACTCCTGTACATTTGTAAATATATTGAACTCTTGATCAAAGATATAACTGTTTAACAAAAATTAAAATTTGCTCTTAGTAACCGATTATAATCGATGATCAGTTGGTTAAGGGGAACCGATTATCGATTATAAATTTCTGACCGATTCCCATCACTAGTGAAAACTCTGTAATAAAAATGTCCACCTTATCCTAATTTTTGCACAGGTTCACCAGTCTGTGTGCACTTCAGACTAGTCTGCCTTACATCTGGGGCCATAAATTCTAAAGTCTGGACACAAAATCGTATTCTGACCGCAGATGAGGTTTTGGTGGAAATAAAGCCGGTAAAAAAAAATTAGGTTTTTCCCTCAGTATATGATAGTGCAACTAAAATGTCCAGATTATTTGGTATCCTTGTAGAGCTAAATCTGACTTTCTATAATACAATAGAACCTGTCTTGAAAGACCACCCCTTCTGCCAGACAATAATGATCTCTCTAGACAGGTGGTCTCTCATAACAGGTCATAACACTATATAATGAATAAATCTGTTCATCTAGAATCTGGTCTCTCAAAATAGGTGGTCTCTCATAGCAGTGGTCTCTCAAGACAGGTTTTACTGTACCACCCACTTTAGTGTATCATACATGACCTCGATGCCATAGAGCTTGTCAGTAGGTAACTACCTCCTGCCCTGTAAAATTGGCACTTGGGGTTAATGTGTTAAGGCACTTTAATTCAATTTCCTTGGCACTAAATTAACTGTGTTGCTACAACATAAAGCCCCAAAACAGACAAAATCATATCAATCCTCTCTGTTTAATTTAAAATGGTTTTCTATAAATCCATATATATATATATATATATATATATATATATATATAATTTTTATGTGCAGTATATATGCTCCTAAGGATACTTTATTTCTTATTTCTTAACGAAACAATCTATTTCCATGTACATTTCAATCTAATTTAATTATTTTAATTACATACACATGGATTTAAGAGGCAAATAAAGATAAAAGAAAACAAAGTTTTTAATTTGTAAAAGAAACGCAATTTTTTTTTTCAACAATCCTTAATTTGAAGTTACCTAATGTTTAAACTTTAGTTGTGGTATTGTGTTGCCAATATTTGGGGGAAGCTCAAATCTCCCAGTCAGCTTGCCCTAGGTAAACTTAGTTCTGCGAAAGAAATTTAAAGCAATGATATGTTATACATGAATAAACTGGTATTTGATAAGTTTTTTTTTATTTAACAGCTTAATTTGATAATCAATATGCTTATGCGTGTCAATTATACAAACTAGTTAATGAGGTATATTTTGTAGGTATGGTTTTATTTTGCTTTCACATTAGTAATAAGTTATGGCAATATACATAAATGTACTATTTATTGAATAAATTTTCATAAAGAATAAAACTTTATTGTCATTGTGTAGTGTAGTGAATGATTTGAATTTATTCCGAGTACAACAGAGTCTAGACTGATTTGCTTGTCAATTACACTAAAGACAAATCTGACATGTCTCTCTATTTTTAATACATGTGTGTATTGCCATTGACAAGCTGACACTTGTCTCTGTTTTTAATACATGTGTGTATTGCCATTGACAAGCTGACACTTGTCTCTGTTTTTAATACATGTGTGTATTGCCATTGACAAGCTGACACTTGTCTCTGTTTTTAATACATGTGTGTATTGCCATTGACAAGCTGACACTTGTCTCTATTTTTAGTACATGTGTGTATTGCCATTGACAAGCTGACACTTGTCTCTATTTTTAATACATGTGTGTATTGCCATTGACAAGCTGACACTTGTCTGTTTTTAATACATATGTGTATTGCCATTGACAAGCTGACACTTGTCTCAATTTTTAATACATGTGTATTGATTGCCATTGAGATGTTGAAACTAGTCAGCAAGAAAGATAAACAGCGTTGTTTGTTAATACAAGGAGCTTGTTTTTCTAAAGTTTATTTGTAAAGTTTATTATTATTATTATTATTATTATTATTATTATTATTATTATTATTATTATTATTATAGACAAATAATTTAAAGTGTTTAGCAAATGTCAACGATAAAGTACAAGTACATTGACTTCTACACAGTATATTAACTTTTAGACAGTATATTGACTTCAGTACAGTATATTGACTTCAGTACAGTATATCGACTTTAGACAGTATATTGACTTCAGTACAGTATATTGACTTCAGTACTAGGGCCTAACCGGAAATCGGCTCAGACATTCGCTTCAGCCGAATATCCGGTTTTTTTTTTAGTACTATTCGGAAGTATTCGCCTCGACAAATAATACGTGCACAAATGGTTACAAGTAAAATAATTCAATAAATATCAAAATTGTACAAAAAAAAGTTTTTTTATACATAATAATTTTAGTTAATAATAAAATTTTCATCTTATAGGAGATATATACGGTACACGAAAAGTTTAAGCTTCGCATACGATAATGAAACAAACGGTACTCTCCGGAGTCACACCTACTACTTGGTTCGTGCCTGGAACTGGCAAATAGTACATCCAAATACTTGGATTCGGTACTCTACAAAAATTATCTGCGCGGTTAGGCCCTATTCATTACAGTATATTGACTTCATTACAGTATATTGACTTTAGACAGTATATTGACTTCAGTACAGTATATTGACTTCATTACAGTATATTGACTTCAGTACAGTATATTGACTTCAGTACAGTATATTGACTAAAGTACAATAATATTTTCTTTACACTGTATTGACTTCTCTAAAATATGTTAACTTAGATACAGCATATTCACAAAAGTACAGTTATATTGACTTGTATACACTATATTGACTTGTACAGTATATGGACTTCTATGCAGTATATTGCCATCAAGAATGAGACTACAAAATTGACACTTGTAAACATTTACAAAATCAGTCTTTAAAAAAATGTACATGCATGTGGTTGTTCTTGATACATGAAAGACCCGTTCCAGTCAAGTTATATACACTATATGATGATATTCCAGCATAAAAAATCTGTTCAGTAAGGTTTTATATTCATTATTTTCTTAAGTATGTGTTAATTTTAAATTAGATGTTGTATTCCATGCAAAAAGTAGAAATATTTGTAGTGTACATTGTACAACATGACCTATCCAGTTGATTTACAGATGCTTTCAACAACTTTTTTTTAACTTCATGATTTACCATTTAACAACAACATATTTCCTAACACAGCCTTTCTCTAAACTGTATTATTTACTTTTAAAAAACATGTTTCTTTACAAAACCTCTCTTTAAACTTCATTATGTACTGTTGAACAACTTGGGTTTTTTTATCATTCAGAAATATGTTTATTAACACAACCTATCATTAAACTTCATTATGTACTGTTGAGCAAATTGTTTTTTTCACCATTCAGAAACATGTTTATTAACACAGCCTTTAGCTGGAAGCCACAGTTACTGAGTTGCAGAACATCAGGCGTGTTATCCAAGGGTCATATTTATTATACCTGCACAGGGTAGCTCAGGTTGTCTGCCCCTGAGTGTCCTTTGGAAATGCATTAGTTCACATTTCTTATACATGTTAAAGAATGGTCATAGCTAACCGTAAACCATATCACTAAAAATGTGTTTAAAGTGCCTTACAAAATAACAAAAATCCTTGTCATTGTAGATCCAGTTAGTACATCAGGTTACATTGTGTCCATGTCAAGTTAGTACATCAGGTTACATTATGTCATTGTCCAGTTAGTACATCAGGTTACATTGTGTCCATGTCAAGTTAGTACATCAAGTTACATTGTGTCCATGTCAAGTTAGTACATCAGGTTACATTGTGTCCATGTCAAGTTAGTACATCAGGTTACGTTGTGTCCATGTCATGTTAGTGCATCAGGTTACATTGTGCCATTGTCTAGTTAGTACATCAGGTGTCATTGTCCAGTTAGTACATCAGGTTACATTGTGTCCATGTCAAGTTAGTACATCAGGTTACATTGTGTCCATGTCAAGTTAGTACATCAGGTTACATTGTGTCATTGTCCAGTCAGTACGTCAGGTTACATTGTGTCATTGTCCAGTTAGTACATCAGGTTACGTTGTGTCCATGTCAAGTTAGTACATCAGGTTACATTGTGTCCATGTCAAGTTAGTACATCAGGTTACATTGTGTCATTGTCTAGTTAGTAGATCAGGTTACATTGTGTCATTGTCCAGTTAGTGCCTCAGGTTACATTGTATACTTGTCCAGTTAGTACATCAGGTTACATTGTGTCCATGTCAAGTTAGTACATCAAGTTACATTGTGTCCATGTCAAGTTAGTACATCAGGTTACATTGTGTCATTGTCCAGTTAGTACATCAGGTTACATTGTGTCATTGTCCAGTTAGTACATCAGGTTATGTTGTGTCCATGTCAAGCTAGTACATCAGGTTACATTGTGTCATTGTCCAGTTAGTACATCAGGTTACATTGTGTCCATGTCAAGTTAATACATCAGGTTACATTGTGTCCATGTCAAGTTAGTACATCAGGTTACATTGTGCCATTGTCCAGTTAGTACATCAGGTTATGTTGTGTCCATGTCAAGTTAGTACATCAGGTTACATTGTGTCCATGTCAAGTTAGTACATCAGGTTACATTGTGTCCATGTCAAGTTAGTACATCAGGTTACATTGTGTCATTGTCTAGTTAGTACATCAGGTTACATTGTGTCATTGTCCAGTTAGTGCCTCAGGTTACATTGTATACATGTCCAGTTAGTACATCAGGTTACATTGTGTCCATGTCAAGTTAGTACATCAAGTTACATTGTGTCCATGTCAAGTTAGTACATCAGGTTACATTGTGTCATTGTCCAGTTAGTACATCTGGTTACGTTGTGACCATGTCAAGTTAGTACATCAGGTTACATTGTGTCCATGTCAAGTTAGTACATCAGGTTAAATTGTGTCATTGTCTAGTTAGTACATCAGGTTACATTGTGTCATTGTCCAGTTAGTGCCTCAGGTTACATTGTATACATGTCCAGTTAGTACATCAGGTTACATTGTGTCCATGTCAAGTTAGTACATCAAGTTACATTGTGTCCATGTCAAGTTAGTACATCAGGTTACATTGTGTCATTGTCCAGTTAGTACATCATGTTACATTGTATCATTGTCTAGTTAGTACATCATGTTACATGGTGTCATTGTCCAGTTAGTACATCATGTTACATTGTGTCATTGTCTAGTTAGTACATCAGGTTAAATTGTGTCATTGTCCAGTTAGTACATCAGGTTACATTCTGTGCATGTCAAGTTAGTACATCATGTTACATTCTGTCATTGTCCAGTTAGTACATCATGTTACATTGTGTCATTGTCTAGTTAGTACATCAGGTTACATTGTGTCATTGTCCAGTTAGTGCCTCAGGTTACATTGTATACATGTCCAGTTAGTACATCAGGTTACATTGTGTCCATGTCAAGTTAGTACATCAAGTTACATTGTGTCCATGTCAAGTTAGTACATCAGGTTACATTGTGTCACTGTCCAGTTAGTACATCAGGTTACATGGTGTCATTGTCTAGTTAGTACATCATGTTACATTGTGTCATTGTCTAGTTAGTGCATCAGGTTATATTGTGTCATTGTCCAGTTAGTACATCAGGTTACATTTTGTCCATGTCAAGTTAGTACATCATGTTACATTGTGTCATTGTCAAGTTAGTACATCAGGTTACATTGTGTCATTGTCTAGTTAGTATATCAGGTTACATTGTGTCATTGTCTAGTTAGTACAAGTATTGTGTTAAAAAAAAGCCTGAATAAGTCCTGGTGCAGTTCTGTGTAGATATTTATATAAAAGAACTGCCTTGTCCACATATATTGTGAACCATTTGAGTTCTGTAAACAATGCTTTTGAGGAATCATCAACAGGTGCAACTAAAATTACAGGTGCTGTTCGTTTCTTAAGTTTATAAATCCTATCAAGCTCAGATTTAGCAGTTTCATCATACATTTGATCAATAATCCATTGTTGGAAGAACATTTGACTTGTAGTATACATTGCCAGTTTCCATAGGTAAATATTTCTTGATTCTGCTGAGTAGGGCAATTTTTGATAACAGTATTTTACAAAGCTTATCAATATGGTCATTCCATAAAAAAAATATTGTGTATGTACACACCTACAAGCCTTTCATGTTTGACATTTTCTAATGGATGATTACTTATTGCAAGAGATAGTTCTGAGTTCCCTGACTATGTGTTGCTTTTTTGATCTCCTCAAAATCAACCATTTTGTTTTACCTTCATTAATAGCAGTGAACTGTTAAATATGCCTAATGGGTTGATAGACGTTAAGTTTCTAGTCATTTCAATTAAAGTCATTGCTTTTCTTATTGTAAAATGTTTACGCATTTAGGAACTTTCATCAAAATTACAACCTTATTTTTAAAAAATTATTTGACCTAGTCTAATACTTCTTCCACCATGGAGTTACTATCACTAAGTAACGAAAACCAACACAAAACTAGAACTTTGGACATCAAAAATTATAAATGAAATTTTGGTTCATCAGAACCACCAATACTACCATGTCCACAGATGGCTCCTTTAAGTTATGATGTGGCTTCCCTAGCAACTGGTTAAAAAAAACAACTAGTTTCTACTTTTGTATAAAGCAGGGTTGACTTCTGTACATCAGCTGGATGAACTTTATCTACAGCAGCTAGATTACCTTTTGTACAACAGCTGGTCATCTTTGACCAAACTGGTCAGAATATTTGATTCTTGGTGAATTAAAATGTATACACTATGGTGAGTGTATCCATTAATTTACCAAGAATCAAGTGCTTGTGAAATATTTCTTAAGACATGCTCATTCAAAATGTTTAGGGTGGCTCTCTTTGCAGTAGTATGACTTCCATATCAACCGAATGGAAAACCGATTCTTCTAAAACAGCTGAACAAGTCTTAATCATACATTGTAAAATATTTGTTAATGCTTCCTCCATCAGACTTGTCTTCTGTCCAGGCTTGCATACCACATGAAATCTGTAGTAATGAAGCTGAGTACAAAATCTGGTGAAATAAAGTAAAAAAAAAATGATTACATAAACGAAGAAACCACTTCTCAAAACTTTTTGATGACAAACAAAATGCAATTATAATTTGTAACAGGTAAGTACAAAAATAAGACAGATATATCATCCCTAATTAATGATCCATAATTAATGATCCCTAATTAACGATGTGTATGATCCATATTGTCAATTAATTAATTGTAAACATTGCCTTCAAGACTACTGAACATAAATTAGACTCTGACAAAAAAGGTTTTGTTCCACAAAACTTCCAAATAATACTAAATTTTAAAATCCAAGAAATAAGTTATGAATTTGTTTTGAATTTCATGAAAAGCATGGATGTTTCTACAGGATTTGACATGTTAGGTCCAAGAGTTCTTATTACCATTGCTGATAGTATTACTATTCTGTGTTATTACAGTTTGAGAACAAGTCCAATTCTCCAATCTTGGAAAACTGCCAAAGTAACAGCGCTATATAAAGCTGGATTAAATGAGGATGTAAATAACTTAACAGACCTATATCAGTTATTCCATCCCTTTTGCAAATTACTAGAAAGGCATATACACTGTTCATTTATTAATTATCTCAAAAATCACAATCTACTTCATAAAAATTCATCTGGCATTCTAAAAGATCATTCTTATCTTTTGACTGACAAGTGTCTGAAAATCTTAGATAATTTGCACTGTAATGAACTTTCAAAAGGATTTTGACCTAGTAAAACATGAAGCTAACTTGAATTCTCATGACACTATTGAGATAAAGTCTCATCAGTTGACTTGAATTCTCATGACACTACTTTGAGATGCAGTCTCATCAGCTGACTTGAATTCTCATGACACTACTTTGAGATACAGTCTCATCAGCTGACTTGAATTCTCATGACACTACTTTGAGATGCAGTCTCATCAGCTGACTTGAATTCTCATGACACTACCTTGAGATGCAGTCTCATCAGCTGACTTGAATTCTCATGACACTACTTTGAGATGCAGTCTCATCAGCTGACTTGAATTCTCATGACACTACTTTGAGATGCAGTCTCATCAGCTGACTTGAATTCTCATGACACTACCTTGAGATGCAGTCTCATCAGCTGACTTGAATTCTCATGACACTACTTTGAGATGCAGTCTCATCAGCTGACTTGAATTCTCATGACACTACTTTGAGATGCAGTCTCATCAGCTGACTTGAATTATCATGACACACTATTGAGATACAGACTCATCAGCTGACTTGATATCTCATGACACTACTTTGAGATGCAGTCTCATCAGCTGACTTGAATTCTCATGACACTACTTTGAGATGCAGTCTTATCAGCTGACTTGAATTCTCATGACACTACTTTGAGATGCAGTCTCATCAGCTGACTTGAATTCTCATGACACTACTTTGAGATGCAGTCTCATCAGCTGACTTGAATTATCATGACACTATTGAGATGCAGTCTCATCAGCTGACTTGATATCTCATGACACTACTTTGAGATGCAGTCTCATCAGCTGACTTGAATTCTCATGACACTACTTTGAGATGCAGTCTTATCAGCTGACTTGAATTCTCATGACACTACTTTGAGATGCAGTCTCATCAGCTGACTTGAATTCTCATGACACTACTTTGAGATGCAGTCTCATCAGCTGACTTGAATTCTCATGACACTACCTTGAGATGCAGTCTCATCAGCTGACTTGAATTCTCATGACACTACTTTGAGATGCAGTCTCATCAGCTGACTTGAATTCTCATGACACTACTTTGAGATGCAGTCTCATCAGCTGACTTGAATTCTCATCACACTACTTTGAGATGCAGTCTCATCAGCTGACTTGAATTCTCATGACACTACCTTGAGATGCAATCTCATCAGCTGACTTGAATTCTCATGACACTACTTTGAGATGCAGTCTCATCAGCTGACTTGAATTATCATGACACTATTGAGATGCAGTCTCATCAGCTGACTTGATATCTCATGACACTACTTTGAGATGCAGTCTCATCAGCTGACTTGAATTCTCATGACACTACTTTGAGATGCAGTCTTATCAACTGACTTGAATTCTCATGACACCACTTTGAGATGCAGTCTCATCAGCTGACTTGAATTCTCATGACACTACCTTGAGATGCAGTCTCATCAGTTGACTTGAATTCTCATGACACTACTTTGAGATGCAGTCTCATCAGCTGACTTGAATTCTCATGACACTACTTTGAGATGCAGTCTCATCAGCTGACTTGAATTCTCATGACACTACTTTGAGATGCAGTCTCATCAGCTGACTTGAATTCTCATGACACTACTTTGAGATGCAGTCTCATCAGCTGACTTGAATTATCATGACACTATTGAGATACAGTCTCATCAGCTGACTTGATATCTCATGACACTACTTTGAGATGCAGTCTCATCAGCTGAGTTGAATTCTCATGACACTACTTTGAGATGCAGTCTTATCAGCTGACTTGAATTCTCATGACACTACTTTGAGATGCAGTCTCATCAGTTGACTTGAATTCTCATGACACTACTTTGAGATGCAGTCTCATCAGCTGACTTGACTTCTCATGACACTACCTTGAGATGCAGTCTCATCAGCTGACTTGAATTCTCATGACACTACTTTGAGATGCAGTCTCATCAGCTGACTTGAATTATCATGACACTATTGAGATGCAGTCTCATCAGCTGACTTGATATCTCATGACACTACTTTGAGATGCAGTCTCATCAGCTGACTTGAATTCTCATGACACTACTTTGAGATGCAGTCTCATTAGCTGACTTGAATTCTCATGACACTACTTTGAGATGCAGTCTTATCAACTGACTTGAATTCTCATGACACCACTTTGAGATGCAGTCTCATCAGCTGACTTGAATTCTCATGACACTACTTTGAGATGCAGTCTCATCAGCTGACTTGAATTATCATGACACTATTGAGATACAGTCTCATCAGCTGACTTGATATCTCATGACACTACTTTGAGATGCAGTCTCATCAGCTGACTTGAATTCTCATGACACTACTTCGAGATGCAGTCTTATCAGCTGACTTGAATTCTCATGACACTACTTTACTTTGAGATGCAGTCTCATCAGCTGACTTGAATTCTCATGACACTACTTTGAGATGCAGTCTTAGCAGCTGACTTGAATTCTCATGACACTACTTTTTTTGATGCTCAGTGCAACCAAGCTGAAGTTGAAAAAAAATTTCAAATTGCTCTCAAGAGACTTCAAATATGGTTCAAGGAAAAGGCTTGATCCTCAATACTGACAAAACATTTTAAGTCTGAATGCTGTCATAGTAAACTAATTGGCATTGTGTACTATTTAAATGATTTCATAGTAAACTAATCGGCATTATGTACTATTTAAATGATGTCATAGTAAACTAATTGGCATTGTGTACTATTTAAATGATTTCATAGTAAACTAATTGGCATTATGTACTATTTAGGTAAAATCTCTCTGAAATCCAACCCATATCACATCAGAGGGTGCAAGAGTTTTCAAAAGTCTCAGGTAGATTTAAGAATGATCCTTTTGTTGTGAAAACTTGCAGAGTCCAACAAAGATATGTATATAGTTTTTAAAAAGATTAACAAATTTTAAAAAGTTACATAACTACCCTAATTTTAAAACCACTGCAATAAGAAAACACTTGGGTTGGCGGGGGGGGGGGGGGGGGGGTACCTAATTAAGTGTGTAGTTAGCTTTCAGGTATAAGAACAGAGATCAAGGGATGCAAGAATATATTGCATTTTTGAGAAAACTTACACTGGGAATGTGTTTCTTGCTTTCAATTTAATGAAATTAAATCCTAGCAATGTCAAAGAGTTGTGTTTGCTAATGGATACATGAGAGATAATGTTTGATTCCATTCAGGCAATTTAATATACAACAGGTTGTTTTATCTACTTCAGCCTTTTATCATTCTGGCAAAAAGAACACAAGATGAAACTACCATATGCCTCCAGCTAATTTTGGCAGTGTATACAAAAAGAACACAAGATATAATTACCATATGCCTCCAGCTAATTTTGGCAGTGTATACAAAAAGAACACAAGATATAATTACCATATGCCTCCAGCTAACTTTGGCAGTGTATACAAAAAGAACACAAGATATAATTACCATATGCCTCCAGCTAATTTTGGCAGTGTATACAAAAAGAACACAAGATATAATTACCATATGCCTCCAGCTAATTTTGGCAGTGTATACAAAAAGAACACAAGATATAATTACCATATGCCTCCAGCTAATTTTGGCAGTGTATACAAAAAGAACACAAGATATAATTACCATATGCCTCCAGCTAATTTTGGCAGTGTATACAAAAAGAACACAAGATATAATTACCATATGCCTCCAGCTAATTTTGGCAGTGTATACAAAAAGAACACAAGATATAATTACCATATGCCTCCAGCTAATTCTGGCACTATGTAAAAAAATAATATCAGATTAAAATCTTTACCATATCCTTCCAAATTATTCTGGCAGCCTATACAAAAAGAATATAAGATAAAACCTTCACTGTACATCTCCAACGGAGTTAGGATGTGTATACAAAAAAAAATATTATGTCGATACAAACCTTCACTGTACAGCTCCAACTGAATCTGGTAGTGTATACAAAAACTATATAAAATACAAACCTGTACCGTACATCTCATACCTGTCAACTTGGGCCCTAGGTGGCCAAGTGGTCTAAAGCACTTTCCGTTATGGATCACTGTCATCTCACCTCTGTCTGCGTGGGTTTGAGTCTCAGATTCAGTCAACGTGGATATGTGAGAAAGCGTGCCAGTACGTTCTCTTGGGTCAGTGGTCTTTCCAGGGGTTTTCCTGGGTTCTTCCTCCACCATTAATACTGGCTGCCATGTATAGCCTATCATGTGCTGAAAAATGGCGTTAAACACTATCACAACAATAACTGTCAACTTATATGGTTTATCTGTATTTTGTACATTTTTTTTTTCATTTTTTCATCAGTGTATGGCTGCATAACCATTTCGTATGGGTTTTTCTTTTACAAATTAGTGTTCTTTTTTGTAACTTGTACAATTGAGGGGAAGGTGGCGAGGTAATCCTGGGAGTCTGGTTGCAATTTGTTTTAAAACTCTAGTGTGATCCAGAATTTTGTTAAGTACAATCAAAGTGGGGATAACTCTAATATTCTTTGGAAAACAATGAAAGCTGAGAATGCTCAAATGAAAGTATATTTCTTTAACGAAAAGGAATAAAAAATATATCAATGTTGAAGAAAGTGTTTACATAGCCTTGTTTTTTTCATTATTCATATGATCATTTAAACCAATTTGGTATTCCCAACTTCCATCACATTCCATCCAACTGAAATGTCGGCCAAATGAACTTGAAAACATCTCAATTTGCTTGACTAGGACTAAGGGTTTATGGTGGAAAAATATAAATATGTAATAACGAGACGATGATAAATCCTAATAAGTTAATATTACACTTTGAAAATTTGTTTTCAAAATACTTTGCACATCTTTTTTTGTTTTACTAGTAGCGACACTTTCGTTTTTGAGTTGCTCCACTCCTGGATCATAAAGCATAATTAAAGATGAGTTTGAGGATTATTGAATGCAGCCTGATGAATGTAAGCCTGTATTAACACACACTGAAAATCAAAAGAATAAAATGAAATAAAGATTCAGAGATTTAAATAATTATGTAAAAGTTTGTAAAATTAGTTAATTCATAGCATTTGTTAAAACTGTTGAGCTTATATACTGTATGAATACATTTTCTCGTGTAAGTTTTATTTGGTCTTTGTATGTTTTGCATTGGTCTGGCGTACAGGTTTTCATTTCAAATGATTGACAGGTATGACATCTCCAACTGATTCTAGCAGTGTATCCCAAAAAAAAGAATACAAGATACAAACCTTTACTGTCTGCCTCTAGGTGTTATATGTTACTAAGTTTGTTTGTTTTAGGGTTTAACACCATTTTTCAGCACACGATAGGCTATACATGGTGGCCAGTATTATTGGTGGAGGAAGAACCTGGGTAAAACCCCGGAAAGAACCACCAACCCACGAGTAGCTACTGGCAAGCTTTCTCAAATAACTACATTAGCCGAATCTTAGACTCAAACCCATGTAGACAGAGGTGAGACGGCAGTGATCCGTAATGGAAAGCGCTTTAGACCACTCGGCCACTCAGGGCCCCTTGTTACTAAGTCAAATTACCATTGTTTTGCAGATATGAACCAGCCGAGTAATCTTAGGCACACTTGGAACTCTTGATCTTGTCTCTTACAGCAATTTTATGTGAATCATCAGGATGTTTGTGTCTTGTGGAATTGGTGGGAATTTTATTATGTGGACTTGTTGCCATTTTGTTATGTGGACTTGTTGCCATATTAATATGTGGACTTGTTGCCATATTAATATGTTGACTTGTTAGCCATATTAATATGTGGACTTGTTAGCCATATTAATATGCAGACTTGTTAGCCATATTAATGTGGACTTGTTAGCCGTATTAATGTGGACTTGTTATCTATATTAATATGTGGACTTGTTAGCCATATTAATATGTGGACTTGTTGCCATATTAATATGTGGACTTGTTAGCCATATTAATATGCAGACTTGTTAGCCATATTGATATGTGGACTTGTTAACCATATTAAATATGTGGACTTGTTAGCCATATTAATATGTGGACTTGTTAGCCATATTAATATGGACTTGTTATCTATATTAATATGTGGACTTGTTAGCCATATTAATGTGTGGACTTGTTGCCATTTTGTTTTGTGGAATTTTTTTATTTCTGTTAACATTATGTTTTGTTGATTTGTTAACCATTGTTTTATGTGAACAAGCTATGAAAATATATTAACAAGTTTTGAAGGTTAACCAGAAGATAGTATTGTACACTGGTTACTATATATCACTGTAGATCTATATATATATATGACTATTGGAAACTAGTACAACTGTACATGTATGGGGCCGTCTATAAATGACGTCACGCACCTACGGGGGGAAGGGGGGGTCACACATTTGTGACGATGCGTGACAAGGGGGCCCTGGTGTTTAAGAGATGTAACATCACACCAAAATGCGCAACTTTAATAAAAGTTCCACTTAATTTTTTGATTGCTTACAATTTATTTAATGACGTTTTAAGTAGCTTCACATGTTTCGGGCATGAGCTCAAATTAAGATGGAGTTGTCTTTGAACTATAACACCCCTACTTGCCCCAATAGTAGCTTTTACCAAATAGCATTTTTCCGTTTCCAGTCCACTGGTGTCGACAAAGCGAAGTTGAAATGATCATTTTCTTGCCAAACTTCTTTAATTTTTGTGCTATAAAATTAAATTTATGAAGTTTTATAGAAAAGTAAATAATTTATAAGTTTGATAGAAAATAAAATTTGATAAAAAGGTTGATATTTTTCAGATTTCTGTTATAATTTATCTTACATTTAAGAAATAGAATAACTTAAGTCTATATTACACCAATAATAATCTCAATTTTGGGGTGGTTAGGGATTGACCGCTACGATGGATAAAAGTAAAATATTCCGGTGTCTTTTTGAGGCGTACGTGCTGGCATATCCTACAAAGAGCAGAAAGATTTGCCAAGAAGTGGTTCAAAAGTGGAATGGAATAAAAAAAATTATGCAGATTTGCAAGTTAAAGTTAATCACTCAGGTTGCAAGAATTAAAACCTTTTGCCGCCACAAAAAAAAGGATCACTTCTGACGTTTTGGGCTAAATAAACATCATATGCCGCTATAAAAAAAACTTTCAAAAAGTGCTTGTTGCAAACCTCGAGAATTCTTTGTTCTGCTACATAGTTTCATAGTTGATAATTATAGGAGAATTTGAACACAATATTCTGAACATCTGCAGTTTTAGCTAGACGAATATTTTCAAAAGAATTTTATGCCAATTTCAGCTTTCCAGTGCCTCCTTTTTAATACGTTTTCTCCTACAATATCAGAGTGCAGCGCCACAGTAAATACATACTACAATGACAATAAAGCGATTTGAAACATGTTAATTTTCAAATAGGAAATACAGTTTTTTGGGGGAAGAGGGGAGGAGAGCTTTGTAACGTCATATTTGATGGGGGGTCTGACTTTTTGTGACGACGTGTGACGAGGGGGAGGGAGCGGGGTCAAAATCGGCCAGATACGTGTGACGCCATTTATGGATGGCCCATATGTTCAGTTAGTTGCTACAAGGGGAGACAGTTTCTAACAGTGTTGATTTAATTTACCATTAACTCTTTTGTGCTAGAACCCTATTTAACCCACCACAATAAAATCAGGAAGTAAGATATACCATATGTGTCCCAACAAAATATTTAGAATGATCTAGATAAATTGTTAGTATCCCTATAAATGTCTTAGAGTGAACCAGATAGATATACCAAATGTGTCCCAATAAAACATTTTGAGTGATCTTGATATACCGTATGTATCACTATAAATGTCTTAGAGTGAACCAGATAGATATACCATATGTCCCAACAAAATCTTTAAAAGTGATCTTGATATACCATATGTATCCTAATAAATGTCTTAGAGTGAACCAGATAGATATACCATATGTATCCCAACAAAATCTTTGGAATGATTTAGATATACCATATGTATGCCTATAAAAGTCTTTAGAGTGAACCAGATAGATATACCAAGAGTCGTTATAGTGAGTACCTGTCCCTGTATATGTCTCTATAGTGATATCTATCTGCTGTATTTATCCATTCAAAAGTCTTTTGATTGAACAAAATATAACATGTGTGTCCCAATAAATGTCACTAGAGTAATCTAACTGTACCATATGTGCCCCTACAGAAGTCCTTTTAGTGATCAAGAGATAGAGATCTAGTGTATATGGCCACATGCAAGTACTATTTGGTATTTATTACAATCATTTTGATATTCAAATGCATTACAAAAATGATTGGACTACTGTCCCCAAGAAATAGATCAAGATGATGGCATGTAAAATAAAGGTGTGTTTCATTGCAAACAGTATTATGCTATCAACTTCAGACTTTTTAGCAGTACTTCAGCACATTAATGTCTATATTATGCTGACAAAACAGGTTCACAAGTACCTTACTCAAAGACACATTGAGGCAACCAAACTGGGCTGGCCTGGGTGGGTACTGATGCTGTACCAACTGATCTACTGCCACTCCGATGAGCTGAAAACATCCACGAATTGAACCGTGGTGAACCACTACAGTTGCCTATTTGTTAGAAATTCCGCCCCGTAAGCGGTATGTCATGAGTTTGATTCCCGGCCAAGTCATACCAAAGACTTATTAAAATGGTACTAACATTTGCCTCGCTTGACACACAGCATTAAGAGGCTAGTGTTAGGACTGGTCAGCCTGGTGTCAGGATTATGTAAATGGGTGGGAACATCATGCTACATGTCTGCAGCATGATGCCCCAGTGCAAGACATCACTAAAAACTGCCTCACTATGTTAAAAATCATAATCACAGTCACACACTCCACGAATTGAGACTTCGCATTTGCATCATTATTCTGCATTCAGAGGTCATTCAGAGTAAAAGGCCTCCATTTAGAAGGACTTTGATAACTACACATACAGTAAAAATAATGCAGATGACTGGCACACCTACTATAAATTGAGACTGCATTATTGCATATTTTGTTTAAATTTCTGAATTAATTTCATCCTTGAAACTTATTGAGCACAAACTATTTTTACTCTACCTGACTGAAGATCCTTGGTCATGAAATGTCAGTATTATCTATTTATCTATATTATATATATACAGATAAATGTCCTTCCGTACTGTGATGATTGTAACAAGCTTGTGTTTACCTCTCAGAGTTAGATCCCATCTAATATTTGATGGGGATAGTTGTTTTTCTTGCCTACCATGGTTTATCAGTCGATGAATTCAGTTAAAATTTGTGAATACAACGTTGAGATTGATTTGGATTTATTGCTAGCTTACAGATTTATACAGGTTTATACAGTATACCTTTAGCACTAATATCATTGTCCTAGACAAGGGGAATGAACTTCTAACTACACAAAGCATTGCTGAACAAAAGGAAGCCAAAATCATAAATTCAGATGCAATCTGTGAGTGTTGTCAAGCTTTATATTTGAAATAAGGTGACAGCCTTGATGATTTGATGACACCAAAGCTGTTGTCAGGTGAGATTATTGCTTGATAAATTATATGTATATACATGGTTTGAGTGCCACATAACTGGTCAAAATATGGCTTGGGAATCAGGTATTAAATCTTAATATCTGTATTGAAGACAAACATGTACACACCTTGTGTTTTACGCTTAAGTGGTTGACGATAAAAAAACAAGTTCATAATAAAATCTTCAAGACTGAGAAATCAATATATGTGAGTACAACAGTAACATCAATAGCAACAAAATTGATTAATCAATACAGGTGAGTACAACAGTAACATCAATAGCAACAAAATTGATTAATCAATACAGGTGAGTACAACAGTAACATCAATAGCAACAAAATTGATTAATCAATACAGGTGAGTACAACAGTAACATCAATAGCAACAAAATTGATTAATCAATACAGGTGAGTACAACAGCAAGATTAGTATGAAATAGGTGTCATATATTTACACAAGGACATGATTGTAATAATAATAATTATAGAAATACCCTGCGAGAGATCACTTTTAGGTGATTTTAAATTCTTATTTCAAGTGCTGAGAATTTTTTTATTTTCATGGGCATCAGATTTTGTAGTTTAGCAAAATTAAATTTTTTAACATTTATATGTGTGCTCTGAAATAAACAGCATATATGACAAAGGTATTTTATATTATGGATTCAGTTTTCACATTTTACTTTATATGGATTTGGTTTTCCAATTTTATGTTATTGGATTCAAAGTTCTCATAAATGTGAGGGATTCAGTGTTCTAATTTTATGTTAGAGATTCGGTATTCTCCTTTCATGTTACAGAGTCAGTGTCCTAATTTTATGCTAATAATTTGATGTTCTCATTTTGTGTTACATGGATTTGTTGTTTTCATTTTATGTTAGGGAGTCAATGTTTTCATTTTATGTTTTATTGATTTGGTTTTCTCCTTTTATGTTATATGGATTCTGTGTTCTTGTTTTTTATGGGAATTCAATGTTTTAATTAATGTTAGGGATTCAATGTTTTAATTAATGTTAGGGAGTCAATGTTCTCATTAATTTTAGGGATTCAGTGTTTTCTTTTTATGTTAGAGAGTCAGTGTTCTCATTTTATTTTTGGGGATTTGATGTTTTCATTTTGTCTTACATGGATTCGTTGTTTTCATTTTATAATAGGGATTTGATGTTCTCATTTTATGTTTTGTGGATTTAGTTCATTTTATGCAGAGGGAATTTTGTAAAATGGATGAGGCTAACAGTCTAGGACTGATGTATGTTGAGTTGTGGATTAACGGTGTTCCAGAAGCTCCATTCATATGGTCTGTGGAAAGTTCTAGTAGCTAGCTCATGGTACAATCTACACTGGGTTAAGATCATTAACAGGTTTGCCAAGACTCTCAGCAATGTTCAAAGGAGCATATAGTGATCAATGTTCCGGGGGGGTGTGTGTGTGTGTGTGTGTGTGTGTGTGCGCGTGTGTGTGTGTGTGTGTGTGTGTGTTTTAAAATAACTTTAACAATTTTCCAGTCATATCGCTACAATGTCTGCAGTGTGACAGTTAATAGTGAAGTCTAGCACCGAGGAATCATGTGGAAGACATGTAGCATGATGTCCCATCCAGTCACATTATCCTGACACCAGGCCAACCAGTCCTAACACTAACCTCTTAATGCTGAGTGTCAAGCAAGGCAGCTGTTTGTACCATTTTTGTAAGTCTTTGGTATGATCCTGCCAGTTATTCAACCTACGACCTTCCACATAAAAGGCGGACATTCTAACCACTTGGTCACCGTAACAGTGTTTCTTAAGGCAAGACTTTATTTGAATTGCCTCAGGACTATATCACCTTAATGTGCTTGTATGCAATTGAAAATCAATGCAAACAACAATACAAGCATTCCATTTGCTGTGGATAAAACAATAAAGGTGTGCAGTCATGAAACCTGGTAACCCTTCATACAGAACCAGTCCCAGATGATTAGCACATACCTGACCTGGTAACCCTTTATACAGAACCGGTCCCATGTCATTAGCATACAGTATAACCAGGTTACCATTTATATAGATGCATCCCATGTCATTAGCATATAGTATAACCTGGTTACCATTTATATAGATGCAGTCCCATGTTATTAGCATATAGTATAACCTGGTTACCATTTATATAGATGCATCCCATGTCATTAGCATATAGTATAACCTGGTTACCATTTGTCTCTTTGTTGCTTACTATTGTACATACATCAATCTGATCTTGCAAAAATCTAAAACTAATTATTAGTCCTGTAAATCATTTAATTAATTAACATAAACGCAAAATAAACACAAATGCCTGTTGTTCTCACTTACTACATAGGCCATAGCCCATAAGGTCATGGGGTCAGTGTGTTGTAAAGATTCTGCTTGTATTATTTTAGACTGCAGAAGCAGAACATTTCTTTAAATGTAGATTCTATCCAATATGGCTAATGTATGAGACTAGAAAATTTGAAAAAAGTTTAATCATATCAAAAGTCCCTGCTAAAACATCTTGTTTTGTGTAACAGGAATTAATTTTGTTTTTCAAGATCACCTTATAATGGAGTAATAGCACATTATTCACTTGTTATAATGCTATCCATGGGAACCATACAGTATACTGCATTATAGTGTGGTAGTATAGTAGTCCCTCATTATAATGATTTGAAGCAGTAGAGTATACATGTACTATACTGATTTAAGGCTTATTATGAAAATTATACATATTTGTTGTATTACCATTTAATGAAATGAGATACATGAATGTACAGAATTGTTTATCAAAATAATTATAATGAAGGATTGTTATATATTGTGTCTTTTTTTTTTTTGGTTCATGACTGTAGGTTGCATGTGAGCTATAAATAGGTGTTGACAAGCTTTAAAATCATTCTTAACCATAAACCTGTTGTGGCTAATTTCCAAAAGGATGATTGAGTCAGGAGGGGGTCTGTTGTGATGTTAAGGTATTGTGAAATATGTCATGTGGGAGGTGTTGCAACATAGATCAAGTAGGAAAATATTACAATGTAGAACCATAAGAGTATATATAAAGATGAAAAGCTGGTCATTTAATTTGTTCCTATTCATTTTTTTGTTTTGAAATCAGTCTCCAGATGTATTAAATGATGTGTTTAGATATTACTTTTAGAAGACTTGTTTGGATTATTCATCCAAATTACAAAGTGCTCACTGATTCTGGACAAAATGTTATTTTGGGATTATTGGGAATTTATTCAAAGGGATTTTGACTGTTCCATTCTGGTACATTAGCACATTTCAGGACTTGGAAATCATTCAGAACACTCGATTCTTATGGACTTGTGATAAAGGTTTAGGATTATCTTGGTAAAGGTTTAGGATTATATTGGTAAAGTTTAGAATTATCTGGGATTTAATTCACAACAACATACATTCCACTGATAGTTTAATTTTATTATATAGATAATTTAATTATTTGTTAAGTTTCACAAAACTTTTTAGGAGCTCTGAGTGGTCTAAAGCGCTGTCTGTTATGGATCAATGCCATCTCACCTCTGTCTGCTTGGGTTTCGAGTCTCAGATTCGGCCAATGTTGGTATGTGAGAAAGCTGGCCAATAGCTTCTTGTGGGTCGGTGGTTCTTTCCGGGGGGTTGCCTGGGTTCTTCCTCCACCATTAATACTGGCCACCATGTATAGCCTATATTGTGCTAAAAAGTGGCGTTAAACCGTAAAAACAAACAAAAACAAAACTTATTGTTGTTTTTGTTTAATGTTATTTAATTTATGGCCATAGATTCCTAACAAGGACCTTATAGTGAGACCACCTTAAAATAAAGTACATGATGCTATAATTTGTAAGGACCTTATAGTGAGACCACCTTAAAATAAAGTACATGATGCTATTATTTGTAAGGACCTTATAGTGAGACCACCTTAAAATAAAGTACATGATGCTATAATTTGTAAGGACCTTATAGTGAGACCACCTTAAAATAAAGTACATGATGCTATTATTTGTAAGGACCTTATAGTGAGACCACCTTAAAATAAAGTACATGATGCTATAATTTGTAAGGACCTTATAGTGAGACCACCTTAAAATAAAGTACATGATGCTATAATTTGTAAGGACCTTATAGTGAGACCACCTTAAAATAAAGTACATGATGCTATAATTTGTAAGGACCTTATAGTGAGACCACCTTAAAATAAAGTACATGATGCTATTATTTGTAAGGACCTTATAGTGAGACCACCTTAAAATAAAGTACATGATGCTATAATTTGTAAGGACCTTATAGTGAGACCACCTTAAAATAAAGTACATGATGCTATAATTTGTAGTACATGATACTATAATTTGTAAGGACCTTATAGTGAGACCACCTTAAAATAAAGTACATGATGCTATAATTTGTAAGGACCTTATAGTGAGACCACCTTAAAATAAAGTACATGATGCTATAATTTGTAGTACATGATACTATAATTTGTAAGGACCTTATAGTGAGACCACCTTAAAATAAAGTACATGATGCTATAATTTGTAAGGACCTTATAGTGAGACCACCTTAAAATAAAGTACATGATGCTATTATTTGTTTGATAGAATGGGATCCCCACAATTTTATAGGGAAGGAGTCATGTATTTCAAATCAGTAGATTGGAGTGGGGCTGGCTGATCCATATGCTGTCATAGGGGAGTGATAAATGCTAACTGAATTAGAAGTGTAAGGCATGTAACACTGCAGGAATCATACCATATATACACGCTTATAGCTCCAATCCAACTGTAAACAGCATAAACCATTATCTGCCATCACATAATGTGCCAGCAGATCAGGGTCTGTTTTTTTTTGACTAAATACTGCAACAAACGGCATAGACCTAGATTTGTGGACATATTAATGCAATACCAGATCTGGGTTTATGTAGTTGGAAATTGTATAGGACTTGTAAGCTAGTATATATGGTAGTGTATATACCATACACATGGACTTGTAAGCTAGTATATATGGTATATGCATGGAGTTTTCCAGAAGATAGCTAATGCTTCTTTTCATTGCTGTTGACCTCATTTTAAATGTCTGTTTTTACTTTTCACTATTTAAATAATAAAACAAACAAACTTCACCATTAAAGTGTCCAGCACTGTGACCCTTGATGATTTAAAACCAACAGCGTGTGTAATATACATGTAAATAAGTTATGCTTTTACAAATATTCATTGATAGATACATGTAAATAAGGTATGCTTTTACAAACATTCATTGATAGATAAACAAAAATGAAATTTCATAATGTAGCTATCAAGTCCTATAGAGAAAGAAGTCTTTATTAGTATTTATTTAAAGTGATAAAGGTGTGTGTGTGTGTGTGTGTGTGTCATTCTAATGACTATTGAATTACAATTCCCACTTCCTATTAAAAAAAAAAGACATGGTTGTGATATATTTGTGAATTTAAAATAACATATTCTTAGAAGGAATAATGTGTGACAAAACAAAATCATTGAGATAATTAATAAATTAACCAGAAAATCATTTTTGTTTTTTCCGATTCACTGCTGCTTTGCATGATACATCCATAACTCACTCGTTCTCAAATCAATTATTCAAAAATATTTCCATAAATCACTGCTTCTCAAATGAATTACTAAAAAAAATATTTACATAATTAACTGGTTCTCAAATCAGTTATAAAAAAAAAATATTTCCATAAATTACTGGTTCTCAAATAAATTATTAAAAAATATTTACATAAATTGCTGCTTCTCAAATAAATTAATCAACAATATTTCCATAAATCACTTGTTCTCAAATAAATTATAAAAAATATTTTGTTTTGATTACTTTGCTTTATCATAATTTCACCCAACAATAGTATTTTGTTCCACTGTTTCTAAAAATTGAATTATTAATGGACAGGTAGTACAGTTCTAGAAAATAAACAACACTAGTTGACATACATTTCTGGTAATGTTTGATATTGAAGTATTATTTGCTTTAAATTAAAATTTAATTTAAATTAGTCCCAAAACAAGTCTTGAGAGGTATCATTAAAGCTTATTACAAATTTAATTTAAGGTAGCATTGGATTTCGCATACTTTTAGAAAAGAAGATAAGTTTGTTTGTAAATTCTAAATTGTCTTGATATATATATACTAACATAAATTCTGTGATAGTTTATTTGTTTCTCTTTATATTTTGTTATATGTAGGGGCTGTGATTCATATTATTTAGAATGGATACATGACTGTAATTTGGTTATTGAATGTACTTTTTGTGTATTTTGGTAGACTAGGGTTAGAAAATGTCGGTTATTAGCCATCAGGCATTAGTGTAGCTCTAGAAAAAATCTTAATGCTTGTAATGAAGTCTGTTAGGATCCTTGAATAAGCTTCATACGATACATTAAGGTATCAACTTTTACATAAGTTTGGGTCAAACCTACCTTAAGGTTTTCAGCATGTACATAAGTTTGGGTCAAATGTACCTTAAGGTTTTCAGCATGTACATAAGTTTGGGTCAAATGTACCTTAAGGTTTTCAGCATGTACATAAGTTTGGGTCAAATGTACCTTAAGGTTTTCAGCATGTACATAAGTTTGGGTCAAATGTACCTTAAGGTTTTCAGCATGTACATAAGTTTGGGTCAAATGTACCTTAAGGTTTTCAGCATGTACATAAGTTTGGGTCAAATGTACCTTAAGGTTTTCAGCATGTACATAAGTTTGGGTCAAATGTACCTTAAGGTTTTCAGCATGTACATAAGTTTGGGTCAAATGTACCTTATGGTGTTAACATTATAGTTTAATTAAAAGTGGGAAAGGAAAATTATGTGTCTTATTCTGCCATGCACAGTTACATCAGATTAGGAAATATAACATGTTGCTAGCATTTATATTTGTTAATACCCACCAACCATGCACATTTTGTTAATACTGCCCAAGCAGACACATTTTTTAATACCACCCAATCATGCACATTTTGTTCTTAAAAAATCTGACAATTAATGACATACCAAGATTACATAATGACATACCAGTACACTATATATATATATATATATATATATATATATATATATATATATATATATATATATATATATATATATATATATATATATATATATATATATAACAAGACATGGATATGACATACTGAGACACTATATGTGTCTAGTTAATAATGACATAAATCTGACATAATGACATACCAAGACATTATATGTGTCTAGTTAATAATAACATGGATTTGATTTAATGACATACAAGTACACTATATATATATCTAGTTAACAAGACATGGATCTGACATAATGACATACCGAGACACTATATGTGTCTAGTTAATAATGACATAAATCTGACTTAATGACATACCAAGACATTATATATGTCTAGTTAATAATGACATGGATTTGACATAATGACATACCAAGACACTATATGTGTCTTGTTAATAATGACATGGATCTGGCATAATGACATACCGAGACACTATATGTGTCTAGTTAATAATGACATAATTCTGACATAATGACATACCAAGACACTATATGTGTCTTGTTAATAATGACATGGATTTGATTTAATGACATACCAGTACACTATATATATATATCTAGTTAACAAGACATGGATCTGACATAATGACATACCGAGACACTATATGTGTCTAGTTAATAATGACATAATTCTGACATAATGACATAAAGACACTATATGTGTCTTGTTAATAATGACATGGATTTGACATAATGACATACCAAGACATTATATGTCTAGTTAATAATGACATGGATCTGGCATAATGACATACCGAGACACTATATGTATCTAGTTAATAATGACATAAATCTGACATAATGACATACCAAGACACTATATGTGTCGTGTTAATAATGACATGGATTTGACATAATGATATACCAAGACACTATATGTGTCTTGTTAAAATTGACATAAATCTGACATAATAGCATACCAAGACATTATATGTGTCTAGTTAATAATGACATGGATTTGACATCATGACATACTGAGACACTATATCAGTCTAGTTAATAATGACATAGATCTGACATAATGACATACCAAGACATTATATGTGTCTAGTTAATAATGACATGGATCTGATATAATGACATACCGAGACACTGTATGTGTCTAGTTAATAATGACATGGATCTCACATAATGACATACCGAGACACTATATGTGTCTAGTTAATAATGACATGGATCTGATATAATGACATACCAAGACATTATACGGGTATAGTTAATAATGAAATGGATCTGACATAATGACATACCAAGACATTATATGTGTCTAGTTCATAATGACATGGATTTGACATCACATACTGAGACACTATATGTGTCTAGTTAATAATGACATAGATCTGACATAATGACATACCAAGACATTATATGTGTCTTGTTAATAATGACATGGATTTGATTTAATGACATACCAAGACACTATATGTGTCTAGTTAATAATGACATGGATCTAACATAATGACATACCGAGACACTATATGTGTCTAGTTAATAATGACATAGATCTCACATAATGACATACTGAGACACTATATGTGTCTAGTAAATAATGACATGGATCTGACATAATGACATACCAAGACAATATATGTGTCTAGTTAATAATGACATGGATCTGACATAATGACATACCAAGACATTATACGGGTATAGTTAATAATGACATCGATCTGACATAATGACATACCAAGACATTATATGTGTCTAGTTAACATGACATGGATCTGACATAATGACATATCAAGACACTTTATGAGTC
The DNA here is from genome assembly GCA_029339505.1 of Unio delphinus. NCBI lineage: Eukaryota > Metazoa > Mollusca > Bivalvia > Unionida > Unionidae > Unio > Unio delphinus. The sequence goes on from JAQISU010000036.1 coordinate 2,035,663, forward strand.
TAGTTAATAATGACATGGATCTGACATAATGACATAACCGAGACACTATATATGTGTCTAGTTAATTATGACATAAATCTGACATAATGACATACCAAGACATTATATGTGTCTAGTTAATAATGACATGGATTTGACATAATGACATACTGAGACACTATATGTGTCTAGTTAATAATGACATAGATCTGACATAATGACATACCGAGACACTATATGTGTCTAGTTAATAATGACACGGATCTGACATAATGACATACCGAGACATTATACGGGTATAGTTAATAATGACATAGATCTGACATAATGACATACCGATACACTAAATGTGTCTAGTTAATAATGACATGGATCTGACATAATGGCATGCCAAGACATTATGTGTCTAATTAATAATGACATGGATCTGATATAATGACATACTGAGACATTATACGGGTATAGTTAATAATGACATGGATCTGACATAATGTCATACCAAGCCACTATATGTGTCTAGTTAATAATGACATAGATCTCACATAATGACATACCGAGACACTATATGTGTCTAGTTAATAATGATATGGATCTGACATAATGACATACCAAGCCACTATATGTGTCTAGTTAATAATGACATAGATCTCACATAATGACATACTGAGACACTATATGTGTCTAGTTAATAATGACATGGATCTGACATAATGACATACCGAGACATTATATTTGTCTAGTTAACATGACATGGATCTGACATAATGACATATCAAGACATTATATGTGTCTAGTTAATAATGACATTCCGAGACATTATATGGGTCTAGTTAATAATGACATGGATCTGACATAATGACATACCGAGACATTATATTTGTCTAGTTAACATGACATAGATCTGACATAATGACATATCAAGACATTATATGTGTCTAGTTAATAATGACATTCCGAGACATTATATGGGTCTAGTTAATAATGACATGGATCTGACATAATGACATACCAAGACACTATATGTGTCTAGTTAATAATGACATGGATCTCACATAATGACATACCAAGACACTATATGTGTCTAGTTAATAATGACATGGATCTGACATAATGACATACCGTGACATTATATGTCTAGTTAACATGACATGGATCTGACATAATGACATACCAAGCCACTATATGTGTCTAGTTAATAATGACATGGATCTCACATAATGACATACTGAGACACTATATGTGTCTAGTTAATAATGACATGGATCTGACATAATGACATACCAAGACACTATATGTGTCTAGTTAATAATGACATGGATCTGACATAATGACATACAGTGACATTATATGTCTAGTTAACATGACATGGATCTGACATAATGACATACCAAGCCACTATATGTGTCTAGTTAATAATGACATGGATCTCACATAATGACATACTGAGACACTATATGTGTCTAGTTAATAATGACATGGATCTGACATAATGACATACCAAGACACTATATGTGTCTAGTTAATAATGACATAGATCTGACATAATGACATACCGAGACACTATGTGTGTCTAGTTAATAATGACACGGATCTGACATAATGACATACCGAGACATTATACGGATATATTTAATAATGACATAGATCTGACATAATGACATACCGATACACTATATGTGTCTAGTTAATAATGACATGGATCTGACATAATGGCATGCCAAGACATTATGTGTCTAGTTAATAATGACATGGATCTGATATAATGACATACCGAGACATTATACTGGTATAGTTAATAATGACATGGATCTGACATAATGTCATACCAAGCCACTATATGTGTCTAGTTAATAATGACATAGATCTCACATAATGACATACCGAGACACTATATGTGTCTAGTTAATAATGAAATGGATCTGACATAATGACTTACTGAGACACTATATGTGTCTAGTTAAGAATGACATGGATCTGACATAATGGCATGCCAAGACATTATGAGTCTAGTTAATAATGACATGGATCTGATATAATGACATACCGAGACATTATACGGGTATAGTTAATAATGACATGGATCTGACATAATGTCATACCAAGCCACTATATGTGTCTAGTTAATAATGACATAGATCTCACATAATGACATACCGAGCCATTATATGTGTCTAGTTAATAATGACATAGATCTCACATAATGACATACCGAGACACTATATGTGTCTAGTTAATAATGACATGGATCTGACATAATGACATACCGAGACATTATATTTGTCTAGTTAACATGAAATGGATCTGACATAATGACATATCAAGACATTATATGTGTCTAGTTAATAATGACATTCGGAGACATTATATGGGTCTAGTTAATAATGACATGGATCTGACATAATGACATGCCAAGACACTATTTGTGTCTAGTTAATAATGACATGGATCTCACATAATGACATACCAAGACACTATATGTGTCTAGTTAATAATGACATGGATCTGACATAATGACATACCAAGACACTATATGTATCTAGTTAATAATGACATGGATCTGACATAATGACATACCGAGACATTATATGTCTAGTTAACATCACATGGATCTGACATAATGACATACCAAGCCACTATATGTGTCTAGTTAATAATGACATGTATCTGACATAATGACATACCAAGACACTATATGTGTCTAGTTAATAATGACATGGATCTGACATAATGACATACCAAGACACTATATGTATCTAGTTAATAATGACATGTATCTGACATAATGACATACCAAGACACTATATGTGTCTAGTTAATAATGACATGGATCTGACATAATGACATGCCAATATTAGATGGTTCTTTATGAATTGGATACAACTGAAAACATACACCCTGATCAGCAGTTGCATCATGTAATATTGAATCAGGATCTTTGGTTTACTTTACTGATTACTAATGTGTTAATCCAAATCTGCCAAAACATTGTGATATCTGGGTCTATGCATTTTTCAGTCGGACCAAACTTGTGAAGGAGTAAATATAGTGAGTGTTATAATTCCAGTTTCATAGATCAACATATTTTCAGATATGCCAATGTAAATATTCATGATGGTATTCAGTGGCAGGCCAACATCAGGGCAAATTCCAAACACTTTCAGAAGCTGTGCAGCCTTGATAACAGACTGAGAGGGAATTTCAAGTATATCAATTATATAAGACATCCTTCATGTGCCATTTACTTTTACAGGAAAATAAATGCAACTTATCTAGAATCTGACCTTAATACTCTTGCATTATCCAGCAATAGGACTATTCTAGGGTTTATGGGAAAATGGGAGTATAATTCAGCTGGCATGTTACTATGGTAACTAAACTGAGAGAGGGCTTAAGGCAAAAGAGCTGTACAAATCAAAGGAAATTGTCTATTGATGTTATTTCCATGGCAACAGTATTATCCAACTCATCAACCTAAGGTGAAACACCTGCTATCAAAGTAAATACCAACATGTATATATTTTCTTCGGAGGATGTTGAAACCGAATCAGAAAAAATGTCCAGACAAAAATGATCCACGTCATTTTTTAAGTTTGAGATTTTTAACAACCTAATTAAATATTTCTGAAAATAATTAGCCATATGTCATAAATAAAGCAGTGACAGTTGCACCCCATATATTACTAACCCACACCCCAGTATTACTAACTCATACCCCATATATTATTATTGATACCCACCCCAGATACTACAACCCCCAATCCCTGATATTGCTGACCCACACACCAGATATTACAACTCCTATCCCATATATTAGAACTACTACCCCATAATATCACTGACCCATTGCATAGGTCAGACAAGAGGGGCAGACACTGATTCACATTGTGAAACAAAGCTAATATCAAACCCAAATAAAACCAATGTGTTTCTGTACTAGGATGTGAATATGGCATGAAATCATGTATTCATAACACCACTGTAAATGAAGGAGAATTAGGAAGATGAAATGTGGATGCCAGTTAAAACTGTACATGCCCACACCTCTTGGTCCATCATTTTAAATCGATTGCTGCTACCCTAAAAGTTGGATTGGAAGAACAATTCCATAATGGATGGGAGACAGACAATAGATTGCCTTATATTCTCACCTGTAATTTGGGTCCAATAGTAAATTTTGTTTTTAGCATTAAAATATCAGTTATCTCTGCATAGTGAACAATTGAACACAGGGTGGCTATATAATGTGCCACAAGATGGTTATATAATGTGCCACAGGGTGGCTATATAATATTAATGTGCTATGTGGTGGGTATATAATGTGCCACAAGATGGTTATATAATGTGTCACAAGGTGGCTATATTAATGTGCTGTGTGGTGGGTATATAATGTGCCACAGGATGATTATATAATGTGCCACAAGGTGGCTATATTAATGTGCTAAGTAGTGGGTATATAGTGTGCCATGAGATGGTTATATAATGTGCCACAGGGTGGATATATAATGTGCCACAGGGTGCCTATATAATGTGCCACAAGATAGTTATATAATGTGCCACAGGGTGGCTGTATTAATGTGCTATGTGGTGGGTATATAGTGTGCTATGAGATGGTTGTATAATGTGTCACAGTGTTGGTATATAATGTGTCATTCTCAGTACTCGTTTTCTTTCTTAGTAAATAAGAGGTCTGTTAGAAGAGGTAGTTACAGTAAAACATGTCTTGAAAGACCACCCCTTTTGCCAAAAATGTATGGTCTCCCAAGACAGGTGGTCTCATTGCGAGTCATAACACCAACCAGTCAATCTGTACTTTGAAAACCTGGTTTCTCAAAACAAGTGGTCTCAGCAGAAATCTTTTAAAGACAGTTTTTACTGTATTTAGCACTTTTTACTTTGGTAGGAAATAGAATAAGGCCTATATTGTTTTCAGTTATATGGAAACAGTTTCCATCCTCAAAAAATAGAAATACAAGATCTGATTATTTAAAGCAGGTGTTCTTCTAATTCAAGCTTGAACTAAACGCTATCTTTGATCCCTCTCCAGATTGCTTAGCAATGCTTGTACTTAGTTTACATAAGTATGCAATTTAAATAGCAGTTCAAGAGGCAGTCAACTGAGGATCACATGGCTGCAGTTAAGTAGTATAGCAAGATGTACTAGTTTTCTCTCTCTTTATTGTGCCTGGACAAAGACGGGTAGACAGGTAATGCTTTGGTGACGAAAGGTAAATATAACACTTTTTCTTATCATCTGTATTTGGGAAGCTTTATCTAGCAAAGATGTTTCTTTTGCCCATTAACTGTCTTTGGGATTAAATTAACAATCATTCTTGGGGTCCAGAAAGTTTTAAGTACTCACCATTACTGATCACAACCATATCACCATATCACCTCTGTATGCATGGGTTCATGTCTCGAATATGGTCAATGTGGGTATGTGAGAAAAATTGCCAGTAGCTTCTCATGGGTCAATGGTTCTTTCCTGGCTTTTCCTGGGTTCTTTCTCCATGATTATACTGGCCACCATGTATATCATATATTGTGCTGAAAAATGGCGTTAAACCCTACAACAACAACAGCAATAATTCTTTAAGAAGAGTGGGTACATGTTAGATATTTGATTTACTTTCTTTCAGGTCATTAAAAGTTTTAATCTGCAGTAATTTATTAGAATTTTTTTAATTAATTTTTGTATTATACGAACACCACTTTTCACTGCATGATATGATACATATAGGCTGTGTATGGCAGCCAGTATAACTGTTGGAGGAAGAACCAGGAAACCCCCCCCCCCCCCCAGTATGAACCACTGACCCATGAAAAGATACTGGTACTTTTTTCATTCGTACCCACAATGGGCAAGCCTTAAGCTTTAATCCACATTGACAAAGGTTAAGTTGTCAGTGATTGGTAAAGGTGAGCACTTTAGATCACTCAGCTACCTGTGTCCCCTGGGAGAGTTTGGGACTATAATACCTTTATATGGTGGTCTTACTGTCAATTAGGATACATTATGGCTTCCCTAAACAATGTTAATGAGTGGTACTGTATTATGACCTCATTTAAAAAATGGTACCGCTATATGGTAATATACTCCGTAGCTCCCATGGATATTTGATATGCATGTGTGTGTGTGTGTGTGTGTCTGTGTGTGTGTGTGTGTGTGTGTGTTTTGGATTTTTAATCTAGCGTTAAAATAAATGCAGTCACATCACTACACTGTCTGCAGTTTACAGTGATATCTAGCACTTAGGCATCATGCCGCAGACATGTAGCAGTTGTTCGTGTGTGTGTGTGTGTGTGTGTGTGTGTGTGTGTTTTGGATTTTTAATCTAGCGTTAAAATAAATGCAGTCACATCACTACACTGTCTGCAGTTTACAGTGATATCTAGCACTTAGGCATCATGCCGCAGACATGTAGCAGTTGTTCGTACCATTTTTGCAGTCATTGGTATGACTCAGACAGGGTTCAAACCCACAACTTCATGCATCTGAGATTGGCTTTTTAATCACTAGGTCTCCAGAGGTATTTGGTTAATGAGGGAGTATTGCACTACTTTACAATTACCATGATGTAAGGTAGTCTCCCTGTAACCTGTTATCTCATTGACTCCCATGGACAGTGGTTTCATGAGTGCACTATTACTACATTGTAGGGTGGTCTCCCTGTTAGGTGTTATACTCAGCAACTCCATTGGCCAGTGGTTTCATGAGTGCACTATTAATACATTGTAAGGTGGTCTCCCTGTATGGTGTTATAATCTATGACTCCAATTGGTCAGTGGTTTCATGAGTGCACTATTACTACATTGTAGGGTGATCTCTCTGCAAGGTGTTCATTGTTAAGAGAATATTATATTATTACTCAAAGCACATCCCTTAGGAAAATTACTCAAGACATTATATTACTAGGTTTATATATTTTAATCAATATTTGTTCCATGAGACATCACCCAAAAATGATGTTCTTTAACCACTCATAAAGACTCGTTCTAGAGTCTTTATTTGTGTGTTCTAACACAGACAGTCTCAAAACATACATATATATTTGTCATGAAACAAGTTGACACTGGCTAGGATAGGTTATAATTATTAAGTTGACACTGGCTAAGTTAGGTTATAATTATTATAACAGTTATATACTATTTCTAAATGCATGGGCTTAAAGAGAATTACTCCCATAAACAAGGGTTTAATGAGTTTACTTTACTATTACTGCATTATAAAGTGGTCCCCTGTCAGGTATTATACTCGGTAACTCCCATGGATAATAGTTTAATTAGTGCACTCGACTATTACCGCATTGTTAGGTCACTCTTAAAGTTAGTATTTTTATAGTGTTATAACTTTTATAGTGTTATAACTTTTACAGTGTTATAATAAACAAGTACTTTTTATGCCGAGTCATCTTCCATTCATCTCCTTGATGAAAGGACCAGATAACTTCCTGGGAAATCAAGATAATGCATCAGGCTGCATATATGGAAAAAGTTTCTTTTTTGGTGGGTTGTTTTTGAATATTGAACCTATAATGTTTATGTCTTGGTTATTTTATTCCAAAATCTGACAGCTGTCTCTGTGTCTGAAATCTGAAAACTGACTATCCATTTTGAATGGTCATCTGTCTCTGTGTCTGAAATCTGAAAACTGACTTACTGTTTTGAATGGTTCCTCAGTCTATGTGCCTGAAATCTGAAAACTGTCTTACTGTTTTGAAAGGTTCATCTGTGTATCTGAAATCTGAAATCTTTCTTACTGTTTTGAATGGTTCATCTTTCTCTCTGAAATCTGAAAACTGACTTAATGTTTTGAAAAGTTCATCTGTCTCTGATATCTGAAAACTGTCATACTATTTTGAAAAGTTCATCTGTCTGAAATCTGAAAGCTGTCTTACTGTGTTGAAAGGCTCATCTGTCTGTGTCCACTTCAGAACACTCTGGTTTAGCTTAATAACCCAAAAGTCTATAATCTGGACACAAATTTTTGTTCTGAAACTGGTTATATTTTGTTCCCACTCTGCATTTTATAATTGAATTATTTTATATCATTATGCATCTTTTCCATTTTTGGCAATACCACCCACTTTGGTGTATTTTAAATTATGCTAATGTTATCAAGCTCAATAGTTGAGAAATGCTTCATACGGTGAAAACAAGGCATACAGAATTAATGAATTGACAGTTCTATTTGTTTCTTTGATTATTGGGTAAGTGTTTGTATCAATACCATGGAGATGTATGAATATTGTGAAGGTGTTTGGGGTTGTTGTTTACCTTGATTTCTATATTTGTATGGAAATGAACAGAACTGTGCTCTTAATTATTTTCAATAATTGCTTCATTAAATTGTGGAGAGAAGTTGACAATGATTTTATTTGGAACATTATCTGAGAATGAATTCAATGGATGGCTGTGATAAAGCATTATGCGTTGTGAATTGGGTATGCACTCAGTTTTATATACACATGTATACATAAACTTTGTTGGTAAAGAAAACGGCTTTTTGTAAGGAGATGAAAGGAATTGTGTTATTTACCTGGAGGAAGGGATCGTAATTAATGTTTTTTATGAGTGTTCTTAAAGTGAAAAGAAGCAGTTGAGTTAATTTGTCATTGAAGAATGCTATCTGTACTTTAATCAATAAGCACTGATTGTTTTGTATAATAAAAAAAATCTATGTTTGTGTGTTGGATTTTTGTCATGGAAGTATCATATATTGAAATCATTAGCCTAAATATTCAAATCCTGTAACTTTCAAGACACAATATTTTCCATATTGTTAATACTTTCAAACATGCACTGCTTAAACTTTCCAGACATTATACTTTCTAATTTTGTTAATAACTAACCCTAAACCTTGACTGGTCACAATTGAGAGGGCAAGAGACCAGGAGGCAAACCAAATATAAAGGTACTTATTTCTCAGATGGTTCACCATTATGTTGCCACTCTGTTGCCATGTCGAAACAGTTCCTATCCATGAGCTAACATACAAAGAGGGTCAGAACAATTTGTCCTTCAGAAGGCCTTCAGACACATGAATGAGTTTTCTGGTCATTTGGATGCCAACAAACAGTTGGATGATTGGGAAAGTAGCTCACTTCAATTCATGTTTAATTTTGATATACACACACACACCAACACTAAGACCCTAAGCTATGTGACTTAGAAAATTAGTGTAAACTTTATTTTATATCACTACTGTATTGTACCTTTTAATAAATGTATGCAAAAAGAAAGGCAATAGGCAAACATACCAATATCATTCAGTAAATGTAATAAAAAGGCAATAGGCAACATACCGATATTATTCGATAAATTTAAGAAAGGCAATAAACGAACAGACATATATTAATCAGTAAATTTGATAAAAGACAAATAGGCCAACATACCAATATTATTCAGTCAATTTTGAAACATTGCTGTCAGTTTTTTTAATTTTTAAAGTTTATCAAATAACAAAATGTTTTTTTATTTCTCAAATACACTAATTACGTTCTTCCAAAAACTTTTAGAATATTTACAGCATATGTACATTTTCTAAAGATCATATTAAGAATGGCTGAGCATTATCCATTGTGAACATTCCTGTAGTTCATTGAAAAGCATAATAGAAAATGGCAAGTTATTGTAATGTCTCCAAGCTCAAATGTATTTGTATTTATAGTAGAATTGAGAGTCAAAGGGCTTTTGGGGTCAGTATTTCGGATAAACACATAGGGGGTCTTTTGAAATTGGATCTCTCTTCCATATCCCATGTATCCAGAAAATTCTATTTTTTACCACATACATATATGTACATTATTTTTCTTGGCAGGTACGATACATGTCAACATGAAAGTGAATATTCTCTTAGTTACCAAAGGGAAATCACTTTAAAGGGAGGACTAGAATGGTTGTAAGCAATGTAAATAAGACAGAATTTTGTATGATCTATACATGTTCTTTTAAAAACAAGTGCAACTTCGAATGGAAAAAAATGTAATGACGGATAATCAGTGGCTAATAAGACAGAAGGATTAAAAATTTGTTGAAATTATTTTTAAAGAGTTTGATTTTATGCAGTTTTTCTGACACGTGTGACCTTTTTTATTCTCCTGCATTACGCCTGTATTCAGCTAGAGTTAAAATTGTACAATTACAATGGAAGCACATTAGTAGAAACATCGTGTGATAAAAACATTTTAGCTGACTTTCAGTACAAGAGAAATTATTTGTTTGCATGGGTTACAAAATCTTAATTCAAGCTCCTTATTAACTGTGATTGCTGTGCGGAGTGACTCAATTGAGGATTGCTTGTAATTCACAGTACTAAAAGGGAAAAAAGGAAAGAAAAATAAGAATGACGATGGAATGGAATGGAATTGGTAATTATCTACCACCAATTAATATGCCATGGAATGCCCAGGCTAAAGTTGGCTCACTCGAGAATTACCATCATGTTCCAGGAGGTGGAAATGTAACAATTACGAACCAGGTTCATAAATGGAATGCTAAGCCTAGGATAGATTCAATGAATCGTGAACACATGAAACTTTTACGACCATTCAGTGAAACCAGTGCAGACATACACAGGATTCGGCTTCCTAAGTTTGTTCAGGAGCGGACACGACAAGGAGGCTTTGAAGAATGCGAGTATACTCCAAAAGGAGCGATCCTAATAGCCAAGCCAAAGAAAATAACTGGCGCTCCAAAAGTGGGATCTCTGGAAAATGCATCACATGAGCCTGGAGGAGGAAATGTCAAGATTTTTGATGAAAAACCACTTTTCAACGCTGAGGCTAAAGTTGGATCCTTAGAAAATGCCAGACATGTTCCTGGTGGTGGCAGGGTACATATTATTAATGAAAAGCTCCAATTTGATCCCAGGGCTAAAGTTGGATCCTTAGACAATGTGTCATACGTACCTGGTGGAGGAGATATAGAAATCCAAAATCGAAAGCTCCAGTGGAATTCAAATCCTAAAGTTGGATCGCTTGCAAATATTAATCATACACCTAGAGGTGGAGCCATTCAAATTGTTGACGAAAAACCACACTGGCAAGCAGAACCTAAGATTGGATCCCTTGAAAATGCCAGACATGTCCCAGGAGGTGGAAATGTTACAATTCACAATGAAAGACCACGATGGATGCAAGCGCCAAAAATAGGATCCCTTGAAAATGCTGGACATGTTCCAGGAGGTGGCAACAAGAAGATTTCTTCATCGCGACTCACCTGGAATGCTTCACCTAGAATTGGTTCATTAGATAATGTAAACCACACTCCAGGTGGAGGAGACATTGCCATACCTAACAATCCTCCTAAATGGCAAGCACACCCAAAGGTTGGATCAAAGGAGAAAATAAATCATAAACCTGGCGGAGGGAATGTTACTATATTTAATGAAAAACCACAATTCAATGCCTCTCCTAGAGTGCACTCTTTGGATAATGCTGCACATGTGCCTGGTGGAGGAAATGTGAAGATTATCAACGAACATCCACAATGGAATGCAGCACCGATTGTCGGTTCTCTAGAAAATTTTCATCATACACCAAGAAGGCCAACACGGAAACAAATTCAGTTTGGACCTTATGAACAAACTTTCACGGGTGATAGTAGCAATGAATTGTTTTTGCGTCTGTATTCAAGAAACTCCATGTTGTCAAGAAATTCCAGGAGAACTGCATAATATGTGTCTCTTTTAACAGCTTGAAAAGTGTAGGCGCTTATGTAAGTAGAATTTTTATTATATCATCATTATGATCATATTTACAAGTGTAGGCGATTATGTAAGCAGAATTTTTTTTATTATATTGTCATTATGATCATATTTACAAGTGTAGGTGAGTATGTAAGTAGAATTTTTATTATATCGTCATTATCATCATATTTACAAGTGTAGGCGATTATGTAAGAGAATTTTTATTATATCGTCTTTATCATCATATTTACAAGTGTAGGTGATTATGTAAGTAGAATTTTTATTATATCATCATTATCATCACATTTACAAGTTTAACTCCTGCGTGATTTGTTTTATTTTTGCCTGAAATTGGGAAATGAAACACATTTTGGGGATTCATCTGATTGCATCGAAATACTACTGCTAAGGAGAGATTTTCATTTTAATGGATGCTCAGGGGTATAATATACGTTTTTGATTGGATAGTTTGTCTTCATGTGTGTAAATTTTGTGTAGATGGGTTTAAATTGTGTGTAGATGGGTTTAAAGTGTGTTTACATGCATTTAAATTGTGTGTAGATGGGTTTAAAGTGTGTTTACATGGGTTTAAATTGTGTGTAGATGGTTTAAAGTGTGTTTACATGGGTTTAAATTGTGTGTAGATGGATTTAAAGTGTGTTTACATGGGTGTCAGATGGGTGTAAAGTGTGTGTAGATAGGTTAAAATTTTGTGTAGATGGGTGTAAATTGTGTAGATGGGTTTAAATTGTGTGTAGATGGATTTAAAGTGTGTGCATATGGGTTTAAATTGAGTGTAGATGGGTGTAAATTGGTCTTTATTTTATTTATTTTCACCCCCACTTTTCATGTCCTGTTCCCATTCTACTCAAAATCTCAAACTATGTGTGTCTCAGACCAGTCTGTTTTAAATGTTAGGGCAAAAAGTACGTAATCTACATGTTACACATGGAGCTGGTGAGGTAATAAATGGTACATGTAGAAGATGAAGATAGAGGTAATGAATGGTACATATAGGAGATGAAGATAATTAGTGTGTATATATATATATATATATATATATATATATATATATATATATATATATATATATGCAGCATGTGAGAATAAGGTAGGGAATGAATGATGTGGCATAAGCTTAATGAGTTAATGATTGATAAATCTTAATGATAAGCTTAATGAGTTAATGATTGATAAATCTTAATAAGTTTAATGAGTTAATGATTGATAAATCTTAATGATAAGCTTAATGAGTTAATGATTGATAAATCTTAATGATAAGCTTAATGAGTTAATGATTGATAAATCTTAATGATAAGCTTAATGAGTTAATGATTGATAAATCTTAATGATAAGCTTAATGAGTTAATGATTGATAAATCTTAATGATAAGCTTAATGAGTTAATGATTGATAAATCTTAATGATAAGCTTAATGAGTTAATGATTGATAAATCTTAATGATAAGCTTAATGAGTTAATGATTGATAAATCTGGCACATGGTGATAAACCTAACCATGAAGAAAATTTCACTTATTATAAAGAATTTGAGAATTTGAAAAAATTAACTTTATTATACATGTCCATAATTTATTTAACCGCAATCATTCAGCATCTGTATACCCTGTTTCATGGTAGGCAATTAATACGGTAATTTTTATATGTATACCCTGTTTCATGGTAGGCAATTAATACGGTAATTTTTATATGTATACCCTGTTTCATGGTAGGCAATTAATACGGTAATTTTTATATGTATACCCTGTTTCATGGTAGGCAATTAATACGATAATTTTTATATGTATACCCTGTTTCATGGTAGGCAATTAATATGGTAATTTTTATATGTATACCCTGTTTCATGGTAGGCAATTAATACGGTAATTTTTATATGTATACCCTGTTTCTTGGTAGGCAATTAATACGGTATGTAATATCTGTATACCCTGTTTCTTGGTAGGCAATTAATACAGTATATAATATCTGTATACCCTGTTTCATGGTATCCAATTAATACAGTATGAAATATCTGTGTAGTCTGTTTCATGGTATGCAATTAATATGGTATGTAATATCTGTATACCCTGTTTCATGGTAGGCAATTAATACAGTATATAATATCTGTATACCCTGTTTCATGGTATGCAATTAATACAGTATGAAATATCTGTGTAGTCTGTTTCTTGGTAGGCAATTAATACGGTATGTAATATCTGTATACCCTGTTTCATGGTAGGCAATTAATACAGTATATAATATCTGTATACCCTGTTTCATGGTATGCAATTAATACAGTATGAAATATCTGTGTACCCTGTTTCATGGTAGGCAACATGAAACCTCTGTGTACCCTGTCTTATGGTATGCAATCATTCAGCATGTAAACACTTGGTATTCAAGACAGAAACCTCTCTTTAAAAGAACTTTGCCATATATGAAGTAGTTGCTAGACATAAAAAGATATATAGATAAAATATTACTTACAGAGTAAGCATTGATTTTTTTAATGGTGGTTTTTGTGAAAGTCTGTCAATGACATTATGATAGTTTAAACAGCCAATACTATTTTTAGCAAAGGAATCATGTCGCCAAGTGAACATTTAACTGTAGTGACCTATTTCAACTTCTCATTCAGATTGTTATCTTCGCAAAGTACTGTGTGAATTTCTGATGCAATTTGACGCATCTAGTACCCACTTTGCAAGGTTCTAGAAGACGCTGTTAGTTTTCATGATAGAAAATTCAAACAAGTTTATTCAGGTATTTCTCTCAGAGACTTCAGTCAAGTTTTAGTACTGAAAATTCTTTACAACTTTTGATTGATTAGAGCAAGAGGAACTGACAGTACCCTAATCCATGGATGGTGTTGTATCCATCATTCATCAACAAGTTTGTGTCAGTAATATGAAAGTCATATAGTAGTTTTGGGACTGTTCTTTTTTTCTTCCAAACTTCATTCTTCTTGTAAACTTGAACAATTCCATCACAAAAGACACAAGGAAAATAAGAGAAGGAAGATTTTATAAATGAAAACCCCAATAATTACAATGGAAATTCTCAGGGACATGTTGAAATTGTTTGACATTTTTCTTTTATTGCTTAGCATGGCAAAAAGTGCTTTAGTCTTTTTCAAGAGACAAATTTTTCTTACAAGCATAGACTTCTAAGTAAATTGTGAACACAGATTTTTAAATAAATTGTAAACACAGATTTCTAAGTAAATTACAAACACAGATTTCTAAATAAATTACAAACACAGACTTCTAACTAAATTACAAACATATGTTTCTGAGTAAATTACAAACACAGGCTTCTAAGTAAATTACAAACACAGACTTCTAAGTAAATTACAAACATGGACTTATAAATAAATTACAAACACGGACTTCTAAATAAATTACAAACACGGACTTCTAAGTAAATTACAAACACATGTTTCTGAGTAAATTACAAACATGTTTCTAAATAAATTACAAACACAGGCTTCTAAGTAAACTACAAAGACTTCTAAGTAAATTACTAACACAGACTTCTAACTAAATTATAAACACAGATTTCTAAATAAATTACAAACACAGACTTCTAACTAAATTACAAACACATGTTTCTGAGTAAATTACAAACACGTTTCTAAATAAATTACAAACACAGGCTTCTAAGTAAATTACAAACACAGACTTCTAAGTAAATTACAAGCACAGGTTTCTAAATAAATTACAAGCACAGGTTTCTAAATAAATTATAAACAGATTTCTATATGACTGTTATCAAATTTGAATAATGTTGTAAATAGTATTGTAAATAATATTGTTTATAATATTGTAAATAGTATTGTTAATAATATTGTAAATAAGTGTTCGTGATGTACATACACTTGGCAACATTCACTATCAACCAACAACAAATAATTCTAATGTGTTTTCGGAAAGATTAAAATGGGAGACTTCTCCAAGAGTTAAAAGCCTCAAAAATGCTAAGCATGTACCTGGCAGTGGTGATGTAATTATCATCAATGCATGTCACAAGCAAAGATTGGCTTATTAGAAAATGCTAAGTATTCCAACCTACCTTATTTTAATGGGCCCAACCACCTACCATATTTTAATTCATGGCCCCAGCCACCTGCCATATTTTAAATAATGGCCCCAGCCACCTGCCATATTTTAATTAATGGCCCTAACCCAATTAACATTTTTCTTGGAACATGTGACATGAATAACATGAGCTAGATTTTAGAAGTTTTCAAAATTAAATTTACCAACTAGTTTACAGTTTTGTTCTTGCACCACGATTTCAAGAACCATGCATATTTTGTTCAGCCATTAACTATTTTTTTTAAGGGATAAAATAGTTTTCCTTTACCAGTATTATAATGTTATAGTAGCCCTTTACCAGTATCATAATGTTATATGAGCCCTTTACCAGTATTATAATGTTATAGTAGCCCATTACCAGTATTATAATGTTATAGTAGCCCTTTACCAGTATTATAATGTTATAGTAGCCCTTTACCAGTATTATAATGTTATAGTAGCCCATTACCAGTATTATAATGTTATAGTAGCCCTTTACCAGTATTATAATGTTATAGTAGCCCTTTACCAGTATTATAATGTTATAGTAGCCCTTTACCAGTATTATAATGTTATAGTAGCCCTTTACCAGTATTATAATGTTATATGAACTCAAAATACTTTAATCGTCCTCACCCACCCTTATCTTGCAATGTCTTATGATTTCTGGCAAAGTATTGAATCGTAGCCTTAGACATTGTTACTTACAACAGCATAGACCCCAATCTGCCTTCCCATAATTCCCCAGTTTGGATTATTCACTGTAGCAACATAAGTCTTGTTTTATTAGATTTCTAGAGTTCTGCTAATTATATCAATTAAAAAACGTATGCCACCTTTTTAATTACCTCCTTTTTTCTCCTCCTGAAACCACCTCATCTTTACCAAACAGAAAACAAAACAGTTACAACAAAATTGGGGGAGGGGGCACTCAGAGTGCCAGAGTGGTCTAAAGCGCTCTCAGTTACGGATCACTGCCATCTCACCTCTGTCTGCGTGGGTTCAAGTCTAAGATTTGGCCAATGTAGTTATGTGAGAAAGCCTGCCAGTAGCTTCTCGTGGGTCGGTGGTTCTTTCCCAGGTTCTTCACTGGCCACCATGTAAAAAATGTGTTAAAATCTACAACAACAACAAAATTGGGTGATACAGAAAACAATGACAACAACATTGGGTAATAAAGAAAACAATAACAACAACATTGGGTGATACAGCAATCAGTGCTTGGGACATTGCATTGCCTTTAAGTGGAGGAAATTTTTTATTTAATCTGTTGTAAATCGTGGATTTCTTGTGTACATGGCAAATCACTAATTGAGCCAGAATGATTATTGCGAATGTTCACGAAACTTTAGTTTTCCCATATTGAATAATGGTTATGATATCATTTCATCACGTTTAAGAACATAACACGGCTGAAACTCACTTGTCGGGGGATTCATATTCTGGTTTTAAGAACAATGTATTTCATGGTGTTTTAGGATTTACTCATTAGAACACAAAAGCTTGTGGCATGTCACTGATTCTTTTGTCGATTACAATTACCAATTGACAGTTTCCAAGATATTATTGTAACAATGACTTGTAAAGATCTAAACATTTGTCTTCACAGTTGAATAGTTTGTACTGTATAGCAGCTGTCTTGTCATATAATTTACAAGCCATTCTGTAGTACATATTGTATTTATTGAATGTCATACAGAGGGTTAAACAGAAAAACGTTTTATTTTGGATGCACAAACATCAGCAAATTAAAATTGCGCATATGGTATCAGATGTTTGACCATGTGGCTTAAATATATATGGTCTAATATGCATAAGTTCTACCAGTATTTCACCTTGAACAAACCCATTGGACATTTCCCACCTGACCCTGGGGCCCTGATTTTCCACCTGAACCTGGGGCCATTATTTCCCACCTCACCCTGGGGCCTTGATTTCCCACCTCACCCTGGGGCCCTGATTTCCCACCTCACCCTGGGGCCCTGATTTATCAGTTTTCCACATAAATTTAACAAGTCACCATTATTTGATCATTATATGGGAACAGAGGTACATGGGTAAACTAAAAACACAAAACTGATTCTGTCTTCTTATTGGTGAAGGTGTTTGTGTACATTGAGTCTGTTCTTGTGTGTGTATTCATAGACTACATTGGTTGTGTGCTTGTGCATAGACTCTGTACATGCGGTAGTTGTGTGTGTGGACTCTCTACATTGTTTTTTTGTGTGCATGGACTCTCAACATTAGTTATGTGCTTTCTTTTCACCTTTTGTATACCAATCTAACAGTAAATCTTCCTCAGGCTTGCAAAATAATTAAACTTCAGTAAACCCTTTCAATACCAGCTTGCAAAATAATTCAACTCCAGTACTCATTCTAATTCCATTTGCAAAATAATTAAACTCCAGTACTCAATCTAATTCCAATTGGAAAATAATTAAACCCCAGTATGTTGTTCTGATACCAGTTAGCAAAATAACTGAACCCAGTAAGCCATTCTAATATCAGTTGGCAAAATAATTGAACCTCAGTGAGCCATTCTAATATCAGTTGGCAAAATAATTGAACCCCAGTAAGTCATTATAGTACCAGTTGGTAAACTAATTGAACCCAGTAATCTATTCTAATACCAACTGGAAAAATAATGAAACCCCAGTAAGCCATTCTAATACTAGTTAGCAAATAATTGAATCCCAGGTGCTGATGTTGGGAGTGATCATGACCTCGTCATTATGAACTTCTGAGTGAGGCTGAAGAAATTTAACAAGCCAAAGAAAATCAGGCTTAAAATCAACCTTGAACTATTGAAGGACCCTAACATCTGCAAGTCATTCCAAGCCACAATTGGAGGAAAATTTTCTCCACTCCTTGTGATGAATGTTGATGTTAAAGTGATGACAGACACTTTCAACATAGTCATGACAACAGCTGCCAAGGACATCATTGGCCTCCATCACCCAAAGAATAAACCCTGGGTTACAGAAGAGATTCTGAATCTGTGTGATGCCTGAAAACACCAGACACACAACAGGGGCAATGGAGTACTGAAAAATAAACAAGAATATCAGAAAAAATTTGAAGAAAGCAAAAGAAGATTGGATTTGACAAAAGTGCACAGAAATAGAGAGCAGTCTGATAAAGAATAACAGCAAGAAAGCATTCCAAAATGTGAAAGACCTTACCAGATTTAAACAACCAAGTGTCAGTACCATTCAAGACGAAAATGGAAAATGCCTCACAGATGCAAGTGACATTGCAGAAAGATGGACTGAGTATTATAAAGAACTCTTCAACTATCCATCCACAGGAGACCATAGAGGTGCTTGAAGTTCCAAACTTCACAAATGGTGATGATTTCCCCATTCTCAAAGAAGAGGTAGAGTCAGCAATAAGAGCACTGAAGAATTGGAAGGTAGCTAGATTAGAAAACATCCCATCTGAACTTGTCACGCTTGGTGAGAAAAAACAGTGATAGAGCTACTAATAAAAATCAACCACAAGATCTGGCAGACAGGTGATTTTCCAACACTGTGGACCCAGTTACTGATAATAACACTCCCCAAATTGGAAAATCTCCAGCTGTGCCAAAATTACAGAACTATCGGATTAATTAGCCATGCTAGTAAGGTGATGATGAAGATCATCTTGAACAGACTGAACCTACAAGCAGAAGAAATAATCGCTGAAGAACAGGCAGGGTTCTGGAGTGGAAGAACTAATATTCAATCTTAGGGTTCTGTCTGAAACCTACTCGCAACATCTACAAGACATCTATCATGTGTTCATAGATTTCAAAAAGGCTTTTGACAGAGTGTGGAATGAAGCATTGTGGGCCACAATGAAGAAGTGCAACATGGGTTAAAAGTTGATCAATGCCATCAATTAGCTGTATGTCAAGGCTCTTATTGCAGTAATTGTTCAAGGTTCTGTGGGGGACTTGTTCCAGACAACAGTTGGAATACGGCAAGGCTGACTCCTGTCACCCATGCTTTCAACATCTACTTAAGAATGTATCATGAGCGAAGCCTCGGAAAACCACTGTGGGACAGTCAGCATTGAAGGGTATAACATCATTAACCTCCATTTTGCAGACATTGATGCGCTGGCATGCAGTGAAGACATGCTTGCCGACCTTAGTGAAGAACCTGGATGAAACATCTTCCAAATTTGACATGGAGATAAGTGCAGAGAAGACAAAGCTAATGACAAATAGTGACAAACAAATCGGAGCCAAGATTAAAGTCAGAGGACAGGAACTGGAAACATTAGGCCAGTTCAAATAATTTTATTTCATAATCACCAAAGAGGGATCAAGAGCAGACATTTTGTCACAAGCAGCACAAACAACGAAGAATCCAGGCACTTGAAATGAGATTCTACAGATTCATAATTGGTATCTCTTACATGGACCACATCACAAATGAAGAAGTGCATAACACCATCAGGTACAAAGTAGGCCATTATGAAGACCTCTTCTCCACTGTCAAAAAAAAGAAAGCTGCATTATGAAGACCTCTTCTCCACTGTCAAAAAAAAGAAAGCTGAAATGGTATGGCCATGTCACTAGAGCCAACAGTCTATCCACAACAGTACTGGAGAGGCATTTTTTGTCCTGGGTGGCAGAAGGAGAGGTAGACAGAGAAAAAAGTGGACTGACAACATCAAAGAATGGACCAGGAAAATTTTTGCAGAGACAGTGGAGGGAACTGGTCAGATGTTCAGCAGCAAAGTGCCTCAGCAACCACACTAGGTCAAGAGAATGATGATGATAATGATCAAATGTAATGATTTTGAGCATGACTACATCTAGGAAACAGAGTGAGAGAAACAAGGATCAAAGAATACAATGGTCATAAATAAACATTGTAACAATGTTCATTGTTACCAATTAAATCAAGCCATAAAGTTCCTCTTTGTCTCTGGAGTACATCAGTGATTTATAATGCTCACAATTAAATCCACAGTAAAATCTTGCAAACCACTACACATTTAGTTGGTTCTGCTTACATTAAAATGTATATTACCATGGGATCAATTAAAAAGAAAATGTAATCCCAGTAAATCACAAAACGTCTAATCACATATTACCACAGGGAAAATGCAAAGCCTTCACACAACCACTATAGCTGGTTTTCGTGAAGTAATGACTAAAATAAATTGAAATAAATCAAGTTTCAGTAATGAAACAATCATCAATTTGCATCTATTACCATACCATCCACTGTGTGATGAGGATTTAAAATGAGATATTGTGGATCAGTGTTTGTTTTTACTGCCTTTTATTTTCAATAAAAGTACATAATTAAATTAATAAATTCACTTTATCCCCTTACAAATAATTTTTCTTTGCTTAGACAAATAATTTCATTTAATTTTCATCTTCACTACCAAAGTTAAGTTTTAAATGCATGTGAAACAATATTACCACAAACTTTGCATAAATCACATAAGTTAGTGGATACCTGTAAAATAACCAATACAATATATTATGGTAGAGACAACCCTATGTAAGTTAATGGTTGTTCTTTATCTAAAACAGACCTATCGTACAGAATATTTCTCGTGTTTTTGACCTGCGCTTTTCAAAACACTTGGTATACAAGTGAGAAACCTCTCTTTAAAGGAACCTAGTCATGTATGAGGTAGTCGCTAGGTGCACACAGGTATATAGATATGAATATTACTTACAGGGTAAGCATTGATTTTATAAAGGTGGTTTTTATGAAAGTATATCAGCAACATTGGTGTATTGATTAACTGACAGTTTAGAATTCCAATGCTGGTTAAGCATATCTATCAATGGCCCATTGAATCTAAATGTAGTGCCTTGCTACCCAATTTGAAGAGCTTTCTGGGGTCATTAACTTTTAAAAGTACTGTGAGAGTTTCTATTGTGATTGAATATTCTATACTTGATTTTCGATTTGGTTGTCACTCCTTGGATACATTTCCAGGCATACATTAATAATGACACAAGTATGGCTACCTGGAATTTTTTATTTACCTAGTAACCACTTAGTATGGTTCTAGAAGACTCTTTTAGTTTCACGACAGAATTTTCAAAGATATTTAGACTGTGTGATGTGGAAAACTGTCATAGTTTTCATGAATCTTGTTGGAAATATATAAGAATGATTCCATTTTTATGAGATTGATTCCGTTTTTATGAGAATGATTCCGTTTTTATGAGAATGATTCCGTTTTTATGAAAATGATTATGTTTTTATAAGAATGATTCAGCTATTCTCCTCTCAGAGACTGTGATAAGGTTTTATCACCTAATATTTTGCCAGGCTTCACTACTTCTGAGTTAACAAGAACTTCAGTTTTTCTAATTCTTTGATGGAGTTTGCTTGATCGGTCATCTACAAATCTGCATCTGTTATTTCTGTGGAAACTGTATAATAAGCAACTTTATGACATTCACTTTTATGTATGTTTTTTGTTCTTTCAAACTTCATTCTTTAAATGTAAAAATTCCATCATAAAGGATACCTGAAGGAATGAATTAATGAAGTAGTGATTTCATGAATGAAGAACACAATAATCACCATTTGAAGGATTTATTATCATCATTGGACATCTCAATTTTTTTTGACAGGTTTTCTTTAATGCTGAACAAGGCAAAATGTGCCAGTCTTGGAAAGTTGCTATCAAACATGGGCTTCTAAGTAAATTACAGTAATTTCAAATTTATCTATCAAATTTAAATAATATTGGCAATCATTTTGCAGTAAAAACATTTGAAATACTTCAAAACATTTAGCTTACCTACAATACAGACATTTGTATCACATGCATATTACATCCAATGTTGTGGTATAGCGAGGAATATAATAACATCACTTTAGTGACTTCATAATTTCCAAGAAATCTTTAAAGAGCTTGTATTTTTATAGGAGTCTATTAAGAAAAAGTACTTGGATTTAGAATACAGTATTGCAGTTTTTCTCCCCCCCCCCCAAAAAAAAACTTTTAATTAAAACCATACACTAAAACGTTAAAATGCTCGATTACAACTGTTTTTGAAATAACAATATTGCAATGATGACGGAAAGGAGTAAAATTGACCTTCCCCATATTGAGTTGGGGTGGAATGCAGAAGCCAAAGTTGGGTCTTTAGAAAATTATCACTATCAGCCATCAGGTGGCCATGTTGTTGTTCCACATCAGAATTTACATTGGGAAGGAAAACCAAAGATTGATACCCATTTTAAAAGTGCAAGACCACTTAGCGAGAAAACTGGTCATGCTGATGTTCATCGAATTCGGCTACCAAAATATGTCCAAAAGCGAACTCAGAAAGGGAGATTTGAGGAATATGAAATGACACCCAAAGGAGCAATAGTTGTTGTGAAAAATAAAAAGGTGACTGCTGTGCCTAAAGTTAGCTCCCTTGCCAATGTGGACTATCAACCCCAAGGAGGTAATGTTAAGATCTACAGTGAAAAACTACATTTTGATGTGACACCAAGGGTTGGCTCATTGGATAATGTCAGATATGTACCAGGTGGAGGAAATGTTTACATAATTGATGACAGGGTACAATATGAGGGAAGAGCAAAAGTTCAGTCACTTGATAATGTAGGATATCGACCAAGTGGAGGTGATGTACAAATAGAGAAACGCAAATTAAAGTGGGATGGTAGACCCAAAGTTGGCTCACTCGAGAACTTACACCATAAGGCAATGAGCAATAATCCTTCCATCTTTTCGGAAAGATTAAAATGGGAGACTACTCCAAGAGTTAATAGCTTCGAAAATGCAAACCATGTACCTGGCGGTGGTAACATAACTATTATAAATGATAAGCCTCGATGGATGACAGAAGCTAAGGTTGGCTCATTAGATAATGCTCGATACACTCCTGGTGGTGGAAAGGTAACAATTCCCGTATCACGACTTCACTGGCAGGCTTCATCAAAGATTGGTTCACTTGAAAATAAAGATTATGTTGGTTCAGGAGGTGATGTTGCAATTATAAACAGCCCTCCGAGGTGGCATGCACAACCAAAGATAAATACTCGTGAAAATATCCATTATAAACCAAGTGGTGGAGATGTTACTATATTCAATGATCCTCATACTTACCGTGATGTCAGCCCGAAGATAAATACGTTAGACAATGTTCACTACACACCAAGTGGTGGAAATGTCAGCATAATTAATGAAAAATTAGAATGGAAAGCTGACCCAGTTGTGAAATCGTTAGAGAATGTGACTCATTCTCCGAGGAAGCCCACAAAGAGACGAATACAGTTTGGAGCATATGACAGTACTCTCATCGGTGATTCTGGTCATGTGACACTTGATGGTGATGCCGAATCGAGTGAAAGAAGTACACGGTAACATCTCTTTTGTGAGTTTTGAACTCTCATTCTGAAACCAAACTTCCAAATGTTTTATACACAAAATTTCATCTGTTCTTTTAGATCCCATATGGTATAACGGTACCAATTGCGCATGACCAGGTGGGCGGTGCTTAAGGTGTAGGGTCCATTGCAGGCAGTACTTAAAGGACAACACGAGCTATGATTGGTGGATTATGTAAGAGTTGTACTTTCTGTTAGGCTTAAAAAATAGTTTAGCCTCTTGGCAACATGTGAATTTATGTTAATTCCTATATAGATCATATTTTGTATTTTTTATGATTTTTTGAAAATGTAATACACATGACTGAAAATAAGTATGTTGTGACTAGATAACTCATACCCCTGTCTAGTTCCAGCAGAGTTATCTCTCTTAAATGCAATGGAGTACCTGGTTTTGTCATCATCAAATTGACAATCTAACATTGTTCTCTATAACAGTGTGTGAGATGCATGCTAAATTAGGATAGAAAATATATTTATCTCTCCAAATATTAGCATTGAGGTCTATGGAAAAACGATTGGTACCGTGATACCTAAAAGATAATACCAGCTTCACAGTGTATCCATAGTAACGAGTATGCATAACCACCACTTCTATACTGTCATAGTGTCATTTGGTTAAACAATGGATATTGAGATGTTTTGGTCTAATATTGACAGACTTTTACATAGAAAATGTAGAAAATAACACACATTAGCTTTGGAATGGGGCTTTTGTAATTATATTTATAGCATATATAGACTGATGGCTTTGTGACTGTGTAGTCAGCTCCAATATTAGCATACAGGCCATAAAAAGGTTATATAAAGTTAATATAGTTAATTTTAGCCAAAGTATTGACTATTTTATTCGCAAAAGATGAAAAATCATGGATAAAAAACAACTCTCTTGTTCTTCTAAAGCATGTTATAGACCAGGATAGAGGACACTACTGGTCCTCTTGTAGATAGTTCACTTGTACCATAAAGAATATTCTGGTATGAGTATTTTAGGTAATTTCATAAAGATATGGTATTACTTCCTATTTTGATTTGAATAGTCCTGCTCTAAATGTCTTCTTTTTGTTGTAAACTTTTGTGCCATGAAAAATGAACATGCGATTCCTTAGTGAGATAATTATTCTTGAGGTCTCTACTACATATGGAAACCTGGATTTTAGGTCCTCACTTTATCAGTAATGCATTTTTGGATAATTTAATTGCATTGAAGTTAATACATGTGTCCTTGAACTCATCTATATATAACATGGATAAGATCTTGGAGAAAATAAAAAGACCACACCTTATGTATATCATTAAGTTATCTCCCTTACACCAAACCTAAAATTTCAATAGATAAAACCCACAATTTAAGTTAATGTGTAAGAAAATCAATAGAAGATTTGTGAAGAATCATATTAGCCCTTGGTCTTGATGCAAATTGAACTAGAAGTACTTTAATAATTTTTCCCAGTAAAGTTTAAAAGTTTGAAAACTGATCAAACATGCTTTGGGATTTTTGCTTAGGTATTTTTTCTGTCTAACAGAAGCCCATTATTGTTAATTTCTTATTTAGAAGAAATATAACTTATATGCATCTATATTATCTACATTATTCACCCTTTTTATATTAGCTAGGAATGAACACCATGTCACCTGATAGTTGGTGTCTATAAGGGATGATATAGCACAGGTCCCTTTTTTATTGTCCCTTTACCTATGATCCACTGCCTCAAAATATTGTCCAAGGTAACATCATCAAGCTCTCGCTTCTCATTTTTCTCATTGCTGCTTGTGTCTCCTTTAATTCCAGTATCATTAGCTAAATCTCCCATTTAGATACACACTTTTCTTCTGTTTATAAATCCATTGGACTCACTATACTCATTGTTAAACTTTAGCCTTTTTCTGTATATCAGTCCACATTTTCAACCCCAAATCCATGATAACCACTTAGAAAAGCTGTTATTTACTTTATTTGGTGTCAGATTGGCTTATTGCATCAATTGTATGCACTACAGAAAGGAGGGAAGCTTTCTATTTGTATGACAAAGAGGCTGGGTAGCTTGACCTTTGTGTGAGGACTAGAGGTTAGTGACCTCTTGCATATGCAGACAGTGTAAAGTGTTCAAAGCTAATACTTTATAAATTAGATTGGGCCATGTCCACCTGTCCTTGTTGTTACTTTCTGTGTTAATGAAACAATTATAAGTCCTTTATTTTAGATCAAAATGTCTCTTTAAGAGTAGAACTGGTACATGCTAACTAGTGTGTTGACCTTTGACCTTACTATTAAACAATATGACATAATGTGATTTATCGCATATCACCAAAGTGAAGTTTAATAGTGCTAATATGAACAAAACACAACTCATAGTTAAAAGAATTCATTTTATTTCAAAACATGAGTTTGATAGTGAAGCAAAAGTTTGCAAACAAGAGTTCCAACAGCTCAATAACATTTCTATATACAATCATATAGAACATAGCTTAGTACTTCATAAAATTGTTTTTGACAAGCGAGACTAAGTACACTTGTTAGTTATATAGTCCCGAGCTATTTCACAGATTATTGGAAAAATCAAGGTTTGCTATAGGTATAACGGTACCAATTGCGCATGACCAGGTGGGCGGTGCTTAAGGTGTAGGGTCCATTGCAGGCAGTACTTAAAGGACAACACGAGCTATGATTGGTGGATTATGTAAGAGTTGTACTTTCTGTTAGGCTTAAAAAATAGTTTAGCCTCTTGGCAACATGTGAATTTATGTTAATTCCTATATAGATCATATTTTGTATTTTTTATGATTTTTTGAAAATGTCATAGACATGACTGAAAATAAGTATGTTGTGACTAGATAGCTCATACCCCTGTCTAGTTCCAGCAGAGTTATCTCTCTTAAATGCAATGGAGTACCTGGTTTTGTCATCATCAAATTGACAATCTAACATTGTTCTCTATAACAGTGTGTGAGATGCATGCTAAATTAGGATAGAAAATATATTTATCTCTCCAAATATTAGCATTGAGGTCTATGGAAAAACAATTGGTACCGTGATGCCATATCAGGCTCCAAGGAAACATGGTTATCTCCCTTTATTTTACTTTTTGTATACATGTATTATTGTTCCTTTATGAAACTTTATGCAGTAAATTTGATTGTGATCTACATTAATCTCAGCTGGGGAAGGGGAATGAAATCTATTATGGATGTCCTTTGATCCACATTAATTTCAGCTGGGGGAGGGAAATTAAATCTTATATTGATGTCCTATGATCCACATTAATCTCAGCTGGAAAAGGGAAATGAAATCTAGTATGGGTGTCCTATAATCTACATTAATCTCAGCTGGGGAAGGGAAATGATATCTATTATGTGTTTCCTATGATCCACATAAACTCAGCTGGGAAAGAGAAATGCACTCTATTATGCGTGTCTTATGATCCAAACTTTAGTCTGTCATCTGTTACTGAATTACAGTAGTCTATTTAGGAATTGCAAAGGAAAGAAAAGCCATTTCTATTCAAGATACACACTAAAGCTTTTAGCCTTGACTGTATGCATCATAAAAAAGGATTGTACCGGTACATGATCATTTTTGCTGTCCTAAATATGCAATCTAACGGACATTTAATTCAGACTATTTTTGTAGGTATTTAGTTTCCATAAATAGACTGGGGGGAGGTGTGGTTCAAATAACGCAACCTACACTGTCTTAAATGGTGCCAACTATAAATATTTTATAGGCACACACACGCATAAACACAAATCGCCATGGAACTGGTAACTTTAGATTCAAACCAGTGATGTGAATGATCAAACTAAATACAGCAATTCAGAACATTTGTACCAGTCTTCCTGCCCAATATTTTTATAAAACTTCATTGCTAGAACCAAACACATTTGTTATCAACTCTGTAACATTGGTTGTGGGAAAGAACATTAAGCCCTTTGCCCAGTATGTTGTATGTTAAAGTCCATTATCTCATTGCCTGTATAATGCGATATGGCAAAGTCCATTATCTCATTGCCTGTATAATGTGATATGGCTAAGTCTATTATCCCATTGCCTGTACAATGTGATACGGCAAAGTCTATTATCCCATTGCCTGTATAATGTGATATGGCAAATTCCATAATCCCATTGCCTGTACAATGTGATATGGCAAAGTCCATTATCCTATTGCCAGTATAATGTGATATGGCGAAGTCCATTATCCCATTGCCAGTATAATGTGATATGGCGAAGTCCATTATCCCATTGCCTGTATGATGTGATATGGCAATGTGATATGGCAAAGTCTATTATCCCATTGCCTGTATAATGTGATATGGCAAAGTCTATTATCCCATTGCCTGTACAATGTGATATGGCAAAGTCTATTATCCCATTGCCTGTACAATGTGATATGGCAAAGTCTATTATCCCATTGCCTGTACAATGTGATATGGCAAAGTCTATTATCCCATTGCCTGTATAATGTGATATGGCAAATTCTATTATCCCATTGCCTGTATAATGTGATATGGCAAAGTCTATTATCCCATTGCCTGTATAATGTGATATGGCAAAGTCTATTATCCCATTGCCTGTATAATGTGATATGGCAAAGTCTATTATCCCATTGCCTGTATAATGTGATATGGCAAAGTCTATTATCCCATTGCCTGTATAATGTGATATGGCAAAGTCTATTATCCCATTGCCTGTATAATGTGATATGGCAAAGTCTATTATCCCATTGCCTGTACAATGTGATATGGCAAAGTCTACTATCCCATTGCCAGTATAATGCGATATGGCAAAGTCCATCAGACCTTCACCAGTACTATGATGTACAACAACCAGTACTGGGAAGTTATGTGAGAAAGTCCATCAGAGCATTGTAAGTACTATAATGGTATGTGAGAAAGTCCGTCATCCTTATGTTAGTACTATAATGTTATGAGAAAGTCCGTCATCCTTATGTTAGTACTATAATATTATGTAGAAAAGTCCATTCGCCTTGTGTTAGTACTATGATGGTATGAAAGAAAGTCCATCATCTTTATGTTAATACTATAATGTTATGAGAGAAAGTCCACCATCCTTATGTTAATACTATAATGTTATGAGAGAAAGTCCATCATCCTTATGTTAATACTATAATGTTATGAAAGTCCATCATCCTTATGTTAATACTATAATGTTATGAGAGAAAGTCCATCATCCTTATGTTAGTACTATAATGTTATGAAAGTCCATCATCCTTATGTTAGTACTATAATGTTATGAGAAAGTCCATCATCCTTATGTTAGTACTATAACGTTATGTGGGAAAGTCCATCATCCTTATGTTAGTACTATAATGTTATGAGAGAAAGTCCACCATCCTTATGTTAATACTATAATGGTATGAAAGAAAGTCCATCATCCTTATGTTAATACTATAATGGTATGAAAGAAAGTCCATCATCCTTATGTTAATACTATAATGTTATGAGAGAAAGTCCATCATCCTTATGTTAATACTATAATGTTATGAGAGAAAGTCCATCATCCTTATGTTAATACTATAATGTTATGAGAGAAAGTCCATCATCCTTATGTTAATACTATAATGTTATGAGAGAAAGTCCATCATCCTTATGTTAGTACTATAATGTTATGAGAGAAAGTCCATCATCCTTATGTTAGTACTATACCGGTAATGTTATGAGAAAGTCCATCATCCTTATGTTAGTACTATAATGTTATGAGAGAAAGTCCATCATCCTTATGTTAGTACTATAACGTTATGTGGGAAAGTCCATCATCCTTATGTTAGTACTATAATGTTATGAGACAAAGTCCATCATCCTTATGTTAGTGCTATAACGTTATGTAGGAAAGTCCATTAGCCATGTCTTATGTAGAAAATTTCATTTGCCCTTTGCCAGTATTATAGTGTTATGATTGAATTGACATTATTCATTCTGACTAGAAAGACCCCAGTTCTGTTTCATCGTCTAATGGTTCCTATCATAGCCTAAAATGCAGAATCGTAGTCAATGACATTGTTTCAATATGTGCTTGTGTTTAAATCCGGGTCTAACTGCCGACAGCAAGTCGATGGTCTAACTGCCAAGAGTATGAACCAACTCCGCCATCAGATAATGCTTCATTAGATTTATAGTTGTTCAGTTTTTGTAAGAGTGTTCATTAAAACAAACAACACAGACCATGATCTGCTGGCACATTAATATGAAGGTCTAGGTCTCATACACATTGCCTACAATGTCAACCAGAATTTGTAAAATTATCAGTAAAGCAAAATTTGTCTTCAGCAAAGTGGCTCTCAGGCCTGTGTCCTAATAATCCTCATGTGACCCTCGTGGTGAATTGAATCTGAAACCTCTGGTCTTTGTTGTAATAAGATTGCAGTAAGATTTGACCCATAAGCAATTAAAGATGGTATCCCATGCCCTAATCAACTTACCCATTTATATTTATATTGCCCTGCCCTAATCAACTTGCCCATTTATATTTATACTGCCCTGCCCTAATCAACTTGCCCATTTGTATTTATATTGCCCTGCCCTAATCAACTTGCCCATTTATATTTATATTGCCCTGCTCTAATCAACTTGCCCATTTATATTTATATTGCCCTGCCCTAATCAAATTGCCCATTTATATTTATATTGCCCTGCCATATGTCTCTCAAGATATGTTTAGTTTGATAACGCCCTTCAGTATGTTGGGAAAATTGGTCCATGAACCAATTTGTGTAGCATTTCATAAAAAAAAAAAAAATTTTATATACCGGTAGTCTGTTTTTTATTGATTAATAAAATGATCACATTCATATGGTCAAATTTGTAATGTCCACAATGTCCGTATATCCTCATTCATTTTTGTATTCATCTAATTGATTGCCTTATGAATCGGTGAACAGACACAATACATTGTTTTTCTTTTGCTAAGTGGAAAATATTGACTTTAAAAAAATTGGACCAAACATACTTTTTATAGACTGATGATGAACTAGAGAGTTGCATACCTTCAGATTCACCATGATTCACTTTTTAATGTCCTTCATCCATAATCTACTTGTGCCTTGCCAACAAAAATAGTTACTAAAATGCAACACAGACTGCAGAGAAGAAACATATAATTTAATCTGAAATCTAGAATTAGCTCTGTAGAATTCCATAATCTTTTTTTAAAAATGCTTTGGCAAATCACCGATTGAGCCAGATTTGCAGTTATGATGTTCACCACTAAAGTTTTCTCATATTAATGATGTCTATGATAATGTCATCTCATTTCATCTAAGAACAAAACACAGCTGAAACACACTTGTTTTGTAATTTCCACACACTCTAGTCATCACATTCTTTCTTTAAGAACAATCTATTTCATGAGATATGAGGATTAATTCAATAAAACACGAAAGCTTGTAGAATATCACTGATTTCTACATAAACAGTATTCCCTCAGTGTAAATCTCTTTGTAGCAAATCACTGATTTCTACATAAATAGTATTCCCTCAGTGTAAATCTCTTTGTAGGATATCACTGATTTCTACATACAGTATTCCCTCAGTGTAAATCTCTTTGTAGCATATCACTGATTTCTACATAAACAGTATTCCCTCAGTGTAAATCTCTTTGCAGCATATCACTGATTTCTACATAAACAGTATTCCCTGTGTAAATCTCTTCAACATTACACATTCACCGATATAATGCAGATAAATTATTGGATCACATTTTATTAAATTCTTCCCAGGTGCATGCAATGTTCAATTTATATGACATTGTCAAGCATTTAGTGGACATTGTCAAGCATTTAGCGGACATTCTCAAGCATTTAGTAGACATTGTCAAGCATTTAGTGGATATTGTCAAGCATTTAGTGGACATTGTCAAGCATTTAGTGGACATTGTCATCCATTATTAGACTTTATCAAGCATTTAGTGGGCATTGTCAAGCATTTAGTGGATATTGTCATCCATTAGTGGACATTGTCAAGCATTTAGTGGACATTGTCAAGCATTTATTGGACATTGTCAAGCATTTATTGGACATTGTCAAGCATTTAGTGAACATTGTCAAGCATTTAATGGATATTGTCATCCATTATTGGACATGATCAAGCATTTAATGGATATTGTCAAGCATTTAGTGGACATTGTCCAGCATTTATTTGGTTGTTTTTAATGACATGTAGGATACATTAATTTATTTTACAGAATGTATCATGTCAGTGAATCATGTATCAGTATGTCTTTCATGTCACATTGTATCTATCCAGTTACAATGTAGCATGTCACAGTGTATCCATCATTATGTCACCTTGTATATTTCATGATGTCACAGTGCATCTGTCATGATGTCAGAATTTATTTTTCATGTCACATTATCTATCATGATGTCACAGTTTATCTTTAAACTCAGTGTATCTATTATGATGTCACAGTTTATCTTTAATCTCAGTGTATCTAGGATGATGTCACAATTTATCTTTAATCTTACAGTGGACTATATGCCATGATGTCATAATTTATCTGTAATCTTACAGTGTATATATCATGATGTCACAATTTATCTTTAATTTTATAGTGTTTATATCATGTTGTCACAATTTATTTTTGATCTTACAGTGTCTATATATCATGACATCACAGTGTATATATTATGATGTCACAGTGTATCTATCATGATGTCACAGTGTATCTTATCAGTCACAGTGTATCTGTCATAATGTCACAGTGTTTATATAATGATGTCACAGTGTATCTATTAACATGAAACAGTATACAAAAATGTAGTATTATATTGTGTATGTTTTTCCGTAAAGCCTTCAGCATCACATGATTACACAGTATGTTACTCTGTCATTGGCAGAAACAGGCCGATACATGCTCAGACTCCGGCTTTACTCCAATAATGCCCCTCATCCTTCACAAATGCTTGGTGGAGGGGTCCATTGATGTAGCATTATTATTGCATATTATGAACTTTTTTGTTCAGTAACAAAAAAATATTTAATAATATTACTGTGCAAATATATTTGTATTCACTTTAGTTTTTGCAACAAACAATATAAATACCAATTATATGCATAATAAATAATTGTATATGATAAGATAGATAAGAAAAGAATTCTTTAATTTAGACTATATAGTCCGTACATCTAAATCATGAGTATGGTCTTATCTGACATACAGTGGCCGTCATCCTCATCCACAGTATCCAACAGTGCAAACACAATAAAATATTCCCTGTAATGTACCCCAGCATGAGCACAATTAGGGGCTATGGCAACTGAATTAAAATCCAAGATTGTTATATCATGAAACATTAAACAATTAGTGCCAATATCAGCTCTGCTTTGCATCATTGAAGTACATGATGTACAGTTTTGTTTTATAGTCCCTTCTTTTTCTGCTTTCAGATCGAGACGCAAAAGTTAAGTTTTAAAGAAAATGCCACTGCTAGAACTGATCATAAACGGAAAGACTCGTCAGGTGACAAGAAATAGAACAGATTCCAAGACCAAGCAACCATTTCTTTGTCTTCTAGATATCTCCATGTACATGAATATTGTCGTCACCAAGGTGAACTTGTCAACTGACACAATAGCTACTTGTAGAAGAGGAACAGAATCAGGTCTTCTAGTACCCTAGTAAAAGGTCAAGGTCATCTTGACATTGATATTATATATTGTATATGAGGTATATCACAGTTATAACATGGTAAAGTAATTTTTTTTGGCCACATGTCT
Source organism: Unio delphinus (assembly GCA_029339505.1). Lineage (NCBI taxonomy): Eukaryota > Metazoa > Mollusca > Bivalvia > Unionida > Unionidae > Unio > Unio delphinus. The sequence continues at coordinate 2,069,505 of JAQISU010000036.1, forward strand.
TGAAATGTCTCCATCACTGAGGTTCAGTGTATGCTTAATTTTGATTACTTACAAGATTAAATTTTTGGGACAATATTTACATTTTTAGAATTAAATACTCATGAGCAAGTGAAATTACATAATTAGCTTATTATCATTTTTGTAATCAAAATATAAGTTTAGTTTTCAGAAATAAATGTTGCATTAGTAACTCACTGATAAATGCATAGATGACCACACAGTTTCATTATAAGGAACGATTAAGTATTTTCTAAGATCAGATTTTTTTTCCTCGTTACCATGTTAAAATGTAACAAATCAAACTTTGAGTTTTCTATTCATCTGTTAATGTTTCTATAATATAGACTTAAAGTTTTCGCTATAATACTTTTCTATTAGTGTTATTTCAGGTATCGACAAAACAAAGTCTTTAAAATCACTTTTTTTTTGTGTGTGGATTTTGTATGTATATGTAGATACAAAGATCTGCAATTGTATCCTATTTGTCAACTGGGTGGTTTTGAAATCCTTTTCTTGAAAATAGAAAGTTGTAGAAGAAAATAAATCACTGTTGTCACCCTTTTTTTGCAGAGATTTAGTTAACATTGAGTTGACATTTCAATGTGGGGACGCTATTTGTTTAAACCTTTGATATTTAACATGTATTATCATTTCTTAGTTCTTGCTCTGTTGTAAAATAGAAATCATGTACATCATTAGGCAGATTGTATCTAGCACTTGACAGATCAACACGTGTACATCATTAGGCAGATTGTATCTAGCACTTGACAGATCAACACGTGTACATCATTAGGCAGATTGTATCTAGCGCTTGAAAGATCAACACATGTACATCATTAGGCAGATTGTATCTAGCACTTGACAGATCAACATATGTGCATCATTAGGCACATTGTATTTAGCGCTTGACAGATCAACATCTGTGCATCATTAAGCAAATTGTATCCAGCGCTTGAAGGATTGACATGTGTGCATCATTAGGCACATTGTATTTAGTGCTTGACAGATCAACATCTGTGCATCATTAGGCACATTGTATCTAGTGCTTGAAAGATCAATACATATGCATCATTAGGCAAATCGTATCTAGTGCTTGAAAGATTGGCACATTCTGTTACTTTTCTGTGATTATGACTTTCACACAATGACATGAAGATGCAAAAATATATTGTTGTTATATTTCCTTAAAATAAATACTTGGCAAGTACCAATAAATTTCCCAAACAGAAAAAGTTTTGTGTTTAACAACTATCAACTTACTTATTTTCCAATTCCTGGTATTTATGTAAGCATTTTGTTTTTTCATGCAATTTAATATTTAAATGATGACATAATTTTTACCTCACCCTGTAGTGCTCCCAGAGGTTTGCTATCCAATTAAGCATGATATATCTACTCCTGTCATTCATTTATTATTGTATTGGTCAAAATAACATGCATATTAATGTTTAGTGGAGACCCACAAGTTTTTAATTTGACTCCAAATGTTTATACTAAGGCTTGTTTTCTACTGAATTGGACCCTCAGTTCCAACAATAAAGCTTTTATTGCTCTCAGCCTTGTATCCTCATGAAAACAATGAATTCACTGGTATTTCTATTGTACATGTGAGATTGCATGCAAATTATATAAAATTTTAATCTGAATAATGCATGTTGTTTCATAATGCTTTAAAAGTATTTATTATGAAATATAATACTTATTCTGCTTTGTATTTTTAATGGTTGTCAGAATTTTGTTTCTAAGATAGGAGAGGCAGAGGATATGGTACATATTTGTATAGATGTGTATTTCATATATATATATATATATATATATATATATATATATATATATATATATATATATATTGTATCCTTTTCTTTTCTCTAGCTCATTGTAATTTAAGATATATCTTGTACATATATTCATTGCTTGTCTGTAGTAGTTTCCGCTTCAGTCATGGAGGTGCCACAGTTGCAATTGCACACCTACATTTCATTGATGTACAATGGTAACTTGTTCCATATTGCTATTTGATATATTGGTGTCTTAAGATAAAGCCATCTTATAAAAGAGTGTATTAAACTGTTAGTCTACCTTTAAACTGATAGTCAATCCTTAGACCGATAGTCTACCATTAACCGATAGTCTACCATTAGACTGACAGTCTACCATTGAACTGATAGTCAATCCTTAGACCGATAGTCTACCATTAGACTGACAGTCTACCATTGAACTGATAGTCAATCCTTAGACCGATAGTCTACCATTAGACTGACAGTCTACCATTGAACTGATAGTCAATCCTTAGACCGATAGTCTACCATTAGACTGACAGTCTACCATTAGACTGATAGTCTACCATTAAACTGACAGTCTACCATTAAACTGAGTCTACCATTAGACTGACAGTCTACCATTGAACTAATAGTCAATCCTTAGACCGATAGTCTACCATTAGACTGATAGTCTACCATTAGACTGACAGTCTACCATTAAACTGATAGTCTACCTTTAAGCTGATAGTCTATCATTAAACTGATAGTCTACCATTAGACTGATAGTCTATCTTTAAAATGATAGTCTACCATTAAACTGATAGTCTGCCTTTGAAGTCTACCTTTAAATTGATCATTAAACTGATAGTCTACCATTTGACTGATTGTCTATCTTTATAGACAAACCCTTTGTAATAAGGTTCTGTTGTAATTTGATGTCAATTTTTCAACACCAATGCTGTCATGATTGTTCTGATATATGTCCAAATAATTTTGCTTCAAAGAATGTGCATATATATACATTTCATGAATTTTAATCAAATCCATATTCAGATATCTTTGTGAATACGTTGAAGTTTTATGTATATCATATGACATTGTTTTCATATTTTAATTGCAGTTCCTCATTTGTAGTTTTTCACAGCTCCATCACTGTCTTAATCTTTAAGCGCATTCAGAGAATGTATTCAACTTCAGGAGTCATTGATTAATTTATAATTTCAACAGATTATACCCATTGTACTTCAGGAGTCATTGATTAATTTATAATTTCAACAGATTATACCCATTGTACTTTTTTAACTAGGACTGTTAATTAATGAATAACTGCTTTCATCCATCAAAACAAAGCAATCATTTTCATTTTCACTTTCTTTTAAAACAAATCATTGTCAGATTATCAACTTTGGAAACAGATACAATGTGTTTTGATTGGACATTGCTGGAATATATAGTAATCTATGAAAAACCAGAGTGACTAACATATTATGTTATACTTAATTAGATGAATACATCACAATTACCGTTCTGTCTTTTTTTTTTTAAATCCAGCCTTAAAGTGCTTTGATTGTAAAAAAGTTAGAAGTAATGAATTTATTTATACAATTACATTTTATTCAGAGGTTATCACCCTTTACATTTTTACTGTGTTGTGATTATGTAGCAGAATTTGTGTAATTTACTTTGTGCGCCAGTGAAAGGGAGGTAATTCCACAATACTGAAATCTTGTCATTGGAATATATCTCCATATTTTAAGATAACTATATCATTTATAATTTTACAAATACTGTCTTGCCAGTGAAAACAAACATTGCCTTAAATCAGATACCACGATTTGACACAAACAGTACTTCATAATTTTAAAATCCTTTTTTCAGGAGAACTAATCTTTAAATTTTAAACCAAGATTTGAAAGCAATACACTAGTATAAAATTTATATTATCTAGAAATATCATTGACATGTTGTGACTTTGAAGAGAAAAACTGCATAACTGCTCGTCATGTTTCATGTATTTATCCTGATTAAAGTTAATTTTTTTTAAAATTTCTTTTTAAATCTTAGATCTAAATTGGTATTTATTTTTTGTATGTTACATGTGACTTGTTCCTTGCCTGTTTGACTTCCGTTTTAAAGCACTAGATCTCCAAAGAGTTATTTTGATTCATTTTTCTTTGCAATTTGTTTCATATATATATATATATTATTTGTCCAATCTTAAAATTTTATTTAATTAAAAACTGAAATTTTTGCATGGAAGTTATTCAGAGAAGTTAAAACTTTTGATGATGGTTGAGGCTATTCACATTTTAATAAGATTATATTTAACTCTTCATAGAATAAAATATGGACAAATTTATGCATCTTCTTATACTCAGCATAACTCAAAGGATTTGCTGATAATCACCGTCACATATTCTCATGTCTGTAACATAAGAAAATTTAGAACCATCAAAAATTTGAAACAAAATATCAACCTGCATTACTTCAAGTTTTTAACCTTGAACTTTTTAACCTTTCACCTCAAAAGACAAGATATTTTGCACTGAGTACTGTGTTGTGGTCCTGGAGACAATAATGGTCCTAGAATGGTCCCAGTGTTTAAACAGAAGGATTATTGTCATGGTTACTTGACAACCAAGGGTTTCACAAAAACTAGTACCCTATGAAAAATTGTACTCAACAAAATATGGTAGCCTATTAAATATAGTGAATTCCAAGAATTGAAAATAGTTATTACCTTTATTTAAAAATTAGATTAGGTATTTTATAACTGTCACAACTGTACTGATTAATATACAGGGTTAATGTTAAAAGACAGTTTATTCAAAGATGGAATCTTTTTAATTGTTTCATTTAAGAAGAAAAAATTATGTAATTTTTTAAGGTGTCATTAGGATATGTTTGGAGTTTTGTTTTTTTTTCTTGCATAAATGTTCCATATTTATGGCAGTGTATTTTTTCTTGTGTTTTTTTTTTAAATGAGTTTTTTTTCTTCTTACAATCTGGTTTGAATAGGTTTTAGATTCAAGGGATATAATAATGGGGGTTCAGTATATGTAAGCATGTTGGAAAAGTCAAGAATGTTGGTATTTTATTATGACTAATTATGTAGTAGATATTTGTATTGCTATATCCATTGTTGGCTTGTAGTTTGTGACCAACCTGTTTATTAGCAATAAAGTTCTGTCATTTCATTTTTGAGATTTTTTTCTTCTGTCTTTATGTGCACTGACTATATTCAGTAAATAATGTATTTAGTTCATACTCCATCAGTTATGTCCACACATCGTGTCTGCCGATAAATATTGAATTTCCCTTTTAGAGTCTATAACTTACTACTTATAATTTATTAGTAACTTGTTAGGGTTTAGTGAGTTTAAACCATTTTTATATGTATACCATAAGGCATACCATTTCAGCATGTTGTCCATCCACATGTTAAAGTTTGGTATTTACATAATACCTTTAGTAGTCAATCATCTACTGTTTCCAAATTCACTTGATGGTCTGTATTTGAGATTAACATTATTGGCATCAGGCTCAAACATTTGCAAGACGAGGTGAAAAGTAGGTAGATGAAACTGAAAGAAGGTAAATGGATTCTGTAAAATAAATCTGGTACCAGTTCCCAAACTTTGTAGATGGTTTGCACTTGGGGCAGTCAGGAACCCTTGTAGTTTCAGATTCATGAGCTCAAAAGTCAATTTCTCTGACTCAAAGAAGCAAAATGAATGTCAACACAATGATTCATGAGCTCTGCTATTTCCAGTAAAGAAAACATTTGATAGGTTTCACTTGAGGTAAGGTATAACTCATCAATTTTATTGCTAAAATGTGTTACACCTCAATGTTCTTAAACTAAGCATAAGAAAAGCAAACTCGTCAAGTTTAGTAAATAATTCAGTAATTTGTAAAATGAAAATTTAAGAAGAACTTACAACATTGTGAATTATAACTACAAAAGAATTGAGTCTTCAAAAATGTATTCTAGATCTTGAATGTGATGATGTGCCGATATTCTTCAATTTGCTGGCTTTCCAACAGTCATAATGTATCACATTGGCATAATCAGAATATCTTTAAATGAATTCACAATAATTCCAACAGTAGTGTTTGAGATTCAATCCCATGAACATGCTTTAATTCTAATAAAAAATACCTCATATTATAAAGAAATATTTACACAATAAAGCATGATAAAATAATAAACATACATAGCAATTATTTTGTGAATGTCACATAAAGCAATATGGTACTTGTATATATGCGAAAATACATCTGAATTTGGATTATATTTTCCCTTGGTAAGCCTAATATTACTCTTGTATTCCTACAACATCAATCTGGACCTCAAAAATATCTTATTTTTGTTTTTCATTATGTTAACAAAAGTCGGGCGGTTGTGATCTCTAAATACTATATTAATAGAACAAGCTCAAATATTATTTACTTCGAAATATTGCAAAGCCAATATTAAAGCTAAACATTCCCTCTTGATGGTGGAATAATTTATCTGGTATTTGTTTAATGTTTTAGAAAAATAGCACACTGGATGATCCACGCCATTTCTGTCTCTTTGAAACAATATTCCACAAACCAGTACATGAGTTACATCAACATAAATTTTAAATTTGGTGAAATTTGGCGTTAAAAGAACTTTTCTACTCTTAAGTATGGCCTTTAATTGATCATGACCCACCTGATAGTTGTCAGACCAATGCCATTTGTTTTTTTTACTCTTCAATTTGGTCAGGGGTGGAGCAATTATCAAAGATTGCAGCCACATTTCTGAATATATCATGCCATACCCAACATGGTATCGGTTGCTTTATACTCTTGGGCACTGAAATCAGTAGCCCTGACCTTAACTTACATAGGTGTAACAATGACCGTGCCCACAATATGTCCTTAAAACTGGTGGCAGAGGCTGTGGTTGTGGCGGACGTGGCTTAGGTGCTGGTACTGGCTGTGGTAGCGTTCTTACCTCATACTTCACCTCACACAATGGTTTCAGCTTGAGGTGAGGTAGGATTCTTTCTTCCTTTTCATTTTTTTTTTCTTTGCTTCTCCTCTTCTTCTGTTCTGGCTTCCTCCTGGATCGTCTTCATAGCCAGGTCATTCATGATAAACAAGGTATACTTCAGGTGCATCTGAAGTTTGAGACATTTTGAAATTCTTCTCATCTTCTTTGCAGCTGACAGGTCAACGATGGGTGGCCAGATTGACGAGCGCTTATTTTATGTGTCAAGCGCGGACATGACAAAAAACATCCCCTGTTAACAAAATTCACAAGATGAATGCAAAAAAAAAAACATGGAAAGCGTCGACCTAAACAAGAATACTAGCCTTTTTGCTTAAAAATACTAGCTACAAACACAATCATACAATTTGACAAGCAACGGAAACGAAATGCTTGTAGACACACTTCTAACAAAGTCAAACAAACTATGTGCTTATAGAAACACTATTATTTTCTAACTTACTAACTTAAAATTGGCAATTAAACTAATATCTCTTTTCCAGAGTATCAGGGTCGTCCTTAGAATGGCTACTTTGTGTCGACGGGGAGTTATGGCAACGTTTTATCTTTAAGCTTTCGTCTGTGTCTGTCGGTAAGAAAAGGATAAGTCTTTCGTGTCTACACAACAGTCCACAAATCTTCTGTTTGACGTTTGCTGCTGATGCCGGTGTTGCTGCTCTATCTGTTCTCTCTGCCTGTACTTCTCCGTCCACTCTTACTTCTCCTTTCGCCTAGTGTTTGGCAAAACAGGCGACTAAATGTTGTTCTTGTTCTCGCCATCTGGACATTCACTACCACGTCCTCTTCGTCTTTGTCTTCGGGTTCTGCTTCATCTGAATCTTCCCATTCGATTTCCATAGATTCTCCACCATTAAAAGAAGGATACGTGTCTGCCATAGTTTCTAATAGTCTGTCAAAGTGTTTATTTCTATGGTATTGTCGAATTCGGCTTACAGGATGACGTTAAGTCGTTGACCGTTTATGTGACATCTTCTGCAAACTAAAGTTCCATACAAAGTTGACCGGATTTTATTGGGTGGAAATGTCGCTCGTCGCTGCCTTCCTCTGGAGTGTAATCAAAAGCCAAAAAATTATAACCTCATGCATGATCTTCGTACGCAATGCCGAGACTGGTGTTGGTTCCTGGCTGTCCCGTGGCTTGGTATATGGACAAGTACGATATCAAGTAATTCTTCTGGGCAAAGGTAGGTTCGAAGGGTCTGGCACACGAGATTTTACTATCGCGACTGACTTCGATGTTGGGCACGCTGTATTGCTTAAACAAGGAAAGCATTTTGATCGTGGAATCCGTTGATGCTGCATTTCTAACGATCGGCCAACTGTCCTTGGAACAGATGGTCTTCGATTATGGATCGGAGTTCAGCAGCAATAGTGAAAGATTTTACTTCACTCGGCGTATCGGATACTTGGTAGTTGCTATGCCCAAAGTGTGACTGATATCGTTTCCCACTTTAGCTATCATTTCCACACAATGCACATAGAACATGGCTTTTTGAATAATGGTTTTGTATTCGTTGGCATGGGCCATGAAATGAAAATCGGTACTGCTACGACTCATTCTCTAGCGGATATCCACCGCATTCAGCAAATACTTCCATTGTAACCAAATGTTCAAATGCAAACGATCCAACAGTTATAAACTACGTCCTTGCAGGTTTTTCTTTCAACGGTCGTTAAAGCCAACATTGTGAGGATTGTCATCTGTCAAAACTGTGTCGCTAAACTTGTTCTCACCTGCTGTGTCAGGTTTCCAAACCACTCAAGCATCCAGACGAGTGGTCCTGGCTTTTTGCCTGCACGTCAAGAGATTTTCCAAATACAAAACAACATCGCTGAACAAAGAATGCATGCATTAAATGACGGGAGCTAATCTAGCATAGGAATTGGTGTTGTCTATTTTGATCACGTTGAGTTTCAGATAAATTAACTGCTTTTCTAATCAATGTAATTTTTGGGCTATCCTCTGAATTTAAATTCGATGGTAACTGAATCCGTCAAAGAGGAGACGGGATGCAATTCGACCTTTTGGGATTCTTGCATCGTCATCATAGTGGGCGACATATTAATCAAATCCATTTTCGACTTGTAACAGACGCAAGACTCTCGGTGCATAATTTTTCAGTCTCCACCACATCGGAGTACACAAACATCAAAGTCAGTCATTGCTTCAGTTCTTTCGGGAATTAAATAAAAGAATCTGTGTAGGAAATAACCGGTATTCGTTTTTCTATATCATTCCCATTCTTATATCAACGTCTCCACCCAACACGTCAAACAATTCATGAAAATTATAATGGACACCACTTAAGCCTCCAAATATTTGATCAGTTTGCGAAGAGCCACATTATGGTACACAATGGTAACACGTCTTCTGACACTCTCCAAGGCTATGCCAAACATATTGAACCTGGTAGCAATCGTGTTCACCAAATGTTGGCCGCTAAAATAATAGCCAGGGAGAATTATAATTATATAGGTTGTCTGTTTAGTTTGCGAATTTTATGTTTTATTCTCATATTTTAGACGTGTATTTTTTTGCACTTGCTCGTCATGAACTTCGACCGTTATAACATTTTGATTTGGAATGATATTTAGGACTTGTGTATGGTGAATGATTTCTACCAAATCCACTTACCAATGGGAATTCGTGATCCAATTGGATGGCTTGAGGTAATGTGGCCGTGTAACAACACAAAGTGTTTGACAGGAACACCTCCATGGAACTTTACTGGGTAACGTTAAGTAAAAATTGTTTTTTGTTGTTCATAATTCTAGAGTTCTGCTGTCCAAAGGGTCATAAAGCATCCGTGCCTGGGCTTCGACTCCCACTACAATAATTAATGTACAATGTACAGCATCTCTGTCTGGGTTTCAGATCCTAACATATCCATTAACATTAACCTTACATTTTATGAGCAGCCTGGGATGAACTTGTGTCTGCGCCAACTCTGACTCTGTGTCCCACATTCCACTAAGTACTCAAACTTGCTGGAAAATCTTCTCCAGCTCCTAATTCCACATTTGTTCGCATATTGCCACATAATCTCACCTCTGTCTGCGTATGTTCGAGTCTCAGATTCAGCCAATGTGGATATGTGAGAAAGCTTGCCAGTAGCTTCTCGTGGGTCGGTGATTCTCTTCGGGATTTTCCCTTTATTCTTCCTTCACCATTAATACTGGCCGCCATGTATAGCCTATCGTGTGCTGAAAAATGGCGTTAACCCTACAACATTACCCTTTTATGTTACTTATTTTAGAGCATAGACTTGTAACAATAGTAAATAGCCGAATATACCAGAGTCGCTTATTTAGTGGCTGTTGAGCGGAGTGCACTCTATCAACTCTAAGATAAGAGGGTATCAAGTCTGTAAACGACAGGTCACTAAATAATGTACCAGTCTGTGTAGGGCATTTCCTCTCAGTCACGTGTTGCAATGTTTCCAAGCCAAACTAACACATAGCCGCTTCTGTATGGTCAATGACCAATATTACTTTAAACAAGATGACAATTTGTGATTCTGTGTGCGAGATACAAAACACAAAAAAATACTAAGTAATTAGATTTAATTTTATTTTCAATACATTTTTGCTGTCCTAAAAACAACATATTTTATCAAATAAAATGACAAATTATTTCTATGACAGAAAGTGGTGCACAACAAATTTAGCTTTAAAAAATGGAATTATTAATTAGTACATAGAAAATAAAGATTAAAGTAAAAATTAAATCATTGAGATATATAACTAGAATATACAGTAAAAAGATTTTAAAAATTGAAATCATCAATTTAACTACATGAATAAATTATAAATATCTTCAAGTCTCTGTGTCATAAACAAAATTATTTTCGGTAAATATTTTCCTATTCATTCGCAAAGTTCTTAAAACACCTAAAGTCGAATCAATTATTAAAAGATGACGATATGAAAGGTTATTTAATTCAAATAGATAGATAATTGCGTTTTTTTTTAAATTAGTTAATGTATCTGGATTTAGTTACTCTGTTTAGCAGTCTGGACGAACTAGGAGTAAAATCTATAAAAGTGAGGCAACACGGGAAAATAAATCGATATAGACGTTCGATATAGACGTTCGATATAGCTGATACTTCAATCCAATTAGATTTCAGAATGTCAACCTTGGCAGCATGGTTATAATAAGTAATGGGCCAAAAAAATGTATCCTTATACCTCCTGAATGCCCTTTATCCGTCACCTGAGATAAATATATAAAAAAAAAAAATTATTTCAATCGATATAATAATATTATTTATTTATATTTTTGTGTTTTGTGATACTTCCTTATATACATTTATATATATATATATATATATATATATATATATATATATATATATATATATATATATATTTAAGTGTGTGTGTGTGTGTGTGTGCAAATATGTAAATAGTAATAACAAAAACAAGGACAATTTTATCAAGTTATCGTGATTTCATGTGATACTTTTTATTATTATTATTATCATTATTATTATTAGTAGTAGTAGTAGTAGTAGAAGTATTTCTTTGGATGAAAAAGAAGAAATAGAACAAGATCAAGAAGAAGAAGAAGAAGAAGAAGAAGAAGAAGAAGAAAGGATAAGGAAACAAAACAAGAAGAACAACAAGAAAAAGAACGAGATAAACAAACAGAAAGAAAAAGAGACGGATGTCACGTTGAGAAAGAATAATATCCACACAGGTGTTCACATTTGAATTGTGATAATAGTCTTACCTTTCTTGGAGTGTAATCCAGCGTTTGTTGTGCAAACTGTGTACGTCCGTCTGGAGATGTTGCCCTCAGTGTCACAGTACTGGAATATATGTGAGAATATGAAAAAAGAAATATGCATTTCATTTGGCTTTGCACGAAAAATATGCTTTAAATTTCAGCTATCTTGACATTCAAGTGAGCATGTTGGATTAAATGATATTGGTATTAGCAAAAACATATTGCCATCACAAAAATGTCATGAAGTCGATGAAACATATTGCCATTACAAGTATGTCATGAAGTCGATGAAACATATTGCCATTACATGTATGTCATGAAGTCGATAAACTATATTGCCATTACAAGTATGTCATGAACATATTGCCATTACAAGTATGTCATGAAGTCGATAAACTATATTGCCATTACAAGTATGTCATGAAGTCGATAAACTATATTGTCATTACAGGTATGTCATGAAGTCAATAAATCATATTGCCCTTGCAAATATGGCATGAAGCCGATAAACATATTGCCATTACAAGTATGTCATGAAGTCGATAAAACATATTGCCATTACAAGTATGTCATGAAGTCGATAAAACATATTCCATTATAAGTATGTCATGAAGTCGATAAAACATATTCCATTATAAGTATGTCATGAAGTCGATAAAACATATTGCCATTACAAGTATGTCATGAAGTCGATAAAATATTGCCATTACAAGTATGTCATGAAGTCGATAAAACATATTCCATTATAAGTATGTCATGAAGTCGATAAAACATATTGCCATTACAAGTATGTCATGAAGTCGATAAAACATATTGCCATTACAAGTATGTCATGAAGTCGATAAAACATATTCCATTATAAGTATGTCATGAAGTCGATATAACACATTGCCATTACAAGTATGTCATGAAGTCGATAAACTATATTGCCATCACAAGTATGTCATGAAGTCGATAAACTATATTGCCATTACATGTATGTCATGAAGTCAATGAATCATATTGCCAATACAAGTATGTCATGAAGTCGATAAAACATATTGCCATTACATGTATGTCATGAAGTCGATAAAACATATTGTCATTAAATGTATGTCATGAAGTCGATAAATATATTGCCGTTACAAGTATGTCATGAAGTCGATAAATATATTGCCAATACAAGTATGTCATGAAGTCGATAAAACATATTCCATTATAAGTATGTCATGAAGTCGATAAAACATATTCCATTATAAGTATGTCATGAAGTCGATAAAACATATTCCATTATAAGTATGTCATGAAGTCGATAAAACATATTCCATTACAAGTATGTCATGAAGTCGATAAAACATATTCCATACTAGGTATGTCATGAAGTCGATAAAACATATTCCATTATAAGTATGTCAGGATATCAATAAGAGCTACAATCATGTCCAGAAACGTTTTAGTGCTGTGTTATGTATATTTAATTTTCAATGGTTGATATTTTATTATACATTTTTTATATTCATGATATGATTTGGAAAATTATATGTCGGACTTATTTTTTTCCAAAATAGAAAATAGCTTCATATAAGTGTGGATTATCTATTATGATTATTATCTAACCTGAGTCAAGAACATTGTTCTACCACATTATAAGTATAACTAAGATTTTATTTTGTAAATATTAGGAACCTTCTAGAAGGTTACTTTCAATTAGGTAATAGTTTGGGTTTTGTTTAGAAATTACTAGATGTGGCCTGAAGTCAAGTAAATGACTATAATCTTATTTTTTTAGAAATTATTTATTCTTGTCTAAAAATCAATCGTAATAGGACTCAAATTTTATTTATTCAAATGATATATTCTTGTATTACGATCTGAGCAAAATCAATCGTAATTGGACTGGAATTTTATTTATTCAAATTATTTGTTCTTGTCAAAATCTATCTCATCAGAACTGGAATTTTATTTATTCATATTATACATTCTTGTATTATGATCTGAGCAAAATCAATCCTATTAGGACTGGAATGTTTTTTTATTTATTAAAATTTATTTATTCACTGGAAATTCAAAGTGATTAGCAAAAATAATATTATTGGAAATAGAAACTTGGATTTATAAAGAAATCAAATAAGAGTATAGTCTTGGATTGTATTATTGTGATCCAACAAAAGACAATAATAAACACAACACCGGTAACCACACTAACGTCTCCAATTATAGCGTTAGATTTACTTGGACTTCCGCTAAAGTTTATTCAATACTTTAATTATTTTGACTTCTGTCTTTAATTCTGGTATTATTTGGGATTATGTTCATTTTCACTTTTGATTCTGTGGAAAAAGTTTTTTCTTCAATTGTACTAAGCTTGTTGCTTGTTGCTCTTTTCCATCACTTCTTTTAAGATCAAAGAGTTATAAAATCTGTCTATTCTTATGAAGTAGATATGAGCTATAATCATATCCCAAACAATGTATGTGCCGTCTATACATCAGATGTTGTTGGTATATGATGTGCGTTCTCCAATACGTATGAAGTTGTCGCTATGTTATGTTCTATCAATATATAAAAAAACGTGTCAGGTTAAAAGTCAGTGCTGTCCATACATACGTGGTCGCTATGCATGTGCTGTCAATAAAGAAAAGGTTGTCGGTTGAAAAGTCTCTGCTATCCATACATATGAAGTTCTCGATATGCTATGTGCTGTCAATACGAATGAAGTTGTCGGTATATGGAGAGAGAGAGAGAGAGAGAGAGAGAGAGAGAGAGAGAGAGAGAGAGAGAGAGAGAGAGAGAGAGAGAGAGAGAGAGTGTGTGTGTGTGTGTGTGTGTGTTCAACCCTTCTTAACAAAGGGTTTCATTCATAACGGTGTAGATACGGTTACATCTTGGGGAATGAGGTACGTAATCGATGGAAGGAAATGATAAAGCAAAGCTGCTCTGACTCTATGAACGAATTAATTCTGTGCAAATCGCTCATATATTTACACGCAATTTGTTTTCGCTCATTTCGAATCAGAACAAGGCTCTCCAACAGGAACCGTGTGTATCATCGCGATTAACTTACACATTAGGAATCTAATAATTTGCCCGTTCAGCAGCTTCCCACCAAGTCTAAATTGCTGACCTTTTAGTTCATATAGCACCTGCTCGTAAAGCGCGTTTTTTTTTGTTTTACAAAATATCAAACAGTTTTAATACAGATACAGATAAAGTAATCTCAATTTATGTTAGCAGAAAATTACTTTCAAAATCATTTAATGAAAAAAATTATTTTAATACACTTAGGAGAAATTTTTAGTCTTAATGCTTTTACTTACAAATGTTGTCCTAATACTAATAATATTACAGAAAAAGTTACATTACCTGTTCTAGTATTATTAAAATAATAGAGAAGTGCAACAGCACTGTCAGTAGCATTACAACAATATTAATGTAATACAATTGTAATACTAGTAGTGCTGCATAGTAACGTCAAATTTTTATACTAGTAATGTTACATTGCAGTAAAATGTAATACCAGAAATGTTAGTTATAGTAATGTACCAATGTAACACCGGTAACATTGCAGCAATATTGATATCGAATTGTAATATGTGTAGTGTTACATAATAAAGTACATATGTAATACCATAATTGTTACAGCACTAGTAAGGTGCAATTGTAATACTAGCGGTGTTACATCAATAGTAACACACAATTGTAACAGAAGTAATGTTCTAACAATAGTATCAAACCACTATAATACAAGTAATGTTCTAACAATATTATGAAACCACTATAATCCAAGTAATGTTCTAACAATATTATCAAACCAGTATAATGCAAGTAATGTTCTAACAATATTATCAAGCCACTATACTACAAGTAATTTTACAATAATAGATTTCGTTCCAAATGAAAACACCATTGTAATTGAGTAGGGAAAATGTCAAGCCCTGAAATTGGATGAGTAAAAGTCACTGACATACAAAATGCTTTGTCAACTACAAACAATCAATGTACTTGGTAACTCACCTCGCCATACCGGTAGGTGTTTTGGGGTCGATATTAACCGTTACAGTGCCGTTTTTAACCTCATTCTGTCCAACTGTTAAGGAGGTAGGATTTACTGCTGGGACAAACATCTAACAAGAGACAATGTAAGAAAATAAATATACAGTATAAACATAAATAATATCTCGAGTGTAGCAATGAACAAAGTTACAGAAAAAACTATATTGTACTTATTGTGGTTTTCTATATATCCGTCAACACATCCGTTATGTATATATTTCAAAGTCAACTGTGCGTATCTGTTGTGTTTATCCATTCTTCAACGTCATTCTTGCAGGAGTTATCTATCTACATGCATACATATATTCTTACTTATCTATCTACCAACCTATCGGTCATCTGTTTCTTTATCTAACTACAGGTTTACCTTTCCACCTATCATCTCCATCTGTCAATGCATTGCATGTGAAGGAAGGAAGGAATGAAGGGATAGGAAAAAGGAGGGAAAAAACTCACGAAGTTGTCGGTCATGGCGGTAATACTGAATGTTGTGGCAGGTCCAACGTTTTTCACTTCAAACTGCAGACGGAATGTATTTGTAGATAATATTTCGTCTGCAACCCGTGGGACGAGTCGGAGTATCGAGTGAAAGAGAAAAGAAGTTCTAGTCAATATATTAGACCGAAATCAAAGAAACATGTTATCACTCGTATATATAGAAATAGTTCTTGCAGCAATATTGACAGATCGTTTAGAATAGTTTTGCGAGAACTGTGGCTAAAGGCTGTGTATAATTAGACGTTTTGCATGAACCGTGTCTCTTTTTTTGGCTGTGTATAATTAGACGTTTTGCTTAAACCGTGTACAAAGGCTGTGTATAATTAGACGTTTTGCTTATACCGTGTATAAAGGCTGTGTATAATTAGACGTTTTGCTTAAACCGTGTATAAAGACTGTGTATAATTAGACGTTTTGCATAAATCGTGTCTGAAGGCTGTTCGAATAGTACGTTATGATTAAATTGTGTCTACAAGCTGGGTATAATTAGACGTTTTGTATAAATCGTGTCTGAAGACTGTGTATAATTAGACGTTTTGTATAAATCGTGTCTGAAGACTGTGTATAATTAGACGTTTTGCATAAATCGTGTCTGAAGACTGTTCGAATAGTACGTTATGCATAAATTGTGTCTAAAAGCTGGGTATAATTAGACGTTTTGTAAAAATCGTGTCTAAAGGCAGTGTGTGAATAGAGGTTTGCATAAATCATGTCTGAAGACTATGAATAGACGCTTTGCATAAATTGTGTTTAAAGGTTGTGTATAATTAGACGTTTATCATAAATCGTGTCTAAAGGATGTGTATAATCAGATGTTCAGCATAAATCGAGTCTAAGGGCTGTGCATAATTAGACGTTTAGCAAACATCGAGTCTAAGGGCTGTGTATAATTAGACGTTTAGCATAAATCGTGTCTAAATTAGACGTTTAGCATAAATCGTGTCTAAAGATTGTGTATAACTGGACGA
Organism: Unio delphinus; assembly: GCA_029339505.1. NCBI lineage: Eukaryota > Metazoa > Mollusca > Bivalvia > Unionida > Unionidae > Unio > Unio delphinus. The sequence continues at coordinate 2,086,539 of JAQISU010000036.1, forward strand.
TTTTCATAAATCGTGTCTAAAGGTTGTGTATAATTAGACGTTTAGCATAAATCGAGTCTAAGGGCTGTGCATAATTAGACGTTTAGCAAAAATCGAGTCTAAGGGCTGTGTATAATTAGACGTTAAGCATAAATCGTGTCTAAGGGCTGTGCATTATTAGACGTTTAGCAAAAATCGAGTCTAAGGGCTGTGCATAATTAGACGTTTCGCAAAAATCGAGTCTAAGGGCTGTGTATAATTAGACGTTATGCATAAATCGTGTCTAAATTAGACGTTTAGCATAAACCTTGTCTAAAGGGTAAGTGTAATTAGACGCTTAGCATAAATTGAGTCTAAAGGTTGTGTGTAACTCGTAACATAAACAACATATCATTCATGTGTTCATAGATTTCAAAAAGGTTCTTGACAGAGTATGGCATGGCATGTGGCATTATAGGCCACAACGAAGAAGTACAACATGGGTGAAAAGCGACCAATACCAACAGGTAGCTGAACGCCAAGGCTACCAGTGCAGTAATTGCTCAAGGTTCTGTGGGGGACTGGTTCAGACAATAGTTGGAGTACGTCAAGGCTGTCTCATATCATCCACGCTTTTCAATATCTACTTAGAGCCCATCATGAGTGAAGCCCTGGAAAAGCATTGTGGGACAGTCAGCATTGGAGGGCGTAACATCATCAACTGTCGCTTTGCAGACGAAATTGATGGACTGGCAAGCAGTGAAGACGAGCTTGCCACCATTGTGGATAACCTGGATGAAACATCCTCCAGATTTGACATGGAGATTGGCACTGAGAAGACAAAGCTGATGACAAATAGTAGCAAAAAATCTCAACCAAGATTAAAGTTAGAGGACAGAAACTGGAAACAGTGGACCAGTTCAAATATCTGGGTTCCATAATCACCGACGAAGGATCAAGAGCACAAAGTTTGTCACGAGCAGCACAAACAACGGCAGCTATGTCAAAGCTAAGACCCATCTGGAGAGACAAGAATATCTGTCTGAAAACTAAAATCAGACTATTGAGAGCACTAGTCATCTCAGCCTGGACCCTGACAGCAGAATTATAACCAAGAATCCAAGCACTTGAAATGAGATGCAGCTACAGAACCATCTTTATAATCTCTTACATGGACCACATCACAAATGAAGACGTGCGTAACACAATCAGGCACAAAGTTGGCCAATATGAAGACCTCCTGACCACTATCAAAATGAGATAGCTGAAATGGTATGGTATGTCACTAGAGCCAATAGTCTATACGCAATATTATAATATATCTCTGTTTACCTCTCCTTCTGCCACCCTGGAGGCTGCCCTGCAGTACTGCAGGGCAGCCTCCAGGGTGGCAGAAGGAGAGGTAAACAGAGAAACCAGCGGACTAACAACATCAAAGAATGGACCAGGAAAAGTTTTGCGGAGTCACAGGCATTGGCACATGATCGAGACAAGTGGAGAGAACAGGTCAGATGTTCAGCAGCACAGTGCCTCGACGACCAAACTAGGTCAAGAGACTGATGATGATGATGATGATGATGATGATGATGATGATGATGATAACTAGATGTGCTAAAGATTAAATTTGAAGGTTAATTCCATTAAAAGAGGGAATGGTGTTTTAGTTGGGCATGATAATCCTTGAGATTAGCAGAAAATTCGACTTAGTGAAGAACGTTTCAGACAATATTCTCTGGATCGTGCCTATTCTTACCAAATTATGCAATAGATTATACGTTGCTACGCAACATCCAATGCGATCTACATAAGTAATTCGTTATCCGTTTATTTTACGTTATAATGCTGATTGTATATCAACTTATGTAATTTAACTTTTAACCTATAAAATTATAGCAAGCAATGTATTCGATAAACACCACAACAAGTTTCTAAGATAATGAACGATCATCGTCTTCATATGAAACAAGTTGTATGGATCCTCAGGTCTTTAGTTTATATTTTTTTTAATTAACGTTTTACAAATAATCGTTTTTTTATGTGACTTTATTTCAAGCCAATTGATATTGTGCATGGTGAGAGGACATAGACTGATGACTGATTAAAGAAAGTTATTGGATTCATTGGTTAGATATTGTGTATCCAAATGACATTACTATATCAAGGCACTGTATATAATTGATGAAAACTTTCATATATATATATATATATATATATATATATATATATATATATATATATATATATATATATTATTTTTTGTTATTACATTATAATTGCATGTACAAGGTAACAACTTCATTAATGATGGTGAAGAGGGGTCATTAGAATGTTATTTTAACCTCATTAAAATTCTAAAGATTTTAAATGCTCTGATTTTTTAAACAATCATCATTAGCAATTGGACAGTATTTACTAGAAAAATATTAGGAAAACTTAATTTGATGTATTCACGATATGAGTAATTACTTTTCGCGACATGAAAAATCACCACGTTTGTGACTTGAAAGACCTTTAGATTTGCACTTAGTAACATTAACGCCATTGAGATTTGTACTAAGACACATTAATGCCATTGAGATTTGTCCTTAGTGACATTAAAGCCTTTGCAATTTGATTTTAGACACATGAACACTGTGAAGGGGCATAATTATGGCGATCTATCATTAATAAATTAGTTGAGACCAGAAAACCATTAGATAGATTTATGGAGACACGCACGTGTCATATCGCATACTGCTGTGTACGGTGATGTTTCTTTATAGTGGGACTGTTGTTACTAATTAGAACCTTTGTTTATTCAGCAGCCAGACTGACTGCTAGAGATATGCTAAAGTTTATTTTAATGTGAAAGTTGTCAAGCTTGAGACACCGTAGAAATTATGTTACTTCAAACGACCTGATCAGGCTGACTCGACGTTAGCGACTCTAAAGAAAGGGTGCAAAGGCATTTGATTCTGATTGGTCAGGTTAAACAAGAGGTGTGTTTTCACACAAAATCGCATAGGATTTAATATCATCCTTATTTAAATGGTAATTAATCTAAACTTTTCCTGCACGAGGATAGAGAGTAAGATAATCAGAGAGAGATACCGAGAGGAATTTGAAAGAAATTCATTCGTAAAAAGTGTGGTCCAGGCAAGCCGCCAAAAACTGCTTGGGTGACGAAAACCACAAAGGTATAGTGTCGCAATTCCATGTAATTTGTTGATGCGTTTTTTATAATGTTTGCTTTAGTCTATATGTCTTGCATGATTTTATCTAATACATTTGTATAATAATGTGCTTTTGAATTAAAGCAATGGTGAGTTATGCTCAGTAAGTCGTACATTAATTCTTAGATAAGTCGACTAATTGTTTTCTCTGTTGTCGTGTTAGCATAAAACACTCGTTTAAGTTATGAATAGAAATTCTTACATTAATTCTAAGATATGTTTGAAGTATTGTTTAATTTGTCATCTTGTTTGCATAATAATTAAGTTCTAAGAATTTGATGCATTACATTAGTTAATACACCGAATTTAGATTTCAAGGAAGATTCAGAGTCAGTGTGTATTAACCGTAAGGCTGGAATGTATTCAATATTGTTGCTGTGTAAATTAAGGCTGGGCCAAAATCCCAAGCCTTGAGTATGGTGCGTTAGTGTGTGAAGTCAAGGCGTAACGAATTACCAATTCGACTAAATCCGGTCATCTGAGGACACGTGGAGTCGATTAACAGCCTTATCATCTGTTTACCACTGATAAAATGTATCTGATTTCCGAACCATGATAATGAAAGTTCTCACCTGTATCAATTATAACGATATATTTAGGAGTTTTTGTTTAATTTCTTGTAAAAAAGAGAAAATAGCTTTTTTGGACGTATTGATGATACGTAAACTGAGACGTATACTAAGGAAAAAAAATAGAGGGAAGTGCAGTGAGATGCATTGTCCAGTGGTGAAATTCTGCATTGTGCTGAAATTCTAACGTGTTCAGAGTGTGTCCTGAGACGGATGGTAAAAGTATCATAGAGCCAAAATTCTGAACAGCAACAGAGGAAACGGAGACTGAGGACTATCAGTTTATGAAATCATGCAAGGCGTTGACTTCGATTGTGTCACTCGATCCTGTGATGAACTAAAGCTATCAGTAACAGATCGGCTAATTTATTTAAATCTATTTGAGTTTTCTTGTAATTCGGTGAAAGCTTATTTTTCTAAAAACTGAGTGTATTCCTAATGAAAGGAAATTTTCACAATTGTTTATGTAATTGATTAAATTGTTTGTTTATCTTTACGTGGGCTCGTATTTGTTTGTTCAATATATCTGCTCAGTTCACTATATCTATTTCCATACTCGAACCGGGGTAATTATATCGAGGGCGGTCATCTCTTAGATAACGAGTACCAGAAAGGGGTGGGTTATAGTATTTATTATTATTATATTTATACAACCCCTTGACAAATGGGGCAATAATAAATAATAAATAATCCATCATCATCATCATCAACCTCCCCACAACAAACACCATTGAGATTTGCACTTAGTGACATGAACGCCATTGATATTTTCCCTTAGACACATGGACGCCATTGAGATTTGCCCTTAGTGACATGAACGCCATTGATATTTTCCCTTAGACACATGGACGCCATTGAGATTTGCACTTATTGACATGAACGCTATTGAGATTTGCACTAAGTGACATGAACAGCTATTGAGATTTGCCCCTAGTGACATGAACGCCATTGAGATTTGCACTTAGTGGCATTAACGCTATAGAGATTTGCACTTAGTTACATGAACGCTATTGAGATTTGCACTTAGTGACATGAACGCTATTGAGATTTGCCCCTAGTGACATGAACGCCATTGATATTTTCCCTTAGACACATGGACGCCATTGACATTTGCACTTAGTGACATGAACGCTATTGAGATTTGCACTTAGACACATGGACGCCATTGAGATTTGCACTTAGTGAAATGAACGCCATTGAGATTTGCACTTAGTGGCATTAACGCTATTGAGATTTGCCCTTCGTTACATGAACGCCATTGATATTTTCCCTTAGACACATGGACGCCATTGAGATTTGCACTTAGTGACATGAAAGCTATTGAGATTTGCACTTAGTGACATGAACGCTATTGAGATTTGCTCCTAGTGACATGAACGCCATTGAGATTTGCACTTAGTGACATGAACGCTATTGAGATTTACACTTAGTGACATGAACGCTATAGAGATTTGCACTTAGTGACATGAACGCTATTGAGATTTGCCCCTAGTGACATTAACGCTATTGAGATTTGCACTTAGTGACATGAACGCTATTGAGATTTGCACTTAGTGACATGAACGCTATTGAGATTTGCCCCTAGTGACATGAACGCCATTGAGATTTGCACTTAGTGGCATTAACGCTATTGAGATTTGCACTTAGTGACATGAACGCTATTGAGATTTGCCCCTAGTGACATGAGCGCCATTGAGATTTGCACTTAGTGACATGAACGCCATTGATATTTTCCCTTAGACACATGGACGCCATTGAGATTTGCACTTCGTGGCATTAACGCTATTGAGATTTGCACTTAATGGCATTAACGCTATTGAGATTTGCCCTTAGTGACATGAACGCCATTAATGTTTTCCCTTAGACACATGGACGCCATTGAGATTTGCACTTAGTGACATGAACGCCATTGATATTTTCCCTTAGACACATGGACGCCATTGAGATTTGCCCCTAGTGATATGAACACCATTGAGATTTGCACTTAGTGGCATTAACGCTATTAAAATTTGCACTTAGTGACATGAACGCTATTGAAATTTGCCCCTAGTGACATGAAAGCAATTTTCACTCCAGACATTCGTTTTCAGTACTCATTGTAATATATACTAAAAAAAATATTTTAAAAAGCAAAAATTCAACAAGAATATGGAGAATAATTCGTATTGCATAAACCGGTTAGAGCCGAATCATTCAAAACAAAAGTTCTAAATTCGTCATTAATTGTCTGTTGATACCGATGGCTGGATACGTCGCCCGCGATTGAAAGCAATTGTTTTGTTTCAGTTTCTCTGAAAGTCAATGCGTATTAAAGGAGACTAGAAATGAAAATTTTTATTTTATAAATGTAATTCTTTACAAATTCTAATTCGAATATAATGTTTAAAAATATAATATCGTGTGCGGATATTGATTATATTGCGAAGAAGATACAATGATTCCGTAAATTGCCGAGTATTTCCGAGTTTTAATGAGACGACAGATCACGTGGTCTCGTGACGTCATACTAGCAAGTCCTCGTATACAAACAGAAACATGGCAAGCGAGAGAGGCCATTGATAACGGTTTTCATCGGAAGTAATTTTTCACACACACAAAAAATCAACACCCCACAAATAAATCTGCGAGGAGGAAATCATACGTAATTAATTTCAACATTAAGAAGCTTCCTTTCTATGATTCAATTACAGTGTATTTTACATGCATGCTACAGTTAGCGTATTGACAAATATGTAAGTATATACATGATTCGTTAACAGAGTACGTACTGTACTGGTCAGTGCTGAAAGAAATGTTTTAAGCACAGGCCCCGGGCTGATGACTTAAATAAACTTACTAGCCCTGACTGAAATTCCACAAACCCGAACAGTTCATATATATTAACTTTCAAGCCGAGAGAAGAAAGAAAGAAAATAAATTCCAGTTTTGGAGGTATTTCCTCCCTATCTCGTAATATCTCTCTTGATTTTTCGCAGTTAACTCCCGATTATTTCAATATGTCTCTCAATTTTCATTTCTCAGAAGAAGAAAATCCATATCTAATTTTTTCATCAAGGGTGCAGTCCACAAATGTCATATTCTATTTTATCACTTGTGAATATTGTAGAGAAGAAATAATTAATATCACAGGACAGTTTTTGTCTTCAGTAAATAGATTAAGATTAAACATTATTCACGTAAATTTCAAATTATTTAACTACTACAGAAGTACTTCTTGTAAAAAAAATTGTCACCAATTAGTTTAAAACCCATGAATTATCACAATGAAGGATGCGTAATTTTCTCTGCAAACAAAATCTCCATTTCCGCCCTAAAAAAAACTCGGCCAGTTAACACCTGACATTCCACTACCATCTATGTAAAGTTTCATTACCATGATTAAATTAAAAGAAGGAATAAAAAAAAATACGACGCAGTATATGTGCCCCTAAAAAAACTAATTCAAAATAAATATTTAATTCAGTAAACAGTGTTACATATCTTAACACTTAAACTAAAGGAAATAGGGTGGGATATAACATGTGGGAAAACAATGGCCACATACATGTACGGTAACGTTTGACTGCAGATTTGAACTCTTAAAATGAAGTCTTTGACATCGAAGTTACAACAAAATTCGGCATCGCTTATTTGCCAATGACTTTCTGGTGCTTACATACACACTCTGTAGCACATGGTTTCTTTGAATTATGTCAGAGGGCCAGTCCATTTCACAACATAAGTGCAATGATAAGGAATAATTGTTAATTTGTTAAACTGCCATTATGTTTGTGTACTTAATTCTAACCTCTAACTATTATGCAGACCAGAAGATGAAAAAAAGGTCTTGTCCTGGGGTATAATAAGGCGTATCACAGGGAGAAATTGCACATCGGGGCAAATAGGTGGGGTCAATAGTCGCCTCCCCCCAATTTCTATTGTCAGCCAGTTAATGTGAAACTTTGATTTTATATCGGATCTCTTTTCTTTTAATCGCTGCTATTTAAACTGCCCAAGGGACAGTTTTATATCAGTTCCAATCATTACAGATTTCCATTTATACATTTTACGAGTAATAGGCATAGACTGAAAGGTTGTGTTTTTTTAAAATAATTTTTTAATATTTTTTTTAAAATTACTTAAATTGTTTTTCTCAAAACACGACCGTGTCAAGGGTTGATAATCTTATTATTATTATTTTTTTAAGCAAAAATTCCATTTGATTAAAGTCAGATCTCAATTATACATAGGACAGTGGTGACTTTATTTAGATTGTAATCTTGAAGAAGAATTTTTTTTTACTCATTTCATCAGCACGATCAGGTGTCGGGCTGTCATATTTGTTATTAGCACTTACTCGGCCTTCTGCCTATTTTCGTAACTCGTACGTTTGACACTCTACCAGGATTTAAAATATACAATGGTATGTCTGGAACAGTTTCAACTTTTAGTCTAGGCTTAGCATTCGTGTATCCTAGAGGTTCTATGTTTTTAGGATCCCTCTGGTAACATTCCTTTGTGAAATGTAATGGGCACGGATTGCTGTATGGTGTTGCATTGAAATCGACTCGCTTGTAATAATGTATCCAGACATTCTTTATCCCTTTATCATTTGGAAAAGGAAAAAAAAATGAACTCCACAGCCTTTTCTATGTATGCTATTACACCCGTAAGCAACGCAAAATGGCATGGTACTCTATATGAAATGAACCTTGCAACTGTAGGTCTGGATGCTGGAGTTGCTAGTATGACGTCACTTTCCGAAAGTAACCGAATAGGCGCTGAAAATATGCATACGAGGTCACGGAAACTCAGCGCCTAGAAGATATGCCTATATCTCAATATTGGCAGTACGGTCGCACACGACGCTTCAGAATCATGTTTTTCTCTGCAGTGTATTTAATATTATTGTATATTTCCACTGGTTTCTAGTCTCCTTTAAGTATAATACACGTTTGATCCCTGCCTTTAAATCTCTGTGCGTGAAACGGTCCAAAATTAAGAATTTCTGCGCAGATAATATTTTACTCTAATCAAGACTTGGTGGCAACATAAGCGGCTTTGCACATATACTTTGACTTGTTCATGTTTACTTAATGAGTAACACTGTATGGTCATTGAACGCTATGCAAATCAGTATTTACTTATTTACTAGTATATAAATAGATTTATGAATTTCAATTTTAAATTCAAAATGGAGCCTGATTCAGTACCATCTTGGGACTCTGGACCACACATTCTCCATTCGCAACTTTGAGGATGGTACATCGAATGTATACCCATAGCTGCCGTTCGTACCAGGTCGTTTTTCTTTACGAAACAAAGATTGTCAGAGAACTTCCAAGTACAACGAACTCTTTTTTTATTCTCTACTTCTCAGTGAAAAAATATGGACCATCGGCTCACTATTACTATTTTTATGAGAACAATTCATCAATATATACTAGTGTGACATTAGCCTAACTATAGTTACCTGTTCCTCTCAGTTCGTTGAGTATGACCTCGATACGTTGTGGATTAACTGGGTTGATGTGGATTCTTGTGAATTTATGATTTGATTTATCCAACCCTTCAACTCCTAAATAAACATTCTGAAACAATAATTTTTATCAAATGTGTTAACGTTTGTTAAAATATTATTTAAAACGGTACATTTCAAACTACTAAAAATCAAAAAGGAAAATCAAGATCAAGTCAGAGATTTACGTGCCCCTCCAAATTCTTATGCAGTTTCAAGTCAAGCCAAACTAGATTATGTTGCGAATATCTTTTTGATCTGAAAGTCGAGTTACCGAGATGGTATTGTAATATTACCATAATCTTTATGCTTCGAAAGTTCTCGAGTTAGCTAGATGGTATTATACTATTACTAAACTCTGTATGCTTCGAAAGTACTCGAGTTAGCTAAATGGTATTATACTATCACCATACTCTGTATGTTTCGAAAGTTCTAGAGTTAGCTAAATGGTATTATATTTTATTACCATAATCTTTATGCTTCGAAAACACTCGAGTTAGCTAAATGGTATTATACTATTACCATACTCTTTATGCGTCGAAAGTACTCGAGTTAGCTAAATGGTATTATACTATTACCATAATCTTTATGCGTCGAACGTTCTAGAGTTAGCTATATGGTATTATACTATTACCATAATCTTTATGCGTCGAAAGTACTCGAGTTAGCTAAATGGTATTATACTATTAACATACTCTGTATGCTTCGAAAGTACTCGAGTTAGCTAGATGGTATTGCAATATAATTCATAATTTCATTCATGATAATTTCACGCACACTCACACACTTTTTGGATTGACAAAATTAGGATATTAATTATCACTTCCGAAATATTTTGGAGAGAACTAAAACCAAAACAAAATATGCTGTGTCATCTTACGATAACCAATTTGTTTATTTTATTACAATGTGTATATCAGGATCTGTTTCCGGAAATCTCAAATATTTCTCAATGACATAACTCGCTGTAACTGTCGTTTTGTTTAGGGTATAACCATAGAGCCTACACCCTTGCTGTTGAGGATTTCCTGACTCTGTGACCCCTTTGATTAACTACAACTATATCTGACCCTGTAACTAAAGCCTGTATTGAGAGAGAGAGAGAGAGAGAGAGAGAGAGAGAGAGAGAGAGAGAGAGAGAGAGAGAGCAGGGGTGATACGGCCCAGACCTAGAAAAGAGAAATTGAAGTAGTGTATGTTAATGAGCCAATGAATACAAATATGATTAAATTATTTTAGAACAGATCTTGAAACTCTTTTAAGCAAAATATATGTTTCATAGCCCCGTTAAGGTCTATATCATGATTGACAAAATCTCTCATCTCTTTTACTATAAACTTTACTTTGTTAAGGACATTTTGCTTCAAGTAAAAAAAATAATGCTCATTTTCTTAAAGAACGGTTATTACCTGGTAAGGAAACGTGAGATTAACTTTATAAGTATTGCGTCTTCTGCCAATTGGTGAATCCAGCGATATACGCTGCAAAACAGTCCCGTTGCTAGGCGACATGGTGATCAGACTGGTCCACTTGCTTACATAGTCTCCACCAACAGTCTCCATCGACACGAAGGAAGGTTGGCCTGTCCAATTCAATCAGTGAACAAACTTAACATTAACATTTTATTTCAAGAAAGAACGAAAACACCTAAAGAAGGATTTACTGAGCCTTCTCAAACTTTTCTGTTTTGCATATGTGAAAATTAACGCAGAGTTTAAAAAATGAAAGAGAATTAGCACATTCGATTTTTAGACTGCATATAAAGAATCTCGTGCGCCAGTTTATGTAGTCTAAATATTACGAGCTATTTCAGGAGACTCTGAGCTGCACATGTTAATGAAAGCTTATAGTTTTTATAGTAATATGCAGCGTGCGTTTGTAAAAATGGTGAATAATTTCTACCATTATGATATATTATGTAAGAGTTAGTATTAATTAATTGAAGAAATTTAGAAGAAATAAATAATTTAATTTGTATGCCAAGGTATCATTATTGTAATTTGCATTCTGAAAGAATTTTCAAGCAATTTGTTAGATCAGCTTATCCAATTCAGTGGTTATGCCTGAGAGAGAGAGAGAGAGAGAGAGAGAGAGAGAGAGAGAGAGATTTTAAGTTTGCCTTAATATGTGGTTACCAATAATAAGTATTAAATGTGTTTTTATTTCTACTGCATCGTCATCATCATCGCCGTCGTCGTCGTCGTCAAAGTCATATTTTTGGACACTTTCTATCTTTTTACCTGCAAAGGGACTTCCAGGGAGGTCTATCCCATCTTTGTCTTTAAAGCTGGAAATGAAATCAACAGAGCTTACACCCTGGACAGTGGCGTCATACAGTTGACTGCCAAGAAGCTTCAACACCCACTGCCCTACAAGAGAAGGGACATCGAAACTGGATATATTGTCATCAAGATCAAGCTATATATATATATATATATATATATATATATATATATATATATATATATATATATATATATATATATATATAGATATATATATATATATATAGATATATATATATATATATAGAGATATATATATATATATATATATATATATATATATATATCTATATCTATATCTATATCTATATATATATATATATATATATATATATATATATATATATATATATATATATATATATCTATATCTATATATATATATATATATATATATATATATATATATATATATATATATGCATGAACCCTTCCACTTTTTTACATTGAAGATTTATATTTTTATACGAAACCTTTGTGAAAATTTGAAGAAAAGATCGTTGTCCAGACAATAGTTGGTCTAGGATTTGAACATCATATATTTTATTTCATTTTCCCAACGTGAGAACCTACATAGTTTTCTATCCTGCAAAAAGGCATCCACCCAACCTAAACACCTCTCTCTCTCTCTCTCTCTCTCTCTCTCTCTCTCTCTCACACACACACACACACACACACACACACACACACACATTAACTTCAAATATATAAGCCTGTTTGTTTTTCTTTCCATTTATCAAGTTCAATCTAATTCAGAAGTAAACAGCATACCAGTGGTAGGCGTGCCAATAGTCAGCACTCTTAGATAGGCACTATCTACGGTCATGTTTACATTCGGATCTCCTGCTGTCACGATTTTTCCTGTAAATATACTCTTACATTTTAAAGTATTTAGTGCAAAACAATTTATGGAAAATTTCGATGTGTAATGGAATATGTGTAATATGTGGAAATTATTTCAGTGTAAGTGTATTCATAATCTAATTCATTGCATTAAAAACTCATGAAAATTCATTCATCTATGCATTATCAGAGTGTTTAACGAGAATTTTGAAGAAAAAAAACAATTGAAAATTGTCACGGAATGGCTAAATTTGTAATTTATGCGCAGTGTTGATGCACAAGTGATTAAATACGCAAAGAATATTCAAATTTGGCGGTATCATGAAAAGTAACTGCTTAACTCATTAAACCCAGGAGGTCTTTGCAGGAGTAGGAAACACATTTTGGGGAGTATTTCTTAATACATCCTAATTCCAACAATATTCCATTAGATCAATGCCTAGTTTTGCTTAAAAGAAATGTTTTCCATTGGTTAGTTTGCTGGCGCATGAGCAAAAGGTGAAAAGTTGAATTTTTTTTTTAAAAAAAAAAACATTTTGCTTAACCGACCCATAATTTTTACATGGAGAAGACTCTTTATTCAAAATATCCACCTTATCCTACTTTTTGCACAGGTTTCCAAGACTGTGCGCTACAGACAGGTCTACCTTAGATCTGTGGCCAAAAAGTCTAAAATCTGGACACAATATCGGTTTTCGACCGTAGGCGAATTTTGGGTGGAAAAAATAAAAACTGGTAAAAATATTTAGGTTTTTCCCTCTATATTTTGTATTGCAACTAAAATGTATATATTATTTGGGATATTGGAGAGGTAAATCTATCTACCTTTCTATAATACCAACCACTTTAGTGTCTCATTCATGACCTCGACGCTACAGACCTTCGAAGTAGGGTACTACCTTCTGCCCCGTACTCTCTGCGCTAATGGTTAATGTGTTAAAAATGTATGCATTACTAGATTGATTAATAATTTATGAATTACTAGAGCGTTTAAAGCTTTATGCATTACTACAGCGTTTAAAGCTTTATACATTACTAGAGTGTTTAATGATTAATGAATTACTAGAGTGTTTAAAGCTTTATACATTACTAGAGTGTTTAATGATTAATGCATTACTATATTATTCAATGATTAATGCATTACTAGAGTGTTTAAAGCTTTATACATTACTAGAGTGTTTAATGATTAATGCATTACTATATTATTCAATGATTAATGCATTACTAGAGTGTTTAAAGCTTTATACATTACTAGAGTGTTTAATGATTAATGCATTACTAGTGTTTAATGATTAATGCATTACTAGAGTGTTTAAAGCTTTATACATTACTAGAGTGTTTAATGATTAATGCATTACTATATTATTCAATGATTAATGCATTACTAGAGTGTTTAAAGCTTTATACATTACTAGAGTGTTTAATGATTAATGCATTACTAGAGTGTTTAAAGCTTTATACATTACTAGATGTTCAATGATTTATATATTACTAGAGTGTTTAATGATTAATGCATTACTAGAGTGTTTAAAGCTTTATACATTACTAGATGTTCAATGATTTATATATTACTAGAGTGTTTAATGATTAATGCATTACTAGAGTGTTTAATGATTAATGCATTACTAGAGTGTTTAATGATTAATGCATTACTAGAGTGTTTAATGATTAATGAATTACTAGAGTGTTTAAAGCTTTATATATTACTAGAGTGTTTAATGATTAATGCATTACTATATTATTCAATGATTAATGCATTACTAGATTTTAATGATTAATGCATTACTAGAGTGTTCAATGATTAATGCATTACTAGAGTGTTTAAAGCTTTATACATTACTAGAGTGTTTAATGATTAATGCATTACTATATTATTCAATGATTAATGCATTACTAGAGTGTTTAAAGCTTTATACATTACTAGAGTGTTTAATGATTAATGCATTACTAGAGTGTTTAATGATTAATGCATTACTAGAGTGTTTAATGATTAATGCATTACTAGAGTGTTTAAAGCTTTATACATTACTAGTGTTTAATGATTAATGCATTACTAGAGTGTTTAAAGCTTTATACATTACTAGAGTGTTTAATGATTAATGCATTACTATATTATTCAATGATTAATGCATTACTAGAGTGTTTAAAGCTTTATACATTACTAGAGTGTTTAATGATTAATGCATTACTAGAGTGTTTAATGATTAATGCATTACTAGAGTGTTTAATGATTAATGCATTACTAGAGTTTAATGATTAATGCATTACTATATTATTTAATGATTAATGCATTACTAGAGTGTTTAAAGCTTTATACATTACTAGAGTGTTTAATGATTAATGCATTACTATATTATTCAATGATTAATGCATTACTAGAGTGTTTAAAGCTTTATACATTACTAGAGTGTTTAATGATTTAATGCATTACTATATTATTTAATGATTAATGCATTACTAGAGTGTTTAAAGCTTTATACATTACTAGAGTGTTTAATGATTAAGGCATTACTATATTATTTAATGATTAATGCATTACTAGAGTGTTTAAAGCTTTATACATTACTAGAGTGTTTAATGATTAAGGCATTACTATATTATTTAATGATTAATGCATTACTAGAGTGTTTAAAGCTTTATACATTACTAGAGTGTTTAATGATTAATGCATTACTAGAGTGTTTAAAGCTTTATACATTACTAGATGTTCAATGATTTATATATTACTAGAGTGTTTAATGATTAATGCATTACTAGAGTGTTTAAAGCTTTATACATTACTAGATGTTCAATGATTTATATATTACTAGAGTGTTTAATGATTAATGCATTACTAGAGTGTTTAATGATTAATGCATTACTAGAGTGTTTAATGATTAATGCATTACTAGAGTGTTTAATGATTAATGAATTACTAGAGTGTTTAAAGCTTTATATATTACTAGAGTGTTTAATGATTAATGCATTACTATATTATTCAATGATTAATGCATTACTAGATTTTAATGATTAATGCATTACTAGAGTGTTCAATGATTAATGCATTACTAGAGTGTTTAAAGCTTTATACATTACTAGAGTGTTTAATGATTAATGCATTACTATATTATTCAATGATTAATGCATTACTAGAGTGTTTAAAGCTTTATACATTACTAGAGTGTTTAATGATTAATGCATTACTAGAGTGTTTAATGATTAATGCATTACTAGAGTGTTTAATGATTAATGCATTACTAGAGTGTTTAAAGCTTTATACATTACTAGTGTTTAATGATTAATGCATTACTAGAGTGTTTAAAGCTTTATACATTACTAGAGTGTTTAATGATTAATGCATTACTATATTATTCAATGATTAATGCATTACTAGAGTGTTTAAAGCTTTATACATTACTAGAGTGTTTAATGATTAATGCATTACTAGAGTGTTTAATGATTAATGCATTACTAGAGTGTTTAATGATTAATGCATTACTAGAGTTTAATGATTAATGCATTACTATATTATTTAATGATTAATGCATTACTAGAGTGTTTAAAGCTTTATACATTACTAGAGTGTTTAATGATTAATGCATTACTATATTATTCAATGATTAATGCATTACTAGAGTGTTTAAAGCTTTATACATTACTAGAGTGTTTAATGATTTAATGCATTACTATATTATTTAATGATTAATGCATTACTAGAGTGTTTAAAGCTTTATACATTACTAGAGTGTTTAATGATTAAGGCATTACTATATTATTTAATGATTAATGCATTACTAGAGTGTTTAAAGCTTTATACATTACTAGAGTGTTTAATGATTAAGGCATTACTATATTATTTAATGATTAATGCATTACTAGAGTGTTTAAAGCTTTATACATTACTAGAGTGTTTAATGATTAATGCATTACTAGTGTTCAATGATTAATGAATTACTAGAGTGTTTAAAGCTTTATACATTACTAGAGTGTTTAATGATTAAGGCATTACTATATTATTTAATGATTAATGCATTACTAGAGTGTTTAAAGCTTTATACATTACTAGATGTTCAATGATTTATATATTACTAGAGTGTTTAATGATTAATGCATTACTAGAGTGTTTAATGATTAATGCATTACTAGAGTGTTTAATGATTAATGCATTACTAGAGTGTTTAATGATTAATGCATTACTAGAGTGTTTAATGATTAATGAATTACTAGAGTGTTTAAAGCTTTATACATTACTACATTACTAGAGTGTTTAATGATTAATGTATTACTATATTATTTAATGATTAATGCATTACTAGAGTGTTTAAAGCTTTATACATTACTAGATGTTCAATGATTTATATATTACTAGAGTGTTTAATGATTAATGCATTACTAGTGTTTAATGATTAATGCATTACTAGAGTGTTTAAAGCTTTATACATTACTAGAGTGTTTAAAGCTTTATACATTACTAGAGTGTTTAATGATTAATGCATTACTAGAGTGTTTAAAGCTTTATACATTACTAGAGTGTTTAATGATTAATGCATTACTATATTATTTAATGATTAATACATTACTAGAGTGTTTAATGATTAATGCATTACTAGAGTGTTTATGGATTTATGCATTACTAGAGTGTTTAAACATTTCACTGGTCAAGTGAGTGGTAATATTCTGTTTGTCATCACTGAAATACTGTTCGGATGAAAAGGTATTATAGGGTGTAGTGTCAAAAAGACAACATTAGGATATTTCTGGACACAGATTATTAATGGTCATGCAATTTATTTTGAACAATTTGAAAACACAACTAAAGATTGAGCATGGTGTTGTTGTTGTTGGTTTAACGACATTTTCCAGCACACGATAAGCTATACATGGCGGCCAAAATTAATAGTAAAGGAAGAACCTGCGAAAACTCCTAGAAAGAACCACCGACCCACGAGAAGCTACTGGCAAGCTTTCTAACATTCCCACAAGGGCCAAATCTGAGTACCCACGCAGGCAGAGGTGAGATGTCTATGATCGATAAAGGAGAGCACTTTAGACCACAGGGCCACTTGGGAGCACCAAGACTGAGCATGTAATGGCTAGACTAACTTTGTAGCTCAGAATTATTTCGCGTTAGGCAATATACCTTTTAGGTGATGTGGCCAATCGAAATCAAAGTGTTGTTGTGAAATTGTAATGCATATCAATAAATATACTGATCTTAATGTAAACAAAGTTTTTTTTTCTGCCACAAAATTAGCCTTGGTAGAATAAGACATCTTATGGGGTAAATGTCCTTATTGGATAATACGTGTGCATCTGTATTTATTAATATTATTAGTTCATTAGTATTTATTAACATTATTATTTAATTAGTATAGTCGTTTAAACTATCGACACTCCACTATGTATCTTATGTCACCTGATGGATCCTTGATGCCAAACTGCGGTCCAGCTGTGTCACATTGAACCTGGATCGTTAGGGACCTTAATGTGGCGTCTACTTCAAAGGTGATGTGAGATAAACTTCTCGAGTCCACATGTACCTTCTTAAGATATACTTGAGAACTCTTAAAAATAACGATTAAATAATTTATAAATATCAACCAATTATTAAGAAAAATATTGACCTCAAAGTATATTTACATACCATTAACTATTTATCAACCAAATCCAATAATAGCTGTAACGGAAATACTGTGAATTCATTCAAAGGCATTTGGATTTGTATTTGTTTCGGGAATAATATTAATTCATTTAAAGACATTTTGGTTTATGTGATTTTCCTTTACTGTTAATACACCAGTACATTACTGACCATCATTCCAAATACTTTTTTTTTTATTGGTGTGGTCCATCTCAGACGCCATCCATACTTTTGAAACTCATTCGGATTACTTGATACTTTTTTTGACAACATTCAAGACATTAGGAATTTATTTACCATAATATAAGTTAATTTAAATTATTTACTGTATATCTTAGAGAATTTCTTTTTACAAAACTTGTTGGATGATTTCGCTCTTTCGTGTCGCTTATTTTAAGGTCAAGGATCAGTAATACGATTTACCTATTATTAAAATCTAATTGTACTTAAATCAGACCATCTTTAATCTATTAATAAAATACAATAATAAATTAATCATCACTCGAATTATCTACTAATACTAATAAAATATAATAATAAATTAATCAAGCACTTGAATTATCAACCAATAAAATGCAATAATAAATAAATCAGGCACACAAATTATCTACCAATAAAATGCAATAATAAATAAATCAGTCGATCGAATTATCTACCAATAAAATACAATAATATGTGAATCAGTCAATCGAATTATCTATCAATAAAATACAATAATACGTGATCTGTCAATCGAATTATCTACCAATAAAATACAATAATAAGTGAATCAGTCAATCAAATTATCTACCAATAAAATACAATAATACGTGAATCATTCAATCAAATTATCTACCAATAAAATACAATAATACATGAATCAGATAGTTTACCTACCAATAAATTACAATAATACATAATTCAGGCAATCAAATTATTTACCAATAAAATACAATATTAACTGAATCAGACAATCTAATTATCTGCCAGTAAAATACAATAATACATGAATCAATTTACCAACCAATAAATTAGAATAATAAAAAATAAGGCAATCTAATCATCTACCAATAAAATACAATAATAAATATGGCAGCATTTGCCGGGCTGTATTTCTTATAAACTATTTCCAGAAATACACTTTTTTCTCACTGACTGTCATTTCATCTTGTACGCTATGTATTTTCATTCGTTTGCTCAGATATGTACACATCTTAATTTTTATACAGATATTCATGCAAATAAAATAACATATTATGTATTGTTTGTATGCTGGCGTGCGTGTGAGATAGTGAGGCAATTGAAGTCACCCTTACCGACAGCCCAGCTGATATCAGATCCACGGCTGACCCTACATCCCCTTTGTCAGTGCCCACCACGGTACCCCCTGATATTCCAGCTATGCTATGAAACAAGTCCGTACCGCCATCACGACGTTCCCTCCTTTCTAGTCCTACCCCAATTCCTGCAAGGACATGATATATTCGATTCATTCAATATACATATAGATTTAAAGAAAACAATGCTAATTCCTGAAATAGGTACATGACTGACCATAGTCCACATGAAAAGGTACAAGACCTGAACACCGACCACATGAGAAGACACAAAACCTGATCATTGTCCATATGAAAGGGTACAAGACCTGATCATTGTGCACATTAAAAAGGTACAAGACCTGACCATAGTCCACATGAAAAGGTACAAGACCTGAACACCGACCACATGAGAAGGTACAAGACCTGACCATAGTCCACATGAAAAGGTACAAGACTTGACCATAGTCCACATGAAAAGGTACAAGACCTGACCATAGTCCACATGAAAAGGTGCAAGACCTGACCATAGTCCACATGAAAATGTACAAGACCTGAACACCGACCACATGAGAAGGTACAAAACCTGATCATTGTCCATATGAAAAGGTACAAGACCTGACCATAGTCAACATGATAAGGTACAAGACCTGAACACCGACCACATGAGAAGGTACAAGACCTGATCATTGTCCAGATGAAAAGGTACAAGACCTGAACACCAACCACATGAGAAGGTACAAAATTTGATCATTGTCCATATGAAAGGGTACAAGACCTGACCATAGTCCACATGATAAGGTACAAGACCTGAACACCGACCACATGAGAAGGTACAAGACCTGATCATTGTCCAGATGAAAAGGTACAAGACCTGAACACCAACCACATGAGAAGGTACAAAATTTGATCATTGTCCATATGAAAAGGTACACGACCTGACCATTGTGCACATGCAAAGGTACATGACCAAACCATTGTGCACATAAAAAGGTACAAATCCTGATCATTGTCCATATGAAAAGATAAAGACCTAACCATTGTCCGTGTGAAAAGGTACAAGACTGACCATTGTCCACATAAAATGGTGCAATACCTGACCATTGTCCATGTGAAAAGGTACAAGACCTTACTATTGTCCATGTGAAAAAGTACAATACCTGACCATTGCCAATGTGTAAAGATGCAAGACCTGGCCATTGCCCGTGTAAAAAGGATCAAGACCTGAACATTGACCTCATGAAACGGTGCAAGACTTGAACATTGTCCACAAGACAAGGTGCACAACCTGACCATTGTCCATGTGAAATGACCACTATTAAGACCATTAATCTGAATAGACTATGTCCTACAAAATTCTATGACAAGAGCTGCAATATCAAATTGGTCTTTATTCATTTACTTGTAATGCTCTGTTTTGACCCAAAAAAAACAAGCTTCAGAAATTTACAAGTTCCATCAGAGAGAAGGTGTCTTGTAAATTTCACCCTAAAGCTTGTTTAAGAATGTATGCATTTGGAAAACAATCCGACACATTGCAATTAGGGAGATATTCACGCTGGTAGTGAAAGATAAAATTAATGTTAAACATTGGAATGTGGGGATTTGGGAAGATATCCACTCTGTTGGCATAAAATATAATTAATGTTGAAACATTGGAATTTGGGGATTTGGGGAGATATCCATTCTGGTAGCAAAAAATATAATTAATGTTGAAACATTGGAATGCGGGGATTTGGGGAGATATCTATGTACACTGTTTCTTTGATAAATGCAAAAGTGTATACATGATATATAAACAAGGAAAGATGGTGTTGAATGCTATTGTAAATAACATGCGATTTCATGAGAGAAGGCCTACAATCGGTTCAATACAATATAATATAAATTAAAAATTGACAAAGATGAGGTAATGTATAAATGAGATGTACAACAATTTCATATATGTACAAAATTAGTAAACAAATTTCTTTACTAGAGGTAAGAAAATTACATGGCAGGGAAATAAATTATAGTATAAAGTGATCCATGGAAAATAGAATCTTCATTGCATAAGTAGAATGTGTAATAGGTGGGGTGGGGTATAGTGTCTAACAATGAAAAATAGTAGAGTAGGGGGTCAAATTGTATAGTAGGTGTTAATATTATGTACATAGCATTTGTTAGAAGACTCTTTAGAAATCTCAATACACGTTTCTTAAGTGTTCGTTAGGGTATTAGAGCGGTGGGAGACGTGTCAAAAAGATACCTTTGGGTGGCGTTCGGTTCTTCGGCAGCGGGCAAAATAATTGTCCAGGTTTTGGTTAATGACCACTTCAAACCGCTATGGTACGGGGGTGAAAAGAGGTTTGGTTTAAACTGGTACCGATTAACTTACATTCAAACGCAAAGGGTGTATTAATTTACATTCAAATGCAAAAGGTGAATTAACTTACATTCAAATGCAAAGGGTGTATTAACTTACATTCAAAAAGGAAGTGGTCTAGGGTTTCAATTTCCCGCAGAAGGTGCACGTTTTAGATAGTGAACATGTTGGAATGATGAGTGTGGATTTGGGGAGATATCCACTCTAAGTGAAATGAATGTTAACCTGTTGGATTAGAATCTTGTCAAATAGAGACACTTCAACTTTTCATATATATTTAGGCTTCAAATGCATGTTGATAACAATGGAAACAAGTGGGATTTCAGCTTTCAATTATTTACCTGGCTTTGGATCTTCATATGTATGAAATTATCAATACGATATCATAATTCCATTCGCTAGAGTAAGGGAAATAATCCTTGAAGCAGGTGGACAGTACTGGGTTATAAACACAGGGGCTCGTATCGTTGCTTACAATCGACCGGTCCTACATATACTATATAATAACTATTATAGTTATTATATAGTATATGTAGGACCGGTCGATTGTAAGCAACGATACGAGCCCCTGTGGTTATAAACCCTGCATCAAACTCAAATAGGTAGAACGTTATTCACTTTTTCAAAAATCAACATTGTACATAACGTTTTCTGTAAACAATATGTAACAGTAAAATGTGTAGATTTCGATGCTTAAAGAACACCTAGGTAAAGGCATGGGCTGGTATACCTAGTCTGGTTCCCTGCTTAGTATGCTCCCATGCGTTGCACACTGTGTATATTTAGATATTTAAATGATTCGTGAAATGGACTGTGTACAATTAGATGTTTAAGGGATACCTGAAATGGACCGTGTACAATTAGATGTTTAAGGGATACCTGAAATGGACTGTGTATATTTAGATGCTGAAAGGATACCGCAAATGAACTGTGTATAATTAAATGTTTAAAGGATTCCTTAAATGGACTAGGTATATTTCATTTGAAAGGATACCTGAAATGGTCTGGGCACATTTAGATGTTTAAAGGATTCCTGAAATGGATGTGTATAGGATTCGTTAAATAGACTGTGTACATTTAGAATTCAATGTTACAAGTATACCAAAATGCCTACAATTTTTTTTTTCCCAAATCACTCAAAATCATATATATTATTTATCTGAACACAAAAGCACAATAAAATATTTTATTATTGCAACATCTCTTAGTCCTAACTAGTCATATGTGATAGGATGTAATTGGAGGGTGCCTACATAACGAAACCGTTTAAAGGATACAAGGAATGAATTGTGTCTATCTAGATTTCAATGTCAAAAGAATGCCACAAATGCTTAAAGGATACCTCTTGCAGATTTCATAAGGATACCTAAATATACTGTTACAAGCCAGGCGTATTTGCTTGACTTTGCGATGTCACATTCTGGTGCGATTCCGCTAGAAGTCACAAGTTTATCCCAAATTTTCAAAGACTTCTATACAACTTCATTTGCAAATTAGAAAGCCCGACGTGTCCATTCTATATATAAATTTTGACTCTAATGAATGTAAGACCACAAATCTCACAACGTGCCAAATATACATCAACCGCACACCTGCATGGTTTCTTTTCATCGGGTTTCCGTACCGTCAGCAGTTCACGCCATAGAAACTATGCAACTATCTCCAAACACAGTGAACTATTTTAACTACGCCACCTTAGGTCAGTCAATTCATGGTTTCATTGCACATTTCGCCATTACAACTGCATCACATTTGCTAACATGGCTACATCAACGATATGTAGCCGAGTCCCATCTTATTGATTTCATTGTGTAATTTACCGGTTTTCTACCGTAAATGTTGCCACTACAGTCACACCACCGATGTACACCACTAGAGTTTAATAGGGACTATGATACGTCAGGGACACTCTCATACGGTTTTGACTTGAATTAACTAAAAATAAACATGACATCATGTAAACGCACTGACACTTCACTCAGTGACGTTTTTTTCTTCTAACCGGCTAATTATTTAGGGCGAAGAATATTTCCATTTTACCGAATTCTAATAATCAAACAAGTAATCACTCAAATCTAAAAATTCTTTAAAACAGAGGGCTACAAACAAATGTGCATATTCAAATTTATTACAATAGATATTTACCGTGTAGATTTAGATACATCAGATTTATTACAATACATAAGGACGGTGTAGATTTAGATACACCAAATTTATTACAATACATAAGAACGGTGTAGATTTAGATGTTTTCATTGACTCTCAATATGGAAATAGTTCCCACGTCTTAATATTAAAATATGTATGTTATAAAGTAAGGAATGCCGAGAATATAGAGTCTTAAATGTCGCAATTAATAAAGTCTGTTTACAATGAGTCGTAACTAATAATGTATGCTTAAAATGAGTCGTAATATAATTAAGTCTAGTCAAACTGAGTATTTAATAAAGTCTATTTAATGATTCGTAATTAATAAATTATGTTTAAAATGAGTCATAAAAAAAAATCTGTTTTAAATGAATATCATCTTCTACTTGTATAGAGATTAAAAAATAAAAACGTATCTAGTAATATTGTTTTTTAAATGGCAGAAAAGGACTATTAGCACGATTCATGCCAGAAAAACCATTAAAAATTGTAGACGTGTTATCGACATTTACGTTTAGTTTGATCTGTTTTGTCCAATGTGTAGATATATGTGCATGCGTGCGCTTATAACATACAATGCAATATGCAAAGAAAATACAAGATCACATGAGGGAATTAATGAATACACAAACTTCATTTATGCGATTTACAATGTCTGCAACGAATATGGTATGATGTTTCAGAGCTATAAATGAAAATTATATCATCAGGACGTAAAACGTGATACGTACGGTATGACAAATTCTTTAACATGCGAATGAAATAAGGACAATAGGAAAAAATGAAAATATGGTTCAAGTTATACAAGGATCAGAAGAGTTCAGCAAGGCAACATTTATCAATGAAATAAACGAGGTTGAGTAGGGAGAAATCAGACCTGATTAGTCATTTTATACAAGAGAGAAAGATGGCTAACAACGTGTTACGTTTACAGATATTGCAAGTCAGAAAAAGTCAAAGGAAACGTCATCCTACGTTTGGGGTATTTATGGTTATTTCTTTGCAAGAAAATAGATATGTCGAAATTTTTCTTTGTCAACGCTTTTGCGACGATGTAAACATCTAAAACAATTGACGTTGCAGATACGTTTGAGCACATTTACCTCACTTACATCGTGCTTCTAATGACCGTTTCGGAAATAACGCAATTTCCTCGTAGAGTGCTTCGAATGAGATTTCATGAAATTACACTTCTCTTCCTTGTAGTATGTCTTTCGTGATGTTCATGTAATTCAAATCAAAATGATTATATATTTTCTTATGTCTTATGATGAAATGTCAGAATCCACCTCATCCTTTTTGTATTTACTTCAGTGACCTACCAGACCTTAAAAAAAACGTAGCTTTTTCTAGGTCACTATTCAATTGCGTTGAACCGCTCCGGTGGCCAAGTGGTTAGAGCGTCCGCCCCGGAAGCGGGAGGGCGTGGGATTGATCCCCGGCCGAGTCATACCAAAGACTTACAAAAATGGTACTAACAGCTGCCCCGCTTGGCGCTCAGCATTAAGAGGTTAGTGTTAGGACTGGTTGGCTTGGTGTCAGGATAGTGTGACTGGGTGGACATCATGCTACATATCTGCGGCATGATGCCCCAGTGGTAGACTTCACTATAAACTAACTGCCTCACTGCAGACATCGTAGCGATATGACTGAATGAGTTTTGAAGCTACGTTAAAGATCCTAATCAAACAAACAAACAATTGCTTTTAGGGAAATATTAAGTTTTATGAACCAGTAAACCTTATATATTGATAAATGTGAATCAAACGTCTATAATTGCTTATTTACACAATTTTATGCAAACGTTTGACATTTAACTTTTCTCGTTATAGTGATAATGCTTTTGTCGAACTGATGGTCAATATCACGAATTATCGCAGAATATTTTCTACCACTTTTCTTTGCTTAAATATTTACAAAAGACACCTGCTAATTTGAACCACTTTTCTTTCTTTGCATATTTACAAAGGGCACCTATTAATTGGAACCACTTTTCTTTCCTTGCATATTTACAAAGGGCACCTGTTAATTGGAACCACTTTTCTTTCCTTGCATATTTACAAAGGGCACCTGTTAATTGGAACCACTTTTCTTTGCTTGCATAGTTACAAAGGGCACCTGTTAATTGGAATCGCTTTTCTTTCCTTGCATATTAACAAAGGGCACCTGTTAATTTGATGTCCTAAGCTAACGAGGCATATATAGGAGTTTCGTTGGATGACTAAGGAAAAGGCAACATCTATGTAGTGCCCTGATGGAATGCATAATTGAAAAATAAGATTTTAATATTTCTCTCCAACTACACACAATTTGTTAAAAACTTCGCGATACAAGTATTTTGAAGTATACACAAACTATATTCGATTATGCACTCGGTTCAAATGGAAAGTTTGCAAGAATATTACATTTCGAATGGACACATAAAGGTTGCTCCCAAAATGATGCAAAGGTAATATGTTTATGAACCCTCTGGTCTAGTTTTAATGTGGAGCCTCTTAGGTGTTATCGCAGATATAGTCACGTTTTGACTTTCCGACCAGCATGTTTCTATAACTCACCACTCAAGATCTTCTAGCTAATATTCAAGATTTGACAATCATACCAGCAGGTGTTGATAAATATCCACTTAAAATCAATTTAATCGAGTTCGAATATTTATCTGGTGCACGAACCATTTTTAATTTGCAAAACCCGAGGTTTGCTCAGAGTAAATACATGTCGTTATTATGTGAACACTAACAGTAAAAACTTATTTCATTTCTAACAATTTGATTCTCGAAACAAGATCTGAAAAAAATTTTTATCCGGAAGGTGTTGGCATTAATTGTTTATCTGGAAGGTGTTGGCATTAATTGTTTATCTGGAAGGTGTTGACATTAATGTGTTCTTTTTATGCTGAGTATATCGGAAAATAACCACCAGCACTATAAAGAAGACAACGCATTATTGCCTGTATCAACACCAGAATCGAACGCTTAACCACCGAGGTGCAAAACCCGTATGACTGTATAGTCCCCACCCCAAAAATTAAAAGAAAAACAACCAAACAACCCCCACTATTAATCCTAAAACTGAAGGAAAGAATTATGTTACGTTATGTTTCTTTGTGTGATATTATGTTATGTTATGTTTCTTTGTGTGATAGTATGTTACGTTATGTTTCTCTGTTTTATGTTATGTTACGTTATGTTTCTTTGTGTTATATTATGTTACGTTATGTTTCCTTGTGCTATATTATGTTACGTTATGTTTCTTTGTGTTATGTTATGTTACGTTATGTTTCTTTGTGTTATATTATGTTACGTTATGTTTCTTTGTGTTATGTTATGTTACGTTATGTTTCTTTGTGTTATATTATGTTACGTTATGTTTCTCTGTTATATTATGTTACGTTATGTTTCTTTGTGTTATATTATGTTACGTTATGTTTCTCTGTGTTATATTATGTTACGTTATGTTTCTTTGTGTTATATTATGTTAAGTTATGTTTCTCTGTGTTATATTATGTTACGTTATGTTTCTCTGTTATATTATGTTACGTTATGTTTCTTTGTGTTATATTATGTTACGTTATGTTTCTTTGTGTTATATTATGTTACGTTATGTTTCTTTGTGTTATATTATGTTACGTTATGTTTCTTTGTGTTATATTATGTTACGTTATGTTTCTTTGTGTTATATTATGTTAAGTTATGTTTCTCTGTGTTATATTATGTTACGTTATGTTTCTCTGTTATATTATGTTACGTTATGTTTCTTTGTGTTATATTATGTTACGTTATGTTTCTTTGTGTTATATTATGTTAAGTTATGTTTCTCTGTGTTATATTATGTTACGTTATGTTTCTTTGTGTTATATTATTTTACGTTATATTTCTTTGTGTTATATTATGTTACGTTATGTTTCCTTGTGCTATATTATGTTACGTTATGTTTTTTTGTGTTATGTTATGTTACGTTATGTTTCTTTGTTTTATGTTATGTTACGTTATGTTTCTTTGTTTTATGTTATGTTACGTTATGTTTCTTTGTGTTATATTATGTTACGTTATGTTTCCTTGTACTATATTATGTTACGTTATGTTTCTCTGTGTTATATTATGTTACGTTATGTTTCTATGTGTTATATTATGTTACGTTATGTTTCTCTGTGTTATATTATGTTACGTTATGATTATTACTATACTGTAATGTGTTAGATTTATATCTGAAATGTGGAAAATATTAGGCTCCAGCAAACGCGATAACTCGAGTGACTCTTCAATTGATTATGGCTTGTATTCTATTATTCCTTCTTTCATCGTTCATTATTAAGTACCGTCTTATGTGAGGAAAATGACAGGAAAATAGAATCACCGAGTCCATAAAAAAATCGATGTACAACTAGATTCAGGTTTAAGTCGTAATCACCTGAAGTGTCCATGTTTTCGAACCAAAACCTTCTGTCAACGCCCTTTGTGCCATACCGTAAGTGATAGCATTGCCATGATACTTTGACTGTGGGTTTCAGTTATGTAGGTTCGTGTTCAGAGAATTTAAAATTATGAATCAAGTTACCCTAATATTAACACCACAACTTAAATCAAGCATTTTATTGTTAAACTTGAGAAATATTGAAATGGTGCCATTATGTCTGTTTATGTCGGATGAGATAAAATCGTCGGCATTCAGTGGCATTCAAGCAACAGATGGGTTTAGAGGTATGGAGAGCTATTGGCACCATAAGTGTATTCATGTCAAATCTCTTAGCATATGCTACACATTTTTTTCGGTTGTTTCTAATTTGCATTTTCTATGTATGTACGATATACATTCTAATTTGCTTTGTGTGTGTGTGTGTGTGTGTGTACGATATACATTCTAATTTGTCTTTTGCGTGTGTGTACGATATACATTCTAATTTGCCTTTTGTGTGTGTGTACGATATACATTCTAATTTGCTTTTTGTGTATGTGTACGATATACATTCTAATTTGCCTTTTGTGTGTGTGTACGATATACATTCTATTTTGCTTTTCGTGTGTGTGTACGGTATGCATTCTATTTTGCTTTGTGTGTGTGTACGATATACATTCTATTTTGCTTTTCGTGTGTGTGTACGATATACGTTCTAACTTGCCTTTTGTGTGTGTGTACGATATACATTTTTGTGTGTACGATATATATTCTAATTTGCTTTTCTGTGTGTGTAGGTTGTATATTCTAATTTGCTATTTATAATTGCTTTCTCTCTGTGTGTAGGATGTGTATTTTATTTTGGTTTATTTTTTGGCAATTTCGTATTGGTTAATACTGCTAAGATTAAAATATTACTTATATCAACATTGCAAAAATGAACAAATCTTGATAGTGATGAATTATGTCTGACATGGAAGGATACAAATTTGCAAATGATTTCTTATGATAGAATACATGGTACTTTGGAAGATAATAATCTATCACGGACTGAATATATAAAACATATCAGTAAAAAATTCAATTCAAGTTTATGCACTCTCAGTAGGAGAAGACATTTTCTCCCTGAAAGGCACATAAATTTTAACATACAACCCTTTTTAGACTACTATAATACAGTATGGGGAATTGAACCGATAAAAGCAGCGAAGCTGGCACATCTTCCAAACATATGGGCTAGCATCAATCAAATAAGCATGGAAAAAATAGCTAGCAAGTTAAGAAAAAAATATTACCTATTAAAGCCTTAAGCCTGTTGAGAAAATGCAAATTAGTGTACAAAATATCTAATAATAGAAAATGCAAATTAGTGTACAGGATACCTAATAATAGTGCCCCTGAATATCTACAATCCCTATTCCAGTACAGGCTACCTGTTAATATTTCCCATCTTTGATCCACGTCAATCAAACAATATAAAAATTTTGAAACCAGAAAAGGAATTATTCCACACAAAAAGTTTCCAATACTCTGAAACATTGCTCTGGAATAGTATTCCAGTTGAGATTAGAAATGCCCTCTTTATTTCCTTCTTGCAAACCCAGTATATCAGGAAGCTTTAGAGACGCAATTACAAGAGTGGGCCAACCCGAGGGACGTAGTGAAACTGTGCGGTGCATCGGTGTATGAATCGTGCGACTATACAAGGGCCAAGAAGCATATGTTTGTTCCAATTGTTGTTTCAATTTGTATAAATGTATTTACATGAGATTATTTTAAATCTTAGTTGAATTCCAGGAGATTTGTGAATCTTACTGACAGTGCAGAACATTTGAAACGTATTTGAAAACTTGAGATTGTTTTAATCTGAATCCTAGTCTATACATGAAATTATAGGAATATCTTACAGCGCATATTGTTATTTAAAACTGAGATTTATTGAAGCTGTATATCAGATAGTTACGATAGTATTGGTTTATTTTCAATGGGTGAATGTTAGTATAGAGTGATTGGATCAATTGTATGTTGACAGTGTGTGAGAATCATTGTATTTTTACATCATAATTTTTCTTTACTAATTAAGTTAATACCATTTCATCTTTCACACATTGTGTTTGAGTTATTTCATTTAATCCAAAACCCACCCGGTTTCAATTCTGCGAGAGTGACTAACAAGGGGATATGCAATAAACACAAAACCACATTAGTGTTTTCTTTTCGAGTAAGGGAAAGAACCCATTTGATGCTGCGTAGGAAATTCTTCGTCTTGGGCTAACAGCCTCGAAATATTTCTACGTCTCATCGAACTCGTTCTTTCCGCTCATTCGGAATAACTCTGATATGTAGTTTTGTCTTTGTATTAATGAACTTTTATTGCATGTGGACACGTTTCACGTATGCAAATGCAGTGCAAAATGGAATGTTGTAAAAACAAACATTCGAGCCAAATCAAACTTTCGCAAAATGTCGGATAACGCCCTAACTCATGTCTCAGTTATTAACTAGCTTATGTGAATCTGTTTAATATTCTTTTATCAAGCTGCGAATTATCCAAATCTTTTCAGAAGGGTACTATTACATAAGTAATTGTATTAAGTCCTGGAAATATATTATTGTTTGTTAATTGTGTTTATTGGTTTTGTTTCTTCTCCCTTTTATACCAAGAGTGTAACTAGTAAATTTTTTGCTATCGTTATAAACACCTTTTATTTTTGTTAATGGGCTATCGAAACTTAAACGTCCCACTTTTGTTCGAGTCTTTTGATTGCAACGGATACTGGAGTTTGTATACACATGGCAAATTTAATTTTCTGAGTGGGGTTGGGGTGGCACCGTGATTTTTGTTTCAGCTGACTTTTCTTTCCTTTGATCTTAAGATAATTAATATTTTTCCCAAATAATACAGTCCATATTACTGTTATTGATGCACACTGTATATTCTATTTTGAATCTGAATTGATGTACGCTGTATATTCTACTACGCTATATGTTCTAATCTGCATTTGCTAATGATGTATTCTTTATTATTTCTATTTTACATTTTGCTTTTGATATACGCTGTATATCCTACCTTGTATTTATTATTGGTGTATCGTGTGTATTCTTTTTTGCATTTGCTAGTTGTATACGCTAAATATACTTGACAAAGTATTACTAAATTTAATACGGTTGTTATTATAATACTGCATTTTTTAGTGTTCAGATTCCATATCGGTGATTTTTCTTGCCATTGTCTTTATGCACATTACTTGTTTGATCTGTTTTTCCAACTCTGTAATTTCTCTTTGCAATTGTCAGATTTCGATTTATTACACATCGGAAAGTATCACTTTGGTCGGCCTGGTGTCAGGATAATGTGACTGGATGGGACATCATGCTACATGTCTCAAGCATAATGTTCCAGCGTTAGACATCACTTTAGACTGCAACACTGCAGACACCTTAGCGATCACTTTAGACTGCCACACTGCAGGCATCGTAGCGATATGACTGAAGCAATGTTAAAGATACGTTAAAAATCCTAATCACACACAAAATATTACGTAATTAAACTGGTCACTCTCGTGTTTACATATGATGGCCTTTTGATATACATATGTATGAAATCTAGAGACGGGTACTGCAAGAAATATTGTACCGACAAATACTGCAATTTCTATACAGCGTACATCAATAGCAAATTCAAAATAGAATATACAGCTTACGTCAATAGCAAATTCAAAATAGAATATACAGCGTACATCAATAATTAATGCAAAATAGAATATATAGCGTACATCAATAGCAAATGAAAAGTAGAATATAAGGCGTATCCCAATCGCAAATGCAAAGTAGAATGTACAGCGCACTTCAACAGCAATTGCAAAATAGAATATAGAGCGTATACCAATAGCAAATGCAATGTAAAACATTCAGGGTACATCAACAGCAAAAGCAAAGTCGAATATACAGCGTATACCAATAGCAAATGCAAAATAGAATATACAGCGCAGTAGAATATACATGGTATATCAATAGAAATGCAAAGTTGAACATACAGCCTATACCAAGAGCAAATGCAAAGTAGAACATACAGCCGATACCAAGAGCAAATGCAAAGTAGAACATACAGCCGATACCAAGAGCAAATGCAAAGTAGAATAGAAGGTATTTATTATTATAAAATACATTTATTGAATTACAAGGCACGCATAGAATAAAAATGCATTCACACGTAGAATTATGGTTGTAAACTTCCTCCACAACTTGAAGATATTTTGTACCACACGTATGAACGATATGGTGGACTACGGCAATCTATTAGTAACACGGATATGAACGATATGGTGGACTACGGCAATCTATTAGTAACACGGACATGAACGATATGGTGGACTACGGCAATCTGTTAGTAACACGGATATGAACGATATGGTGGACTACGGCAATCTATTAGTAACACGGATATGAACGATATGGTGGACTACGGCAATCTGTTAGTAACACGGATATGAACGATATGGTGGACTACGGCAATCTATTAGTAACACGGATATGAACGATATGGTGGACTACGGCAATCTATTAGTAACACGGATATGAACGATATGGTGGACTACGGCAATCTGTTAGTAACACGGATATGAACGATATGGTGGACTACGGCAATCTATTAGTAACACGGATATGAACGATATGGTGGACTACGGCAATCTATTAGTAACACGGATATGAACGATATGGTGGACTATGGCAATCTGTTAGTAACACGGATATGAACGATATGGTGGACTACGGCAATCTATTAGTAACACGGATATGAACGATATGGTGGACTACGGCAATCTATTAGTAACACGGATATGAACGATATGGTGGACTACGGCAATCTGTTAGTAACACGGATATGAACGATATGGTGGACTACGGCAATCTATTAGTAACACGGATATGAACGATATGGTGGACTACGGCAATCTGTTAGTAACACGGATATGAACGATATGGTGGACTACGGCAATCTATTAGTAACACGGATATGAACGATATGGTGGACTACGGCAATCTGTTAGTAACACGGATATGAACGATATGGTGGACTACGGCAATCTATTAGTAACACGGATATGAACGATATGGTAGGTTACGGTAAATTAGTTGTACCACGGCCAAGATAAAACATATGGCTTGTTACGGATAATGTTTGATGTATTCGTGCGGATTTTATCGATTTCCACTCTTTTTTATTTCAACATGATATCGTCACTACTTTATTCACACAGATGTTTTATTTTCCCTTCTCTTTTCTTCCTTGTATTCATTCCTTGAAATCGTTTCAGTTTGGCTGTGATATCATCCCTCACAGTCGCAATGGTTATCTTTTGAGGTTTCGTCATGATTTTGCTTTTGTATTCAAAGGTTCCGTTCCATATTTTGTCAATAATTTCTACGTGCACGGTTTCGGTTCTTTTACCACGCTTGGTTTGTCCTTCCTGTATGCAATTCAGTGATTTTGTACGCGCACGGTTTCAGATCGCCGGTGTTTTCTGTCCCGTATGTAATTGAATGCTTTTATCCACGCAGAAAACATGCAATGTATACTTCCAACAAAAGTAAATAAAATATGTTTAGAAAAATCAATATTTTTTTACTTAAAATTGTGATGATAAACAAATTGGAATTAAAGAGACGAGTGAAAAATATATTCACTGTAAACCTCATTTTTTCTCAACTGCATTTAACTTTCTGGTAAATTTTGAAATTGATATGCATAAATGTTTTTGTTTCTATCTTTAGAACTATACTAATGTACGAATAGTTTGTTTCTTGACATATTGTATTTTGATTATCATATATAACTTTTCAAAAAACATCAAACTTTGATGCCAGAAAAAATCAAGGTATTACCCAAAATATTTTCAAGAGACCCGACTACCGATCAATATGATGTCAAACTTTGATTAATTCAATCCACTTGTCCAAAATATACTTCTGAAATAGTTTACAAAGAGTTACGAAAATAAATGCATGAAGGTTATTAGAAAACCGCTCCGTTTGTGGTAAGGATGTCACGATATGTGTGAATTATTTTAAACTGCGTAATCACAATATGTGTGAACTATTTTAAACTGCGTAATCACAATATGTGTGAACTATTTTAAACTGCGTAATCACAATATGTGTGAACTATTTTAAACTGCGTAATCACAATATGTGTGAACTATTTTAAACTGCGTAATCACAATATGTGTGAACTATTTTAAACTGCGCATAGTGATGGCATTCCTGTAATTCGGTCTCTGAATGATGATCGACTATTGTATTGATACATTTGTCTTTCTGCTCTCACAAGTTTGCAAAGTCAAAATATTATTGTTCCTGATAAAATACTGATTATTATTAGATTGCATAATTGAACTGTTATGTAAATAGTAGGATCATTTATTATTATACAAAGGTCAGTCTGGATTATGTATTATGTAATATGAAGGTCATTCAAGATCACATATTATGTTTTATGAAGGTTATTCTGAATCATGTAGTATGTTATACAAAAGTCAATCTGGATTATGTAGTATGTTATATGAAGGTCACTCTAGATTATTTGTTATATTATACGAAGGTCAATCTGGATCATTTATTATGTTATACGAAGGTCAATCTGGATTATATATTATGTTATATAAAAGTCATTCGGGATCATTTATTATGGTATACGAAGTTTATTCTGGATCATTTCGCATCTTATACAAAGTTCAATCTGGATTATGTATTATATTATACGAAGGTCATTCAAGATCATTTATTATGTTAAACGAAGGTCATTCTAAATCATTTATTATGTTATAGTAAGGTCAATCTTGATCATAAATTATAGTATATGAATTAATTGTCATGATTCACTGAACTGCTCGTTTCTTAAATATACGGAATACGTACGAGCATCTGAAAATAACGTTTAGATTATTCGTAGAGTAGTGCGTCAAGTGTCGCATAACCAAGCGAATCAAAGAAACCCTGCACGTGTCCAGCTTGATATTGATGTTTCCCCTACTTCCAAGGAACTCAAAACAACACTCATTGTAAACATAATAGATCTAAAATGCTTCAAATATTTTTTCCATAATCAATTGACAGCCACATATTCACGGGACCCACATCTCATCCACACTTGCATTACATTTGTTCTTGATTCAAGTTTATCTAACCTATCTGTACCCCTTGTCAATCAGCAGATTGGTACTTCACCCACAAAAAAAAAAAAAAAAAAAAAAAACACGGCCCAAAAACCAAATGCAAGGAAATATGTTTTAAATCTCAAATTACTAAACACTTAGACGCGAAAGTATAAAGAGAATCTTTTTTTTAGGTATGGTCCATTTTATGGCCTACCATAAAGTCTTGTGAATATCGCCTACCATAAAGTCTCGTGAATACGGCCTCCCATAAAGTCTCGTGAATACTAACGTCTGTTCCTATTAACTGGCTACTTGCTCGGTTTGAGAAATATCTTCCAAATACCATATTCGGGTAATCAAACAAACAGTCACTAAACCCTAAACAAGTCATAAAGACAAACGTAAAATACAAATAACATGTACCAAGGTATAACACAAATAACATATGCCCAAGATATAACAAAAGTAACACATCACCCTGTTTAACACAAATAATATATGCCCACGGTATAACTAAATAGCATATACCCACGGTATAACACAAATAACATATGCACACGGAATAACACAAAAAACATGCACACGGTATAACAACATATATCCAAGGTATAACACAAATAACATATACCACGGAATAACGCAAATAACATATGCCCATGGAATAACACAAATAACATATGCCCATGGAATAACACAAATCACATATGTCCACGGTATAACACAAATAACATATGCCCATGGAATAACACAACTAACATATGCCCATGGAATAACACAACTAACATATGCCCACGGATTAACACAAATAACATATGCTCACAGTATAACACAAATAACATATGCCCACGATATAACAAAAATAACATATACACACGGTATAACCCAAATAATATATGCCCACGGTATAACACAAATAACATATACCCACGGAATAACACAAATAACATATGCCCACGGTATAACCCAAATAATATATGCCCACGGTATAACACAAATCACATATGTCCACGGTATAACACATATAACACAAATAACTTATGTCCACGGTATAACAGGAATAACATATACCCAAGATAGAAACATACATTATAAACATAAATGGCATTCCCTTGATATAAAACAACAAACACATAACCTAGATATAACACAAATTACACATTCTCAAGTTGAATCAAAAACAACAAAAACCCTAAGAATAACACCAATATTACATATATTAGGTATAACACCAATATTACATATATTAGGTATAACACCAATATTACATATCTTAGGTATAACATCAATAATACATATATTAGGTATAACACCAATATTACATATCTTAGGTATAACACCAATAATACATATATTAGGTATAACACCAATATTACATATCTTAGGTATAACACCAATATTACATATCTTAGGTATAACACCAATAATACATATCTTAGGTATAACACCAATATTACATATCTTAGGTATAACATCAATAATACATATATTAGGTATAACACCAATATTACATATCTTAGGTATAACACCAATATTACATATCTTAGGTATAACACCAATAATACGTATCTTAGTATAACACCAATATTACACATCTTAGGTATAACACCAATAATACATATCTTAGGTATAACATCAATAATACATATATTAGGTATAACACCAATATTACATATCTTAGGTATAACACCAATATTACATATCTTAGGTATAACACCAATAATACGTATCTTAGTATAACACCAATATTACACATCTTAGGTATAACACCAATAATACATATCTTAGGTATAACACCAATAATACATATCTTAGGTATAACACCAATAATACACATATTAGGTATAACACCAATAATACATATCTTAGGTATAACACCAATAATACATATCTTAGGTATAACACCAATAATACATATCTTAGGTATAACACCAATATTACATATATTAGGTATAACACCAATATTACATATATTAGGTATAACACCAATAATACATATCTTAGGTATAACACCAATAATACATATCTTAGGTATAACACCAATAATACATATCTTAGGTATAACACCAATAATACATATCTTAGGTATAACACCAATATTACATATATTAGGTATAACACCAATATTACATATCTTAGGTATAACACCAATATTACGTATCTTAGGTATAACATCAATAATACGTATCTTAGTATAACACCAATAATACATATCTTAGGTATAACACCAATATTACATATATTAGGTATAACACCAATATTACATATATTAGTTATAACACCAATAATACATATCTTAGGTATAACACCATTAATACATATCTTAGGTATAACACCAATAATACATATCTTAGGTATAACACCAATATTACATATATTAGGTATAACACCAATATTACATATATTAGGTATAACACCAATATTACATATCTTAGGTATAACATCAATAATACATATATTAGGTATAACACCAATATTACATATCTTAGGTATAACACCATTATTACATATCTTAGGTATAACACCAATAATACATATCTTAGGTATAACACCAATATTACATATCTTAGGTATAACATCAATAATACATATATTAGGTATAAAACCAATATTACATATCTTAGGTATAACACCAATATTACATA
The DNA here is from genome assembly GCA_029339505.1 of Unio delphinus. Taxonomy (NCBI): domain Eukaryota; kingdom Metazoa; phylum Mollusca; class Bivalvia; order Unionida; family Unionidae; genus Unio; species Unio delphinus. The sequence goes on from JAQISU010000036.1 coordinate 2,124,525, forward strand.
TCTTAGGTATAACACCAATAATACGTATCTTAGTATAACACCAATATTACACATCTTAGGTATAACACCAATATTACATATCTTAGGTATAACACCAATAATACGTATCTTAGGTATAACACCAATAATACATATCTTAGGTATAACACCAATATTACATATCTTAGGTATAACACCAATATTACATATCTTAGGTATAACATCAATAATATATATATATATATATATATTAGGTATAACACCAATATTACATATCTTAGGTATAACACCAATATTACATATCTTAGGTATAACACCAATAATACATATCTTAGTTATAACAGCAATAATACATATATTAGGTATAACACCAATAATACATATCTTAGGTATAACACCAATAATACATATATTAGGCATAACACCAATAATACATATCTTAGGTATAACACCAATATTACATATCTTAGGTATAACACCAATAATACGTATCTTAGGTATAACACCAATATTACATATCTTAGGTATAACACCAATAATACATATCTTAGGTATAACACCAGTATTACATATCTTAGGTATAACACCAATAATAAGTATCTTTGGTATAACACCAATATTACATATCTTAGGTATAACACCAATAATACACATATTAGGTATAACACCAATATTACATATGTTAGGTATAACACCAATATTACATATCTTAGGTATAACACCAATATTACATATCTTAGGTATAACACCAATAATACATATGTTAGGTATAACACCAATATTACATATATTAGGTATAACACCAATAATATGTATCTTAGGTATAACACCAATATTACATATCTTAGGTATAACACCAATAATACATATCTTAGGTATAACACCAGTATTACATATCTTAGGTATAACACCAATAATAAGTATCTTTGGTATAACACCAATATTACATATCTTAGGTATAACACCAATAATACACATATTAGGTATAACACCAATATTACATATCTTAGGTATAACACCAATATTACGTATCTTAGGTATAACACCAATATTACATATCTTAGGTATAACACCAATAATACATATGTTAGGTATAACACCAATATTACATATATTAGGTAAAACACCAATAATAAGTACCTTAGGTATAACACAAATAACACATACCCAAAGAATATTGCAGCAGATAAATAATAACTACTAGACAGCTTAAATTAATTATTTAAATTATTGTTTTCCTAAGTATCAATTGTTCAGTTAAAATGAATAGCATTGAAGTTTTTTTTATTGGTTTTATTTTGACAATTAATCGTGAATTAAAGCGAAAATATGCGAAGGACAAGTGTTGATTTACAAAATAATATTGTCAAGTAAATTTCAGCAAATTTAATTGTCGAAACGTTTGGAAATTTTTCCGTTAATATTAATTTTGTTTTTTCTTCTTCTTTTCCACCACAGAAACAAGTGTTGAATGGCATGATGAGCCTGGAGAATCTCTATATTTTGGCTGATAAAATCCCCAAGTTTCCTAATTGCTAATAAACGATTCATTATTTGCTAATAAACGATTCATTAATTGCTAATAAACGATTCATTATTTGCATCCGTTTAAGCGTCTTTATCTTATGTTATCCAGATGAGCATTTGTTTTGTTACTGGCGGAATATGAAAGAAATATTCCATCTCTAAACAACATCATAGCCCAGCTCCACAAACCATGATAAATCCATGATTTTCCTAAATATACAGGCATGTTTTGCCACCATACGGCCATAATGAATTGATAATGTTTCTTTAAGATATGCAAGTCATTCATTTGTTTAGTTGATATTTATTGTCATTGTAAAATGTGTGTGTATTAATCCTAACCGCTGTAGTGATTGACTGATACATACATTTCATCATCAGCATGCCTATTGTGGTATAAAGCTACTGACAATGCCGCCAATAAATAGCTCTAACGTGCCAAACACAGTTCTTTTTCCTAAACATGGTATCAATGGATGTATTATTTCGGATACCCATTTAAGGCTGAACTTTTCATCAGGATACTCCAGCTTTCTCGTTTCCCTCCGCTTTATGAACCAATCCGTGGCAACATTTGCACCATCCGCTTTATGAACCAATCCGTGGCAACATCTGCACTATCCGCTTTATGAACCTATCCGTGGCAACATTTGCACCATCCGCTTTATGAAGCAATCTGTGGCAATATTTGCACCATCCACTTAATGGGCCAATCTGTTGGCAACATTTGCACCATCCACTTAATGGGCCAATCTGTTGGCAACATTTGCACCATCCGCTTTATGAAGCGATCTGTGGCAACATTTGTATCATCCACTTAATGGGCCAATCTGCTGGCAACATCTACACTGTCAAGTACTGAATACTAGAATACACTTTGTTAGTTACCCATTATCGAACTTTTCATCGTGGTTTTTTAGTCATCTCCAGTTCATCTCCAACTTAACCTACGGTAACCTTGTCAAGTATTTCATGCTATGATACATTGTACCATGATTCCAGACACTACCTTTCAACCAAAAAGCAAATTAAAAAAGAAAAAAACTTGGTGATGTTGTCTTCGTTTTTTCCTTCGTTTTTTTTTCTTTTCATTTTGGTTTATTGTGCTGCTGGGACTGGGGTATCTTTGATTTAAAAGCTGATATCAAATATTGCAGAGAAATAAAGTTCTTTTCACCCAGGCAAAGCAAAATTAGTTGAACATTTATTCGCGGTCAGTTCTTTTTTTATTTTTGCGAATATCATGATTATAAACCCGTAAATACAAACACATCGATATTAAGGACATTTCAATATACTGGAAATATTTGATCCATGAAATTTCAAATTCGTCATCTAGTCTGGCATAGAGGAACCAAAATCTGTAGTTTTTGTCTTAATATGCAAAAAGAAATACAGAAAACAATTTATTAAAGTTGAAAATTAAGACATTCCTTAAGATGGGGAAACGTTCTCACGCGCACTAATGAAGGATTGAAAACGAGACAGTGTTCATATAACACGCTATTTATGAAGTCAATAAGAAAACAACATTTAAAAAAAATATCAATGAAGACTACTGGGATTATTTTGCCTTGGATAGGTGTAAATTGACTAACTGTTGATGGATGTGATAGGTAAAACATAAAAGTGTCACACCTGTGCTCATCCGTGGATATATTATTTGTCGCCCCTCCCATTTTCCCTCCATATCTTACTGACAAAATTGCCAAAACGTTAACGAGATATTTAATGTTAAAACTATTACTGTCGATTCCATCGCCTGAGATATTTAATGTTAAAACTATTACTGTCGATTCCATCGCCTGAAAAGTGTTACATTAGCGGCATCATACAATGTATGTATAACAGAGACTTTACCTTTTTCTTGATTCTTTCTGTCTGCAAAGTCACGGACTCGTAGCAAATCATCAGGCACAGCATTCCGAGACGAATCACACACTAATGAAAACCACAACAACATACAAAGACGCACAATGATAATGGCCGTCATATTTACGATGTTCACATTATCATGTATTCCCACTATCTAATCCAGAGCATAGTTTGACCGGGTATAAAGGTTTATCTTCGAACACTCAACAAATGGTTACTACGCCCTTATCGGAATGCATATGACCACATCATATTTACTTATTATGATAATCGACTTATTGATTGCAAATCAATCGGACATGGATATATTGGATATTAAAAACAATTAAAAATGTCGCAAGTTAATTTTTCTCTGGCTTAATCATGGTCAAGGTACGGTATGTTTTTTGTTTGTATTTTTTTTGGTTGTATTTTTTTTGTGGTTCTTTTGAAATAGCCATGCAATATTTATGATAAAAAGGTGCAACACTGAAAACAGGAATTTACCTTTTAAATCAGACACCCACACTAATATTATTGTTTCTTAATTAGTAAACCGAGATAGGTAGAAAATCGATTTCAACTGTATGTATGTATGTATGTATGTATGTATGTATGTATGTATGTATGTATGTATGTATGTATGTATGTATGTATGTATGTATGTATGTATGTATGTATGTATGTTTGTAGGTAGGATGGTAGACATGTATCCTGATGGTTTGTGCTTGTTCTGTTGTTATCTATTCATCTAAACATTCATTTATCAACCTACCTACTACGTACATATCTTCCTATCTACATGCATACTTACCACTGTCATTTGCAGCCCCTCCTCGTCATGTTCCTTTTTCTTTCCCCACCCCACCCCACTTCCTGCTCTTCTATTAATGCCTTTTATCGAAATCGCATAATATATACCATAAAGCTGTGTTCATAGTTACTGAAAGGCAATCTGAACGCTTAATATACATTATTCTTTAAACCTTAAAATAATGTTTAAAATAATAGTTTTTGTTAGGATAGCATCCCTAAGCCTTTTGATCTAATTTTATCTCGATCTTCGAAATAAATTTTAGTGTAGTGCTCCCTAAATGTGTGCCATGGCTAGATATGCCTAATTACCGAACTTGTTTTTGAACTCTTGATGTATTTCAAAATCTTGTTCGCATAGTTACATCCTGCAGTCTAAGGTATCACGGTATTAATTGTTTTTTTCCATAGACCTCAATGCTAATGTTTTGTGAAATAAATATACTTTCTATCCTACTTCAGCATACATGTCACACACTGTAATTGAGAACAATCTTAGATTGTCAATTTGACAATGACAAAACCAGATACTCAATTGCATATAAGAGAGATAACTCCGCTGGAACTAGACTGGAGTAAGAGTTATCTAGTCACAACAGACCCAGTTTCACCCATGTGTGCCACATTTTATTATACATACATATATATATATATATATATATATATATATATATATATATATATATATATATATATATATATATATATATATATATATATATATATATATATATAATGTATATATTACAAAATATGATCTAGATATGAATAAACAAAATCTCATATGTTGCCAAGAGGCTGAACTTTTTTTAAAAGCCTAACAGAAGGTACAAATTTTGCATAATGCACCAATCACAGCTAGTGCTGTTTTTTTTCTCTTTTCTTTTACTAAATGCAATGTTCATTACACCGTAAGTTCCGCCCACCTGGGGTTGTACAATTGGCACCATTATACCCTAAGTAATTATGTACATTCCACTTCCGAGGATTGCATTTTGGCACAGGATTTAATAAGTTCAGAAAAATTATTCCCCCCCCCCCTCCCGATTTTCTATACTGGTCATCATTGGAAAGGTTTAAATAATCTACACGCTTCTCCAGTTTTATATATTAAGGACGGGATTGATTTGGATTTGAGAATAAATAGAGTTTTTACTTCTGATATGCTTTATTACCATGCCAAAGTTTGTTGATGCTTATGTTTTCAATCAAACTTCGACATGTATTAAATGTTTTTATTTCTTAGGATCTTCAGGTATATCTTCAAACATTTATGTATTTTGACCGAATTTTTGTACAATAAAATTTATCAAGACATGTTACGCACTGCCATGACAATGTTTGTCTATAGATTGGAAACGATACATTAAGTAGGAAAGCACTAAATTACTATTTAAAACTTCAACACTATAACTTAATAAATTAAATTGTTTCAAAGAATTTGTATCAATTAGCTATGGCTGCAAATATTAGGAATCAAAATATCAGTTTTCGATTGGGATTATCCGTTTCAGCCTAGTAGTTGCAGAAGCAGCGTAGAATCTCACCAAGACTCAACTTTAAGATCCTCTCTGACAGTTAGCCAAACGTAACACGTTTTGGGGCTCTGATGATGTGGTGAATGTCTAAGTTTCTATACATTACTGCTTTTGATTATAATCATTCTAGATTCAAGTTTATTGCTTTGGAACAAAACATTATTTGCGAAGAATAGGATTAATTATTTTTTTTTTACCAATATCAATTGCAAGAAATTTTTTAAGGGTCAGATTTAAAAAACCAAAATGTTCACCTACTGCAAAACGATGTAGAGACCACTCTAACTTGTATGTTTGCTGGAACCACGTCAGAACCTTCTTCGCTAGCCAAGACTCTTACATCTTATCCATATCTACACTTTGACGGATCGAGCAGATATAACTGTAATTTGGGTCTGTGAATGTCACTGGATGAGGCGAGAAGTTGAAATAGCTTCTCTCTGGTACCTAGTTATACTTTCGATGTCAAACTTACAACATATCCTTTTGAAGTCAGTTGCTTTCACTATTTTCGGCCGATATTCAACCTACAGCTTTTACGCGTTATCGGTCAGTTGGCATCATACACAAGAAGTCCAAAACATGTCGCTAAAACAAAGCACTAAAATATTTGCTCGATTTGCCAAGTTGTGAACAGGATTAACAGAAACTTCGCATGCGAAGATGCATCAAAACTGGCAAACCAATTTCACTGGCGGGTAAACAATAAACTGTGTACAATTAGTTGCGTAGCGGAGAGAAGCGGGGACATACGAAGCAACGAACCAGACTAACGGAGGCAGTTATCATCGGAAATGTTTTTTTTTTTTTTTAAAGAGTCCGTACCTTTACTAAGATGGATAATGCGAGTTATATGCAGTCTTACAAGTACCAGAAGTGTCACATAGTTGTCATCGAACCTTGAATCCTTAAATTGAGCAAGTTTCTTAAATGAACGTTTCTCATGGTTTGTACACTTCTTCCGGTCTTCGCCATGCAACTAATTCTTAGCTGTTGCAGTCGTTAGGTTTCTCGGTCCCTTTTTTGCTTTCTATTCTTTCCATATTCATCTTCCATAGCAGTATTGTCCCGACGTCGATAGCAACATTGTCCAAATTTTCCATAGCAACATTGTCCAAAACTTCCATAACAATATTGTTCAAAACGTCCATAGCAACATTGTCCAAAACTTCCGTAGCAACAGTGTCCAAAACTTCCATAGCCACATTGTCTAAAACTTCCATAGCAACATTGTCCAAAACGTCCATAGCAACATTGTCCAAAACGTCCATAGCAACATTGTCCAAAACTTCCTTAGCATATTGTCCAGATGTCGATAGCAGTGTTGTCCAAACTTATGTCTGAGTGTTTGCAACTCAGCACCATCGAGCCTATACAGTGCAACAAAATGGCATAGAAATTTGGAAATGAAGAACAACACCAGAAGAAAATTAATATATAAACAAACACAAACTAAATGTACACATGACACACAGAATAGAACAAAACAGTACAATATTGAATTGCTTTCAAAGGTATAAGAATAGCAGACAAATGTATTATTGCAAATGAAACGTCGGTAATGAAAGAAAGAACCAAGTTAAGTACACGGTTGAGTAAAATGATATTCACCCCATCCCACATACTAGCACGACGTAAATATAAATGCTACAAAATTATATGAGTTTATGGCGCAGTATTTAAAGAATATTCACACGTAGAACTCATAGCAGTGCATAACACCTCACTTAGGACATATGAATACTTACACGTAGAATTCATATCAGTGCATAACACCCCACATAGGACATATGAATACTCACACGTAGAACTCATAGCAGTGCATAACAACACACATAGGATATATGAAAACTCACACGTAGAACTCATAGCAGTGCATAACACCCCACATAGGATATATGAATACTCACACGTAGAACTCATAGCAGTGCATAACACCCCACATAGGACATATGAATACTCACACGTAGAACTCATAGCAGTGCATAACAACACACATAGGACATATGAATACTCACACGTAGAACTCATAGCAGTGCATAACACCCCACATAGGATATATGAATACTCACACGTAGAACTCATAGCAGTGCATAACACCCCACATAGGACATATGAATACTCACACGTAGAACTCATAGCAGTGCATAACAACACACATAGGACATATGAATACTCACACGTAGAACTCATAGCAGTGCATAACACCCCACATAGGATATATGAATACTCACACGTAGAACTTATAGCAGTGCATAACAACCCATATAGGATATATGAATACTCACACGTAAAACTCATAGCTGTGCATAACAACACACATAGGACATATGAATACTCACACGTAGAACTCATAGCAGTGCATAACAACCCATATAGGACATATGAATACTCACACGTAGAACTCATAGCAGTGCATAACACCCCACATAGGATATATGAATACTCACACGTAGAACTCATAGCAGTGCATAACAACCCATATAGGATATATGAATACTCACACGTAAAACTCATAGCTGTGCATAACAGCACACATAGGACATATTTTATCACTCACAACATATACAAGAACAGTTTAAGTTTTTAAATATATGGTCACGTGGCATATGTATTACACAATACTACATCATGGCGGATGCCATTACTCGCCCATTATGTACAATAAAGAATGCTATGGAAAGAGGTAAGGGAACCAAACTATGCATATTGTCTTCTTTCCAAAACAACCGAGGTTATCTGAACGTCCCAATACTAAAGAAAGGTGAAAGATGGCTTGCAGCTTACATCCACCAGCTGACTAAACACAGCCCCTGACGTCCACTGAAAGAAATACATCAAGGGATTTAATTTTAATTACAGATTGCAATAAAAAAAAAGTCCATACAAAGTTAGTTCCTATGAATTACTGTTTACCGTAGGCTTAATGGTCTGAAACTAAACTGAATAATGAAACAGAGAAATTAACATAGTATGTGAGTCGTTGTCATTTCATTTAAGCTTGATTTAAACTAAACACATCGTCCAAGGAAAAGAAAATGAGTCAATCTCGAGAGAAGTCATGTAAGTGTTCCTGAACATTCCAATGCCCCATTCTGATAAATTTCACATTATTTTTCCAGAATGTATATCCACAAAAATGTGTCCTGTTGTATATCCACAAAATGTGTCCTGTTGTATATCCACAAAAATGTGTCCTCTTGTATATCCACAAAAATGTGTCCTGTTGTATATCCACAAAAATGTGTCCTGTTGTATACCCACAAAAATGTGTCCTCTTGTATATCCACAAAAATGTGTCCTCTTGTATATCCACAAAAATGTGTCCTGTTGTATATCCACAAAAATGTGTCCTCTTGTATATCCGCAAAAATGTGTCCTGTTGTATATCCACAAAAAAATGTGTCTTCTTGTATATCCACAAAAATGTGTCCTCTTGTATATCCAAAAAAATGTGTCCTGTTGTATACTTCATTTTAGTTCCATCCATACAATGCTCTTCTTGTGTGTGTCTAGTAATTAGGAAATGAGGATATCAGAAAGGACATTAAAATTGGGGATATCAGAAAGGACATTAAATTTGGGGATATCAGAAAGGACACTGTATTTGGGGATATCAGAAAGGACATTAAATTTGGGGTTATCAGAAAGGACATTCAATTTGGGGATACCAGAAAAGACATTACAATTGGGGATATCAGAAATGACATTCAATTTGGGGATATCAGAAAAGACATTAAAATTGGGGATATCAGAAAGGACATTCAATTTGGGAATATCAGAAAGGACATTCAATTTGGGGATATCAGAAAGGGCATTCAGTTTGGAGATACCAGAAGGGACACTATAGTTGGGGATATTAGAAAGGACACTATATATGGGCATATCAGGAAGGACACTATATTTAGGGATATCAGAAAGGATACTATATTTGGGGATATCAGAAAGGACACTATATTTGGGCAAATCAGAAAGAACGTGATATTTGGGAATATCAGAAATGACATTAGAGTTGGGGATATCAGAAAGGATATTTAATATGGAGATATCCGAAAGAATAATATATTTTGGGATATCAGAAAGGACATTAGAGTTGGGGATATCAGGAAGGACATTATATTTGGAAATATTAGAAAGGACACTATATTTATAAATATCAGAAAGGACACTATATTTGCCTTTAATATAGTGACCGTGTGTGTGTGTGTGTGTGTGTGTGTGTGTGTGTGTGTGTGTGTGTGTGTGTGTGGGTGTGTGTTTAGCGGGGGTGGGTGGGTTATTGTCATGATTAGTCATGACTGGGCGACGGGGGAAGGGGGATATTGTCTTTAGTAATAAAGTTTTTTTAATAACGTTTTGTCATCAAAATGTTGGTACTACATACATGAAAATGGAAAATATTGTAATCTAACATGCACAATAAAGGCAACCATTTCTTGCAAAAGCATTTAACATTCTTTCAAACCATCTAAGCTGAATATAGAGAGTAAATTTCCTTTTCACTTTAACTGAGTCTCAATGGCTTGTTGTTAGCATATCAAAGCCCAGTCTCTGAATCGCGATGGTTTGTTGTTAGCATATCAAAGCCCAGTCTCTGAGCCTCGATAGCTTGTGGTTAGCATATCGAAAGCCCAGTCTCTGAGCCTCGATAGCTTGTGGTTAGCATATCGAAAGCCCAGTCTCTGAGCCTCGATGACTTCTTGTTATCATATGTGTAAATGTTCTAGGCTGCTTCCCTATTTGGGGTGGGGTGCTTCCAATTTATTTAAATTAATGTAGAAGACACACCCTGGCTCGTTTTTTTTCTTCAGAAATTGAAGTAATGATATAGAGATGCAAAACTCTGAGCCCCCAGTCAGCGGTGCCGACAGTTAACTTAATGAATATACAAATTGAAATTCCAGTAACAACAATTTAATATAATTCAAACCGTAATCTCCCAAACACAATTCAACTAATATCATATCACTCCACCAACTGATGGCCTAGTTCATCCTATGAATTAGTGTGTGAAATTGTCCCTTCTGTACTGAGTCCTACTCATCTGTATGTTCCTTCTCTTTTCCTTTGTCTTCCTCCGTTATCCCTTCTGCTTCTCCCTCTGTCCTTCCTTCTCTCTTCTGTCTCCCAGAGATTCGGGCCACAGCTGGGGTTATTCCCTCTGGTCCCTCAAACTTCCTTCTATCTTCTCTTTGTCTCCCAGAGACTCGGACCACAGCTGGGGTAATTCCCTCTGGTCCCTAAAACGTCTTCCCTTTGTCTCCCTGAGACTCGGACCACATCACGGAGTAATTCCCTCTGGTCCCTAAAACTGTTTCTCTTTTGTCTTCCATAGACTTGGACCACTGCACTGGGTACTACCCGCTGGTCCCTAAAAGCTTCTAAAGAATACATACACGGACATTAGCAAAGCATATACATTTTGCTACATGACAAACACTAACATTATTATCATCAGATATGCCATTACCATTTTTTGGTGACGCATATATATATATATATATATATATATATATATATATATATATATATATATATATATATATATATATATATATATATATATATATATATATATATATATAAATTCTCAGTCTTATTATATACAAAATAATATTATACAATCAGACGCATTTCTGTACATTGTACTTCTACAAATGTACACAGATATGCACATTCATGCGCTGATATATCCATACACTTGATACTTCTACAAGTATACATAAATAGGCAAATTCCTATACTAATTTTGCATATTGTAACATTATACAAAGTTTATAATTCAATTCAACATTTGCAAATCTATAATATCAAATGAATACATGCATGAGGTTACTACGAATCAACCCAATAACGAATTTCAATATTAATTCTACACATCAAGTTACTCATATCTCAAAATACGCACGTATATCAAACACTACGAATGAATCAAACTACAATGGTGATTTTATAAACACTCAAATATATAGATATACTGCACTAGATAAAGTACACTTAAATTGCAGTAATATTTCACAACAATCGAGCAAATAAATAATAAATGACCTGTTTCGAAGCTTTCTGATTATTCTTTAAATAATTCCGCTATTACGAATGGTCACGGAGTAGTTATTTGCAGTCCGTATGGCAAAATGATTGTGACTACTAAAGTTTTGGTTCTCATGATGACATATTTAAACTTAAGATTCTAATGTCTGGCACTTCTAACTCAATTCCGATTGGATGCTGGTTCCTAATGATCAAACATAGCCCCTCCCAACCGTCTGTCAAAAATTTTTACGATAAAATTGGACGCTGTCTTGTTCCAACAAGAAATCGCCACTTACCCGTGAACAAGGTTACGTAACTGACGTTGGCAAAAGTAAACCGCGCGTCTTGAGTTTATGGCTATGTCAATAAACTCGCTGGATACCTCAGACATTTTGCCGGCGAGAAATTATAGCCTCAGGGTTTAACATACCCATGCAAACATCTGGTTTCTTCTATCCCGTGAAAATATCAAACCCCGGTCTCTGTGAGCCCCGATGGCTTGTTGTTAGTATATCAAAGCCCAGTCTCACTGATCCCGGGCCTAGTCATACCAAAGACAAACAAAAATGGTACGAACAGCGGCCTCGCTTGGCTCTCAGCATTAAGGTTAATGTTAGGACCGGTCGGCTTGGTGTCAGGAAAATGTGACTGGGTGGGACATCATGCTACATGTCTGCGGCAGAATGCCCCAGTACTAGACATCACTATAAACTGCCTCACTGCAGACATTGAAGCGATATTTCTGAAAAATTGTTAAAGCTACTTTAAAAATCCTAATCAAACAAACAACCCGAACTAGTAGCTACTAGCAAGCTTTCTCACATACCCACATTGGCTGAATTCGAGACTCGATCCCAAGCAAACAGAGGTGAGATGGCACAGGCTGTGATCCATAACGTAGAGCGCTTTAGACCACTCGATGCCCCTTCACAGCTTTCTGTAAGATACTACTACTCCTACTAATATTAATAATAATAATTATTCACGAAACAAAACTTTCCATCATGAGATACTTGTTTAAAGTACTATTTTCATCGTGCATTAATTACCAAGCTTCTTTGAATATACCGGGGGTGGGGTGGGGGTGGGGAGAAAAAACTTAAACTCTAGCACATGAAATTGCTTTATGTACAAACTATAAAGCATGAGATCAAATTTAAAAAAGAAAGGACTAGGAAACAAAATCGCACAGACGCTCTTTGTGTGTAACATCTGCTCACGCTCAGTTTGTAACATGTCCACACTCTCATCATACCACGTTTGTAACATTATAAAAATGAATCACACAATGTGGGAGAAAAAAACAACAATTAAAAATGAAACATTTTCAGTAATACATGGCTGATTCTTTTATGGCTGTATGAACTAAAAACTCGAGTAGATATATCAGAGTAACACAATGCTGTATACTGCGTACATAGCCTTATTTCTCATGAACTACAAAATCTAGTGATCTAATGCGAGTCCTGATAGGGTGATATCCGAATGATAAATACCCAAAATGTCCATACAAGGCAACATTTAATAGGACAATGGAAACAGGTGTTGAAAATCAAAGCTCTGCACACTCGCTAGCAACTCGCCGCGAAAAGTTACAAGTTGGTTTAGTTACTTTTATATGTTCTTATCATTCATGATAACAAAAGCATATATTTGTGAGCTTGAACAAGAGAGAGAGAGAGAGAGAGAGAGAGAGAGAGAGAGAGAGAGAGAGAGAGAGAGAGAGAGAGAGAGAGAGAGAGTTCTCAATGTTTACATTGTATATACTTCATATTTTTGTGTTATCATTGTCACATCTCTTTACTTTTTTTTTTTTTTTGGGGGGGGGTGGGAGGGGCACCAGACAGATGCCCCCACCCCTAATCAAAAAAATTTTAAAAAGTTTATTTGTCTGTGTGTTCCCCCCGATGTTTTTATGTTGTTTTTTTATTTATTCTTTAATTTCTAAAGACCAATTAATTTTCCCCATCGGGGTTATAGATATATGACCAGGGGTATTTTTTTCCGCTGCCTAGTGTATTTCTAAGTATACCTTCCTAGTTGGGAATTGACCTACCCACTCTAGTAGGCTACTTTTCATTAAGTTGACCATGGCTAGTGGTCCTTCTTATCCTGGTGTGTGTTATATGTTTGGTGCTATTTGTTTGTTTGCTATAAGAGTATATTATATACTCGTATATATGTTCAGGATAGCCGTATCATTTTTCCAAATCTTTTACCAGTTGTCTTATTTGTTTATCTTCTCCAAGGGAAGATAAAATTTTATTAATTTTTATATATTGAAAACTTAATTTTTTTTTATTATTTTCCGAATTTGTAATAAATTGAGGTGTGTTATTTAAAGGTTACGTGAGTCTCAATTTATCTAGTTTATTATGATAGGTCCGTTTTCCTTGAGTCAGAAACTGCATAAATTTATTTGGCTGTGCAGTTCCTGTCTCAATTTGCCCGTCCTTTAATTATTTCACTTAATAAAAATTTCCAAAATTATTTTAAGTCCCTTAATTGAGATACATGACTATTATGGGATATAGCCATGAAGAAAAAGCAAGGATATAGTATCCAGAGAGCGAGAATACTTGCTTCTATATAGAGAGTATGTTATAGGAAATACATATATTAATTACGTTAACTTTGGGTGTTTTCTAAACTCTTCCATAGGCCTGCTCACTTCGCGTAGCGCCCTGTGATTTAGCCCTATGGCGTCCTCATCTATACTTCCCCTCACAGGTTGCATAATATTCATTGTTATATTCAAATAATTAAACAATTTTTTTTCCAATTTTAAAATTTTAAAATTTCAAATTTAAAATTTCAAAAATTTCAAATTTAAAACTTAAAATTCCAAAATTAAATTTGTAAGTTTTCTATATTACATTAAATTTAAATTTGAAACTTTGTTCCTAACCTTCATTAGTGGACCACATTTTATTAACGTATCCGTAATGAAGTCCGTAATTTGTCTAATTAATTGTTTATTAAAATTTCCGTCAAGGATGAATAGTTTACGTCCGTCATATTTGTCTACCTTCATTATTTCTTTTATTAGTTTTGTCCTTTCTTCCTTTGTTTTGTCGCATTTTGTAATTACGTGGTCTTTTGTGTATGGGGCATTATTGCATAGAGGGCAGCTAACCGGGGTCCTTATTAATCTTCGTTTAATTGCCACTTCGCCTGTTAGCCAGGCGTTGTGGAGGTACGTGTACATGATACTTTGTACCTTAAACGAGTTAATGCCGGACCAATGCCTCCAAACTCTGTCCCAATTCACAGAGGGATGTTGTACTCGAACTTTTGGTCTATGTTGAAATGATAATTTTTCTAAAATCCAGTCATATGTTCTATCTTGTCCTATATCCCAAATTTCTTTAATATCTCTATACTTATATAATATATTTTTAGTTTCCCTATATAAGTGTGGTGCGTCTACTTTTTTCACTAATTTGTTGTTCATGTATATGTCTTGTTTGTTGCGCATTCCAAAGCCTATCCAAAAAATGTATAGTGCTTCCCATGGTTTCTGTGGAGTGGCATTTAATCTTTTAAGCCTATTTAATATTGATTTTAGTTTTATTACGGGGGAATTAGGTAAGGCCAATCCCCCTTTAGATTTAGTCCTATATAACGTTTCCTTATTTATATAGTGTGTCTTGAAATTCCAAATGTAATCTACTATTTCATTATCTATTGTTTCTAGTGTTTTGTTTTTAATGTCCACAGAGTTTATTAAAAATGTCAGATTTGAATACATATATGCTTTTGCAACTTGTGAACGTTCTATTAAACTAAGCGGCTTCAGTGCCCAGATATTTATTACTTCTTTTATTTTCTTTTGAACTTTTAAACAGTTTTCCTTTTCTTCGTTTGCCCCAAAGAAAATTCCCAGGGCTTTCACATCTCTTTACGGGCTTAAGGCATTGCATTATCTTACATAATTTTATCTATCTAGGCCATGATATTGAAATAATCGTAAGGTTTCCAATAACTCGATTTCAAGGAACGCTTGAGTTTCACTTCTATTGCATTTAATTTACCTTGAAAAAATTATCAATTTGTTTCAACAACACCTGTAAGGTAAATTGATATGTTATGTGCAAGCGCTTACGGTGACTCAGACGCCAACGGCCTTTGTTGTCGCATACCTGTCATACCATAGGGTGCGCTGCTCACCTTGCGATTCACCAGGTAAAAACAGGTCAAAAAATTTTCAAAATGGCGTTCAGTCGAGATGATATAAGTTTTGTAGGAATCATCACGTTATTGATCCTTATTGTTGCCTGTGTATTTGAGTTAGCTGCGGTAGCAAGTGACCACTGGGTGGCAACAGTTTTAGACCAAGATGTAATTGGTTATAGTGGATTATGGAGAATATGTGCGGATTTCGGTACTGCCAGAGACTCCTGTCGCGGTTTTCAGTGGCAAGATGTATTTGTTTCGTGTAAGTATAGATCCCCCTCCGTCCATTTGTCTACTTTATTGTTGGCGTAATTGATTCTTGTTATACATTATTTTTAAAATAGTCAGGTTTCTTTATATAAAAATCTTTTCATAATTGAAGTCATGATGTCACGTAGTGTGGAGGACAAACAAATGGAGAATACTTGAAGTTTAAATCTAGCGAAGTCTAACCCGTAACCGTTGTATTAATTTAAAAGTATATATATATATATATGTATTGTTTCTAAAAGTAAGTATTCACATTTATATCGATATAAAGTGGTTGTGGGTTTATAGTCTAGTTTGACAAAATGATAATAAAAAAAAACAACAAAACAACTAACTTTGTAATAATGGTTTTGAGGACGTTCGCCATTGGTTGAGTGTTTACAAGCCTTTCTGAAGGGAAGTAACTCCTAACTGGTATTTATGCTTGCATACCATAAAATGTTTTACTTGTGAATGTAACATCGTTTTGTCTTAAAAACATTTTTAAAAATCATCACAACCGTGTCGTAAAATTCTTGCTCAGCATTCTGGCTTTTTTTCCTTCTTAAATGGTATTTAAGCCATTTTGAAGCACCTGTACCAAAAATCAATGTAAGAAATGATACATAACTTGCGGAACTTGTTGTTTTAGGGTTTAATGCCATTTTTCAGCACACAATTGGATATACATGGCGGCCAGTATTATTGGTGGAGAGAACCCGGGAAAACCCCCAGAAAGATCCACCGACCCAAGATAAGCTACTGGCAAGCTTTCTCACATAACTACATTAGCAGAATCTTAGACTCGAACCCACGGAGGCAGAGGTGAGACAGCAGTGATCCTTAACGGAAAGCACTTTAGACCACTCTGCCACTTGGGGCCCCAGTTGTGGAACTGATACATAGTCTAATTACATTGGATATCACATTCCAAACTTTTAATATTTTTGTTTTCTAAATCAGACATTTTATTCTCAGGGGTGCAACACAGGTGCATGATGTTGTGAAATTACAACAACAATAATCAGAAAGGAAAAAAATCACAGAGTGACAAAAATATCTTAATTACCCCCATGACCGATTCTGACATAGGACCCTCTCTATCATACTTTATCAACCGCTCCGGTGGCCTAGTGGTTAGAGCATCCGCTGTGGAAGCGGGAGGTTGTGGGTTCGATTATTGGCTGAGTCATACCAAAGACTTTAGAAAATGGTACTACAGCTGCCTTGCTTGACGCTCATCATTAAGAGGTTAGTGTTAGGACTGATTGGGCTGGTGTCAGGATAATGTCAGTTGGTGAGACATCATGCTACATGTCTGCGGCATGATGCCCCAGTTCTAGACATTTCTATAAACTTACTGCATACATCATAGCGATGTGACTGGAATTTATTTAAAGCTAAAAGTCCTAATCACATGCACACAAATTATCATACCTTATACATGTACTATATAGTATGATAGAGAGGTTCCTATGTCAGAATGGGTCCTTAGGGTAATCTGAGGTACTTTTGCCACTCTGTATGATATTTTATGCCTTTAGATTGTTTTTTTTTTTTTGTCACAACATCTAGCTTACTCCAAGCACCTGTGGTTTGCGCAGTTAAATTTTTGTTATGCACGTTGACTTCAGTTTTTCTTGTGCAAGTGCACAAGGCCTAAACCATGTATTTAACATGAACAAACAAGCTGTTAATGTTTTATGCAGGAATCAATTACTTGTGTGTGACTTTGTTGGCCATTGGTTTAAAGAGGTCACATTAGCAGATTAATGACCTTTCTCAGCATGATTTGAAACTCAGGCTTGATTAATATGGGTGTTAAAAAAACTTGCCAGTAGTTTCTTATAGGTCAGTAGATATTAGGGCTACTCCTGTATTATTCCTGCACCAGATATACTGGCCACCTACTCTTAACTTTCCTCTGATCCTTCCTACTCGATTTTGTTATATTTGAACATTTATGTTGGGATGTAGGGTCAGAACATTGGCCCTATGAAAAGTTGGAATTGACTAACATTGTGGTATTGGCATAGAATGGCTGCTTCATAGTCAGTCTAACAAACTTGATTGACATTTCAATGACCTTCATGAAATAAACATGAATATGAAATTTTTTGGCTGAAATTGTGAGTATAATATTCATTATCTCTTTATAACAGATGACCAAACAAATGTCTTCGCCTACCTTTCAGTGACATTGGAGGTCCAATAGCCATGTGATATATAGCAATCATGTATAGCCTGTCATGTGTGATTAGCATTAAACCCACAAAAGACCAAATATTTGCATTTAAAATAAAAAATGATATCATGCTTTTGTTTTTTTCAAAGTGTTGTACTGTTAAGTTACTGTAGAGAGACTAGTTGATAAATACTAGAGTAATTTCATTTTTTGTAATTTAAAATTAAATCCACAAGGGAAGAAAGAAAAATAATTCTTCTATTGTAGCTTTGCATAAAAGTTTTTTTTTTGTTTGTTTTACAAGCTTGTATAGCTCACTGAGTTTACTCGAACTTATAAAGAAAGAGAGGAATAAATGAAAACAAACGAAAGGTGATTTTCTTTTTCTTCATTTCATCATATATGTAATTTGGTTGTGGATTTTTTTTGGTAACATGCAGTGGGGTTTCAGGGAGCTGCCCAAATTATTATTTTACAATTTTCTTTGTCTTGTAACATATGACCTAGGTGAAAAGAACCACATGTTATCAATATGTCCCAATATATACAATAAATGTGATAGTTTTCAGTGGTTAACATGTCAGTTACAGATTGTTGTTGAATTAAATTGTTATACTGCATTTTGTTTAAGTATGAAGAGACACAGTAACACAGTTCTAGTAATCTAAGGGTTGCAGGGTCACTACCAGGTCAAGCCAGGTCAGCTGCCTTTGTTTACCCTTGGGAAAGGGCACTGAACTCCTCAACTTGACAGAGCCATTAATGCTTTCAAAACAACCAGGAATGAAATGTTATTGCTAATATAAATTGTCATGTGAATGTAACAACAGACACTGATGTAAATCTATATTACAATGGAAGTTGTAGAATCCTTTGATTTCATAAGACCTAAATAAAACATAGTATTTCTGGTTTCATGATAAAAAACAAAGTTAGTTGGAATATAATTTTTGTCACCTTTTTTCCATGGGGATTTGGATCATTATAAACTAAAAATGAAACGTGTAAGAGCAGAACTGGTAAATCAGTTTTATTTGTGTTTTATTCTTCTTCTCCACAGAATGCTGATTGAATTATCAGTCCTGACTCACAGAAATAATACAATATCAGTCAACTTTTCTGGGAATTGTGTCCACTTCAACATATCAATTTTTGTTTGCTGGCACTGTTTAGGGTACTTCAAGCGGTCAGTTACCCCCAAAAGAAGACACCAGAAAGAAAGACTTGCTTAAAATAACATTAATCTTTGTATGCAGGTACATTGAAATGGAACCGCTCCGGTGGCCTAGTGGTTAGAGCGTTCGCCTCGGAAGCGGGAGGTTGTGGGTTCGATCCCCGGCCGAGTCATACCAAAGACTTACAAAAATGGTACTAACAGCTGCCTCGCTTGACGCTCAGCATTAAGAGGTTAGTGTTAGGACTGGTCGGCCTGGTGTCAGGATAATGTGACTGGGTGGGACATCATGCTACATGTCTGCGGCATGATGCCTCAGTGCTAGACATCACTTTAAACTGTCTCACAGCAGACATCGTAGCGATATGACTGAAAAATTGTTAAAGCTACGTTAAAAATCCTAATCAAACAAACAAACAAACATTGAAATGATAAATGCTGAATCAACTTACCTGATGATGAGGGCAAGCCCAAACTCAGCTTGGGCAAGCAGTGAAGTAAGAGGTCAACTAGCCTTGACATAGTGGTTGCCCAGCAGACATTTTCAGTATTCCCAGTAAATTATTGTGTTTGCCCCCAGATTGCTGATTAACCTAACCCTATTGTAGTTGCCTCCATATTGCTGTAATTTAAAGTATATTTACAAGCTTTCTCTTGTGTGTATTAGACCGGTTTTCTGATACATGTATGGTACATGTAGTTGTATCTCACCATTAGTCTCTGCTAATAGAAATTGTCACCCATGAATATGGTACATTTAGTTGTACCTCACCATTAGTCTCTGCTGATAGAAAATGGCACCTATGAATGGTACATGTAGTTGTACCTCACCAACCACTAACCAGCCATTAATACAAATCCATACCTGCCAATGATTATGCTTTTTTTCACTAAATTATATATGGATTGTGCTTTTTTGGTATATCCACCTTCCAAAAAAAATCAATTATTTGTTTTCTTTTTTTTTAATTATCATTCCATTAATCCCACAGATCATATTTTAGAAAAGATTGCTTTTATGTAACTATGTAACTTGTTCGTGGACTTGCATGCACGTTGCTAATAGTAGCATGTTCTATCTATAGCAAACCTTGTTCTACTTTCAAACTTTCGACCTCAAATTCTATTTATTGCACCTCTATGGCTTAGTGAGGAGAGAACAGGCTGGTTTTCTAATTTTAATCTTTATACACAGATTCTTTGTTCTAATTCAATATTTAGTTCAGAACCAGTCTAAAGGTATTTGGCACTAAAAAGTATATTTTACATTAGTCGATATGTATATGAGAGCAAAAATATCTCCTTTCAAAAATATCACAGATGGATTAGAAAAAGATTAGAAAAAAAATGAAACAGAAAAATAACAGAATCCTTAAAATATTAAGAAAGTGCATCATCATGTGACATCTATTTCAGGCCATGTGGAAAGAATATTAATATTTTGCGCTAAAAGTCTTAAGATAGATGTATGTGCAAGGTTAAAAGTTCTACAAATGAAAACTTGAAACAGTCCAGGATGTTAAAAGACGAGAAGGGCAAATAAATCATTGATTATTGAAATTTTTGCTTGTTATATGTGGATTACACATTTTATGCATGGATTACGCTTTTTGACCACTTTGATTACATTTTTTTCTCGTCAAAGGTTGGTGTATGCAAATCTCTAATGGTGTTCATTGGCAGCTAGTACCTTTCCATTATCCCAAATCTCTAATGGTGTTCATTGGCAACCACTAACCATCCATTATTACAAATCTCTAATGGTGTTCAGTGGCAACTGCTAACCATCCATCAACACAGATCTGATGGTGTTCATTGGCAACCACTAACCATCCATTAATACAAATCTAATGGTGTTCATTGACAACCACTAACCATCCATTAATACAAATCTCTAATGGTGTTCATTGGCAACCACTAACCATCCATTAATACAAATCTAATGGTGTTTATTGACAACTACTAACCATCCATTAATACAAATCTAATGGTGTTCATTGACAACTAATAACCATCCATTAATACAAATCTCTAATGGTGTTCATTGGCAACCACTAACCATCCATTATTACAAATCTCTAATGGTGTTCAGTGGCAACTGCTTACCATCCATTAACACAAATCTAATGGTGTTGACAACCACTAACCATCCATTAATACAAATCTAATGGTGTTCATTGACAACTACTAACCATCCATTAATACAAATCTAATGGTGTTCATTGACAACTACTAACCATCCATTAATACAAATCTCTAATGGTGTTCATTGGCAACCACTAACCATCCATTAATACAAATCTAATGGTGTTCATTGACAACTACTAACCATCCATTAATACAAATTTCTAATGGTGTTCATTGACAACCACTAACCATCCATTAATACAAATTTCTAATGGTGTTCATTGACAACCACTAACCATCCATTAATACAAATCTAATGGTGTTCATCAACAACTACTAACCATCCATTAATACAAATCTAATGGTGTTCATTGACAACCACTAACCATCCATTAATACAAATCTCTAATGGTGTTCATTGGCAACCACTAACCATCCATTAATACAAATCTCTAATGGTGTTCATTGACAACCACTAACCATCCATTAATATGAATCTCTAATGGTGTTCATTGGAGGCTGATTACTTTACGACTCTTGACCTGACATTTACAGTGCAATTTGTCAATCAGTTCAGTACTATTATTTCGGTGTCTAAGCTGTCACATAATGTACACATTTCATGCGATACTTTTGCTTACCCATTACCTTACAAGTCATCATACATGTAGTATGCAACAACAATTGCAATTGGTTTGGTTCTTTTCACATGCCTTGTTTCTTTAGTTAAAGCTAACCAACAGAAATCAGATAATGATTTGCTTATCAGATGGTGGACTAGTGTGACATTTAACCAATACTCAACTGTGATTTAAATTTCAATCATTAGACAGCCAGCTTATAGTGCTGCTAGACAAAATATAAAATTTCATTTTAAATCTGACATGATCATCTTATTTAAAATTGTTATTAGTTACCTGACTGATCAGGTTTTGATATGGGGAAAATGGTTGCCTGGTATTGAGTTTTACTTGTCCCTGGCTCCAAGGCATTGAATTTGTGTACCCCTGGATAATGTTTATCAACATTTGTTACCACTCCCTGGGCCATGATTGATTAACTAATTGAGTTTATAATGAACCTAGAAACCATATTTCAGGTGACATTGACTCAGATGGAATATATACTTATATCTTTAAGACCATCAAAAAGATTGAGGAGTGAGATGTTAATGAGATGGTCTTGCATTGCTTGGCAGAACTTGTTACACCCTGGAGGCCAAGTTTTATCAAACTTGAAATGTATGCCTACAGTATGATCAAGGTCTTTGACAAGTTTTGGGCTGTGACATAAGACTTGCCAACCATTACAATGTTTCAGTTAGTCTTATGAAAATGATCTTAAAACATGAATATGGGAATAAAAGCAAAAACTAGGAAATTTGAATCTTGCAGTAGAAATCTGGATAATTGGCTTGACTGTTTGTTTTGAGGTTTCCTATTATATATTTTTATTATTTGGAGTTAGAGAACCAGACTACTTTTATAGTAGTGCCCCAGATGCTTTAAACTGCCCAATTTTTGATGCAAAACATCTGAAACTCTTGATTATAGAATTTTTAAAATATGGCATCGAGCAAGAGAACGTTTTGTTAGGGTTGACAGGTTTGTGATGTAGACAGGGATTTGTTACTAAAATACATCTTATGGTGTCTCCTAGGAACATTTGGCAACCTTGTTCACCATCTTGAAATCTTGTTACCTGCACAGAGTTACCCTTACTTTATTTTGACATGTCTAGTTAGTCTTGAAGAGCTTTAGACTCGAATGAAACCTCATGGTTTCTGTCCCAGTCAACTTGCTTAGACTTCCTCAGAGAGTGTCCTTGAGTGCCTGGCTCCAGTATACTCTGAGTGACCTTGAAAAGGGTTGGCTACTATTTCTTCAGGACAAATATAGCCAATAATGCAACAAAACTACCAAAATTAAAATGGTCTTGATCTGACATTATGTATGGTCAAAACTTTTTGGGTTTTCAGTAAAAGGTTTATGGTTATTAATAGAGAGAAAAGAGACATTAATAAGACAAACTCGTGTACATTCAAGTGTACTGATCAAACTTTAGTTTTCTTGTTCAAAGTATACTGCCACACGTACAGGTATGAGTAGCATATGTAGCAAATGTGACATTCATTTCGTGTAACAGAAATTGATAACTGCATGGAACATGAAGTCTATTTATTGTTTTTTTTCTGATGAATATCTATATTGAAATCACAAAGGAATATGAAGTCCATTTAGTGGTTTTAAAGTCCATTTAGTGGTTTTGAAGTCCATTTAGTGGTTTTTCGGGTAAATATCTAAATGTCCAATTAGTGTTTTTGCCGGTTAAATATTTAAATTGAAATCACAATAGGTGATGCCAATTTGTTATCTATGTAGCCACACATGTTACCTATGTAGCCACACATTTTATCTTTGTAGCCACAGACACTATCAGTGTAGCCACACAGGCATGGGTTTAACTGGATAAGTTTATGTGGTTCACAAAAATTTGCTTGACATAAATGTGATTAATTTCTTTTGACTGGTAGTGAAAATGAAAGAGACATAAAATTCTAACAGTAGATTCAAACAACATGCTGATTATATATGACGGTCCGCAATGGCACATATTCTGGGCGTATTCTAGCGGGATTCAGAACTAATTTATTAAATAAAGTAGAACATAGAAAACCTGCATCAGTATCTTGCAGGCCGCTGGGCAAGCCAAGTATAAAAAGGTAACAGCTCAGGAAGCAATTAACATGGATTGTCTTAATTAATACCAAAAAAGATATATGAACATGCAATGTTTTGATTATTTAACATAAATTTTTATTGAAGATTAGCAGGTTCTAAAGTATCACAGGTAGAAATGATAGAATAGCATGATTTATGGTACAAGGCCTTACAGAGAAAATAAGCAGAAAATTTTAATGCTTTGCATAATTTTTTAATTTTTAGACGTCAAATTTAAACATATTCACAATTTTATTGTTTATTTTTTACAATTATTTTTTGTCTGTCTGTCTGTGAAACATGGAAATATACACCTTATAAATAGCTCACTGGTTTGTCAGGATCTGAATTTATAGGAGTGACAGGTTTGTTACCTGGTAAATTTTCGCAAATAGTACATTTCTTTCTTCTGAGGCTTTTTAAGTTATGTTACTTGTTTATGTTCATCTGATTTGTACAACAATAGTAACTAGAATGACCCTATTTATGTTGTGATTTTTCATTTCTATTTGACAGACTGGTTCCGAACAGTTCAATCATTTGAGGTCCTCGGTATGGTGATGGCAGGACTCGCCTTGTTTATGCTGCTGTTGTTTGCTCTCGTTGAAACCTGCAGAGAGAACAGTATTTTGAAACTTTGCAGCATCGGCCTCTGCATCATTGGAGGTACGAATATCCATACTTGGTATTTATTTAGTCTTAATTTATTTATAGGCAGCATTGTTGTCACCTGTCTTATTATTCAAGATGGATGCATGTCAGCTTGGTGTAATAAATAGGATAAAGTTTATTCTAAATGCATCCTTTCTGTGAGAAAGGACATTTTTTGCACACCCTTTTTGTGCTTCAAATAATATTTGCATTGCAGTTAGATATTGGGTTATGTGTTGCAATCTAGGCCACTTTCAGGTAGAGGAGGGTACATATACTCACTCTGGGCAGTATCGAGGGAAGGCAAATTGCAGGGTGTCCTCTTAAGACAAGTTAGGAAATATGCTAGACGTGTATAGAATACTAATTAATGGTAATCCTGACTACCTCAGTACCTGTGTAAATGGCTTGCTTTTCGAGTTCACTTGCCCTAAAGTAAGGCTGCTTTTTGGCGATTTACTTTTGCTGCAAAATATGTGAATAAAAAATATCATAACGTAAATTAATAAAAGTAAAACATAGGATGCTTTATTTTAACCAATGTTGAACTTTGTTTTCTTGTCATCTTTGTTTGCACCGTGAATCCGTATGTTGGTAAGTAAAGTTATGAGAACAGATACATATAAATAGTAGTATATGTGTTTGTGGCTGGTACATATATATATGTATATGTATATATATATATATATATATATATATATATATATATATATATATATATATATATATATATATATATATATATATATATATATATATATAAATGAAAGGGATTTGGATTTGTAATGTGTCTTTACTTCAATTTTTCAGTCTTTGCTATAATGTCTGCATTGTGGCCGTTTATAGTCTTGTTTAGTAGCACTGAGGCATCATGCCACAGACATGTAGCATGAAGCCCCACCCAGTATCATTATCCTTACACCATGCCAACTAGTCCTAACACTAAACTCATAATGCTGTGTACCAAGCGAGGCAGCTGCTTGTACCATTTTTGTAAGTCTTTGGTATGACTTGGCTGGTGTTCGAACCCCCAACCTCCTGCATCCAAGGTGGATGCTCTAACCAGATAAGCCTCAGGAGAGATTCTGTTTTGGATATATTAGGCTAACTGTTGATTGGTATTGCTGTATTATTAGCGATAGGGGGGATCAAAAATGGTACATGCTGGCTTGATAAGGGATCTAAAATGGTACATGCTGGCTTGATAAGGGATCAAAAATGATACATGCTGGCTTGATAGGGGATAACAAAAATGGTACATGCTGGCATGATAGGGAATCAGAACCGTTACATTCTGGCTTGATACTGATCAAAAATGGTACATGCTGGCTTGATAGCCTTTGGTTAAAAATTTGCTGTCCTTTGATGTAAGAAAAAAAAGAGTACGTATTAATACTACAGAAAGAAAGAAAGAAAGAAAGAGTACCTAAACTGATTTTATCAGAAACGCTTTAGTAACTATTTTTTTTTAAAGGTCTTGTGAAATTGCTTTTGCATTGTTAAGCTTCAATATGTTTAATTGCTATTGCCATGTTAAATTTCAAAATGTTTAATTGCTATTGCCATGTTAAATTTCAACATGTTTAATTGATATTGCCATGTTAAATTTCAAAATGTTTAATTGCTATTGCCATGTTAAACTTCAAAATGTTTAATTGATATTGCCATGTTAAATTTCAACATGTTTAATTGCTATTGCCATGTTAAACTTCAAAATGTTTAATTGCATTTAATTGCTATTGCCATGTTAAACTTCAAAATGGTATCTAATTAATTACATGTAATTAATGCTTCATACATTACATGTTCATGCCTTTTAGTCTTTTCTCATTTAATGCTTTTAATTCTTATGGATTAGCAAGTGTTTATAGAAAAAGCATACCATTGTTAACATTAAATCCGACCTATATTCCGAAATATCTCTTTCTAATTTTCGAAAGTGGTACAAGAGTGTCAGACAGTTTCAACTATAAACACTTAAAACACATGATTTTTTTACATAATACATGTTATATAGGGGTTGTATATTAAAAAGGTCTAAAACAATACCTACCCAATGTGTAATTATTTTAATCCTATTCTCGTCAAGTTTGTGCCAGGAACCTGTGCACAGAGATGATTTTACTTTAGAAATTTTTTATGTTAAAATGGTGATGTACATTACATTCATCATGCACAGAGAAGATTTTTCAATCTTTATTTCAACACAGTACAGGAATTCCATATACATATATGCAGTTACCTGTCTATGATAAAAGACATGCTAAAGGAAAAAGTCTTGTATTCTCCTTTTTTACCTGTGACTGCCGGATCTGAGATTTCCTTCTCGTGAATACACATAAATCAGCTTTGTCAGTCACTGCATACATAAAATATTTTTTGCTCGTGAATACACGTAAATATGCTTTGTCAGTCATTGTATACATAAAATATTTTTTGCTTTGTGACCCAACAGGACCATTAATACTTTTTGAACCAAGTGATAAAAATGGCATTCTTGTTTGCTTGTGTAAGATTGCTGCATTGTTTTGTTGATGTCTTTTTTACTTATCCATAATCTCAAGAAACAAGGGTATCTTACTTAGATAATTGTTCTTTGCCTTGTGGCATTGCATATGAAGTCCCTGCAGACCCACTGTTGACATAGCAGACCACTCAGGAGTCCCTGCAGACCCACTGTTGATATAGCAGACCACTCATAAGTCCTTGCAGACCCACTGTGGACATAGCAGACCACTCATAAGTCCCTGCAGACCCACTGTGGACATAGCAGACCACTCATAAGTCCCTGCAGACCCACTGTTGACATAGCAAACCACTCATAAGTCCCTGCAGACCCACTGTAGACATAGCAGACCACTCATAAATCCCTGCAGACCCACTGTGGACATAGCAGACCACTCATAAGTACCTGCAGACCCACCGTTGACATAGCAGACCACTCATAATTCCCTGCAGACCCACTGTGGACATAGCAGACCACTCATATGTCCCTGCAGACCCACCGTTGACATAGCAGATCACTCATAATTCCCTGCAGACCCACTGTTGATATAGCAGACCACTCATAAGTCCCTGCAGACCCACCATTGACATAGCAGACCACTCATAATTCCCTGTAGACCCACTGTGGACATAGCAGACCACTCATAAGTCCCAGCAGACCCACTGTTGACATAGCAAACCACTCATAAGTCCCTGCAGACCCACTGTGGACATAGCAGACCACTCATAAATCCCTGCAGACCCACTGTGGACATAGCAGACCACTCATAAGTCCCTGCAGACCCACTGTGGACATAGCAGACCACTCATAATTCCCTGCAGACCCACTGTGGACATAGCAGACCACTCATATGTCCCTGGAGACCCACCGTTGACATAGCAGACCACTCATAATTCCCTGCAGACCCACTGTTGATATAGCAGACCACTCATAAGTCCCTGCAGACCCACCGTTGACATAGCAGACCACTCATAATTCCCTGTAGACCCACTGTTGACATAGCAGACCACTCATAAGTCCCTGCAGACCCACCGTTGACATAGCAGACCACTCATAATTCCCTGTAGACCCACTGTGGACATAGCAAACCACTCATAAGTCCCTGCAGACCCACCGTTGACATAGCAGACCACTCATAATTCCCTGCAGACCCACTGTGGACATAGCAGACCACTCATACCCATGAGATTTCATTTTTTTACATGAATGTCCAAGCCAAATGTTATTAATTACTGAATATTTAAAAAGTCATACATAATACCATTGGTTGTAGTCTGCAATTTCTAAACTACATGTAGTTATAGTTCAGTGAGTATGTTAAGTCATACATAATACCATTGGTTGTAGTCTACAATTTCTAAACTAGTTATAGTTCAATGAGTATGTCATTAAAAAGTCGTTGATGTCAATGCTTATTGTTTTCTTTTTGAAAATACTTCAGAGAGTAATGTTGTACACATGGTTTAGGTTAAATTAGACACAAATGTTGTGAATGTGGTGTAAGAAATGGGAATGTGTTATGGGTAGTTACATACAGTAGTATGAAGTTAAAGTGGAGAAATGGTCTTGTCTATGACTCCTTGAAATTCTTTTCAGTCAGTGGAACATCATTTTCTTAAGAGACTTTTTTTTGTCGCAGTGTTTGTTTATTTGTGTCTGTTTGTTCTTGCAATCCAGAGTTTTGGATGGCCAGTTTGAAACCCAAGTTGAATATTTATATTTCATATTAAGATTAGTCTTGTATGGTCAGATTTAAATCAAACACTGACCATCACTTGCTGCACAGAAAGTTCAAATGCAAGCATCATTAAAAAAAGGAAAACAAAACCCAGGAAATTTATAAATATTGGATGGAGTGATGGAACCACACAAAGCTATTTTTAAATATTAAATGGAGTGATTTAACCACAAAAGCAGCAGTATGTGTTAATAGCATTCCTTTAGGTAACATATGTGGACCAATGTTCCCTGTAAGCTGCGCGCTCACACAGCTGCTCATGCATCCCCATGCAGCTGAATTGTCAATTTTTGCTTAATCCAACATTATATTTTGCTCGTCTCCGTAATGCTTGCGCAGGGAGCACTGCGCGCACATCTACCATTTGCTTAGAGGGAACGTTGATGTGGACCTCAATCGAAAAGATCTTAAGGTAATGTATGGACTTCAGTTGAAAAGACCTTGAGGTTACACATGTGGGCCTCAATCAAAAAGACCTTGAGGTAACACGTGGGCCTCAGTCAAAAAGACCCTGAGGTAACAAGTGTGGGCCTCAATCAAAAAACCCTTGAGGTAACACATGTGGGCTATAATACAAAAAATCCCTTGAGGTAACATGGGTAGGTCTCAATTAAAAATGCCTTGAGGTAATGTGTGAGCCTCAGTTGAAAAGACCTTGAGGTAACATGTGGCCTCAATCCAATATATATATATATATATATATATATATATATATATATATATATATATATATATATATATATATATATATTTGTTTTCTCCATACACTGCACAAGGAAACAAAATTGGTTCATGTTTGAATTAAGAATAAGTCTTTTTTTCTTCTTTCTTTTTAGCCATTTTTATCCTTGTGGGCTGTATTATCATTGGAAGTTTGAAAGGCACGCTTAAATCATTCCCAATGGATGCAGCTACGGTGGAAATGTCGTGGAGTTTTGGTATTGCCATCGCAGGAGGAATTTTAATGGTGGCTTCTTCCATTGGTGCATGCCTGATGTAAGTGTTTCTTTATCCAAGGTTTCTTCACAGATATAAGAAAGACAAATCTGCCAAGAAAGACAACTCTATGCCAGTTCAAGGAACATTCAAGATATTATTTGTGACCAAAATCAGTAAAGATGGAAGATTTTGTCAATTTTATCATTTGTTTTGTTAAATTCAAGCAAATTGTTAATTGCTGACATCAGTAGGAAAGTAGTGTATAGTTTTGGACTTCTCATTTCTATATATATATATATATATATATATATATATATATATATATATATATATATATATAATTCATGAGTAATTTTTCATTTTAATAAGACATTTTTATGAACAGATGTGCTTGTGACCTTTGTCCTTTCTAGTAACTGGATGAGAGGTAGTTAGGATTCAGTAACAACTGGTAACAAAATGGGAGATAAATCACCAATTGGGGTATCCCGAAATAAATTCTATTTTTATCTCAAGATACCCACCACATTCACATAAGCAGATAGTCAGTCATTTACAAAAAAAAATAATCAAATCTCATTGTGTCACTATAACACAATTTAAAGCAAAGGTTTCAATGTTAAAGGATAAAAAAATAATTTAAAAAAAAATCTGTTTTCTGTTATTAATATCCCACCAGATTTTCTATCCATATGCAGAATGTGAAAATTACAGAAACTTACCCCATTATTTTTGTCTGCCTAATGATGATATTAAAATAATGGGATAATATCATAGATTTTAATAACAATAGAGGAAGTAATGAAGTTTCCAACTTGTTCACTTGCCAAATAAAATAAATTCTTGTAGCATTTGACATTTACCGGTATATGGATATACACTGGTACGTAACCACAAGGTTTCTTAGTATAACGCTATCTCTCAAAAGGTGTCTCATTATAATGCTATCCCTTATAAGGTGTCTCATATTGCTATCCCTTATAAGGTGTCTCATTATAATGCTATCCCTTATAAGGTGTCTCATTATATTGCTATCCCTCTTAAGGTATCTCATTATAAAGTTATCCCTCATAAGATATCTCATTATAAAGTTATCCCTCATAAGGTGTCTCATTATACTTTTATCCCACAAAAGGTATCTCATTATACTGCTATCCCACATAAGGTAATGCATTATAACGCTATACCTCATAATGTATCTCATTTTGAAGCTATCCCTCATAAGGTGTCTCATTATACTGCTATCCCACATAAGGTAATGCATTATAATGCTATTCCTTGTAAGGTTTCTTAGTATAGTGCCATCTCACATGAGTTGTATCATTATACTGCTATCCCTCATAATGTATCTCATTTTAAAGCTATCCCTCATAAGGTATCTCATTATACTGCTATCCCACATAAGGTGACGCATTATAATGCTATTCCTCGTAAGGTGTCTCAGTATAGTGCTATCTCACATGAGGTGTCTCATTATACTGCTATCTCTCATACAGCAAGGTCATTGTCATGAATAGCTTTTGGGGGATAATTTCACATTTGAATTTATCTGTGTACATGATAGCTTCAGTTAAGTGTGATACACTTGTATGGTTTTTCAAAATAGCATTATTGTGAGAGTCTACTATATTGAAGATATTCAAGAAAAAGGATGCATAGATGATATTGAGACATCCAAATTACATTTGTACCTCTGAAAATCTGTGAAAGCATTACATTGTTATTATTGCTGAATTAATTTTTTTTCTTGATCAACTTTGAAATCTAAATTGTGTACTTCCATAATTTTTATATATGTGTATACTGTTGACCATTAGTTATAATCAGTATTGGATTACTTTTCATTGTTATAAAAGAGAAAAGTTTATAATAACATACTAGTGTATATCACATCTGTCCAAAATTGAAATTTGGTAAATAACACATTAATTTTAGTTATGCTGCACACATTACTCCATACATGTAATTGTGCAATGAACATGTAATTATTTTCATTGTAATCTGATATGTGTTCATATAAAACACTGTTACCTTCATTTCCAAGTGGAGACAACTACAGAAAATCACATTTTATTGTATGTAAATTTCTTTCATTTTCAAAAAAATTGGCATTTCATCAGTACCCTTTGTATCAGCTGCAAACAGCAGGGACCTTGATCTGTTACTGCATACTATGGGAAACTTCATCTGTCATTGCATATTATGTGAAACTTCATCTGTCATTGCATAGTATGTGAAACTTCATCTGTCATTGCATAGTATGGGAAACTTTCATGTCGTTGCATAGTATGGGAAACTTCATCTGTCATTGCATACTATGGGAAACTTCATCTGTCATTGCATACTATAGGAAACTTCATCTGTCATTGCATAGTATGTTGGCAGATTAGGGTCTGTATTTGTTTGGCTGCCTACTTCTAAGGAAATGCATAGACTATTGTCTGCTGGCATTGTATGTGATGCCATATCTGGGTTTGACTTGACACTTAAGCATTTCAGCTGATGGAATTCAGGAAGTGGCCCTATGATTTGGTCCAAAATTGATGTTGGTTGTTCTGGTCCTTAATTAATGTTATTTCTTGAGGTCCTAAAATAATGTTTTTTCTTGTGGTCCTTAATGTTGTTTCTTGTGGTCCTAAATTGATATTGTTTCGTGTGGCCCTAAATTGATGGTTATAAATTGACAACCATGAATGCCATGAAATGTAACAAATTGACTGAAAATGAATGGAATGATTACAACGATAGAAATGTATCAATACGCAAGCAAATGTCATCAGTAATCAAGTTTTCATTAGTTAATTACTATGACAAATTAATTAGTATTACATTAATTTAGCTATAGCATGTCCCAAACATGGCCAATGCTAGGCAGACCTTTTGAGAATTTGCACTTTAAATAATATGATTAATGATAACTTTGAACCTAAGGCCAGATGAAGCTGTTATACAAATTAGAAGGGTGATGGACACCAGGACCAAGAGTTCCAAATGGCACCGTTATCTTTTATCAGCATTTGTTTGATATTTTTTACATCCCAGACCTTGATTTTAGTCACATTGCATCATTTTAGTGACCACTTCACTCAAATGGCTGAATGCTGTTTTGGTCCATTTAGTGTCCAGTTTAGAGACGTTTGGTCCATTTAGTGTCCAGTATAGAGACATTTGGTCCATTTAGTGTCCAGTTTAGACGTTACTCCTCTGCATCCCATGACATTTTGTAAGTTGCATCCAGACCAGTACTCACAGAGCTTTTCAACTTTAGTAAACAAACTAATTGACATGTGAAAAGTGAAAATTAAAGAATATTAGATTAACAAAGATTTAGCAACATGAAAATTCCACAATTTAGTTTTAACTTGGGTGTATTGTTTGAGTGTCTGCATTCTAAAGTTGGAGAAGATTGCAAATGGTTAAACTTTTACTGTTTTGTTTACAAAAATGTTTAAGTGCTTTAGAACACTGTATCTCATGAAACACCCAGATGGAAATATCCACATTTTCCTCATTATCAACTGTTAATTTCATAGGTGACTATGCATAACATTGTTACAAGAATCAGATATGCTGTTTATATTGTAAAAAATGTGCTGTGTATGCATTTTTATTTATTCATTCCAGTTGCACATACATTTACTCATTATTCAAGATCCATGGTCAGTTTGCTCAAAAAGAATGAAATCTGCATGTTCCACAACTTTATGTGGATAGTTTAAGGTGTCAAACATTTGCAAAAGCTACATAGACCCAGATGCCTTGTTGTATTAAGCTCTGCCATATCAGGGTCTTCACAGTTTGTTTGGAGTAATCAGCAGAATCAAATACAGTGACTCTATTCTGCTGGTGAATTATGTAACTGCAGATCAGGGTGTGTGTTGTTTGCAATTGAAATTTGGAACTTGCCAAAATAACTGAATTCCATGTCAGTATTGTAATCAACATGTATACATTATATGGTTGGCATCCATTCTCTTTGCATTCATATTATTAAAACTTGGTTTTGTCCTTAGATTTGGTTTATGGTTTAGAAAAGTCATTGGTTGACTAATATTCTTTTTTCAAATGTTATGGAGTATTGATTTGTATTTTGCATCATATCTGCAGATGTGTTTATTCTTATAACGAGTATTTTATTGTTCGAGTAACATCCCTATATCAACAAAAGTATTTTTCATAAAACTTAAAACATCTTTTAATTCATCTGTAAATATAAGCTATCAAATCATAATATACACAATGTAATTTTTTCTAAAGTTTGAATTTTAGTATGTAAATAGATATGTCATATAATGTATTTACATGTATATAGATGTTGTAGATACCAATGTTACATGTATTAAATTTTATATCATTCTTCTAATGACATTTTGAGCATGAAACATTAATGTTCAGTAATTATAAACTATATAACAAAGAATAATAAACTTTGAATAATAACAATCATATTTTTGTAAATCGTTGTATTTTGGCTTTTAATTTTCTTTTGAAGTCATGGAAACACTCTTCCACATGAATGTGTCTTCTGTCATCTAATTGTAAACCTTGCCCTTTCCCAATTAAGATACCAGACTGCCATATGTTTCCTAATTAAGATACCAGACTACCATAACTTTCCTAATTAAAATACCAGACTACCATAACTTTCCTAATTAAGATACCAGACTACCATAACTTTCCTAATTAAGATACCAGACTACCATAAGTTTTGCAATTAAGAAACCAGACTACCGTAACTTTTCCATTTAAGATACCAGACTACTGCAACTTTCCCAATTAAGATACCAGACTACCTTAACATTCTCAATTAAGGTACCCAGCTACTGTAACTTGCCTAATTTAAAATTGGATACCACGCCACCATAACTTATCAAATTCAGATACCAAACTACTGTAACTTTCCCAATGAAGATACTATGCTACCATAACTTTGCCTTCTCATTAGTTAAGCATTTTTATAAATTGATAACTTATGGGGATTTTGGAGTGAAAAACTTGACAAATAATTGATGTAAGATATTGACATTCTGAAAGTTGAAATGTGTACATGTTCAATATTGAAAACTCTATAGACATCTAATGAGTGACATCACAAATATAATTTCCAAATTGCTGTTGTTCCGACATGGCTTGGAGGAGATGTAAAGCTCAGTCATTCCTCAGTTCATATTTCCCTGCAATGGCTACCTCAGTAATTATTTCAGTTGGCGCATCCTATCTGAACAAAGCGGTAAGAATCATTTTGAAGTATTCCACCTTGTATCTAAATTTTCTTGTATTTATATGAGGCTGTCAAGATCATATTAAGGTAGACCCAAAGACTTTATTCAAACTAAGTGACTTGGTTTTTGTGTGAAGACAATTTTTTTTTTTTTATTATTGTTTGTATCTCCATTAATGACATAAATTGTAGAACCAGGAATTTGATATCAGCGCTCTGTAATTTCTTAAATTGTCTGAGCGACATTAGAGGCAACTTTACCAAAAACTACTTCGTGAAAGGGAAGGGTGCTATTCTAAGAACTGGTCATTTCTTCATGGAAAATGGGCTTGGTGTGAAATATAAACTGTGGATTTCATTATATTACAAATAAAAACAGAAAAACTACTTATTCTATGTTAAGTGAAATTGATAGAAAAATATGAGGTATATGAGTTGAGGTTCTAGAAGGGCACCCAGGATGGGGTGGAGTGTGTTGGGGCTCAGCCAGTGTATGTGAGAAAGCTTGCTAGTACTTGAGCCATTGATTCTTCTCAGGTTATTCCTCCACCAAATATACTGGGTGCAATGTATAGCCTATCATGTGCTGAAACATGGCATTAAACTCAAAACAACAACTTACCAAGGAAACATCCCTTTTGTCTGAAATATAAAGAGAGGTTTAACTCCAAGGTTCCTTTGTGGTTTTACCAACATATCACTTTGTTAAACAATTTTGGTTCTATTGCATTTGCAAACAATAGAACCAAGCTTTTGCCATGCATTGTAGAATCAGATATGCACTCGCTATGTTTATCAAACCATGGGAAATGTACTGCAATAATAGGTTTTAAGTTCATCTCCTTGAATCAGCTTGGGGTTGTCATCGTTATCTCCTTGAATCAGCTATGTGTTGTCATCGTTTCATTTCCCATCATTATGAATTATTTGAAATGTTTTGTGTCAGTTGACTATGAAGTAAACTCAGGAATAATGAGTGATTTATTGAGAGTTGATTGATTCTAGAGTCAGGAATAGTGAGTGATTTAATGAGAGTTAATTGATTCTAGAGTCAGGAATAGTGAGTGATTTATAGAGAGTTGATTGATTCCAGAGTGTTTTTTGATGCCTTCTGTCTGCTGAAGTGTGTACTATTTTATGATTGCCCATATTTTCTACCATTTTTCCTATGTCATCAGAATATTGTTATGAGATGTAATGTATGCATGGCTGATCAAATCCCATAACCCTATGTTCTGGAGTATTCAGTTTAGAAGTCCAATATATTTGACCAAGGCACTAGCCTACAAAAATTTTATGTTTGAATCTACCTTTACCTGGGAATTCACGCTCTCTGGGTGTACTGAATACTTGAATATAACTCTATCTGGGAATTCATGCCCTCTGCCCTACTGAATATTTGAATATAACTGTCTGGGAATTCATGCCATCTGTGTATACTGAATACTTGAATATAACACTACCTGGGAATTCATGCTCTCTGGCCACACTGAATACTTGAATCTTCTCTCTATTTATTCATTAACATCCCATAGTGTGCAACACTTGTGGTCACTGCTGTCATTTTAAAACCAAACAAGTTGGAATTGAAAGAAAATAATTGATTGCTATCTTTAAACACTGCCTGTGATAGGAAATTATTTTCTAACATTGCAATGGTGTTTAAACATTTTTTTATTACTAATTACAAAAACAGATGTAGGAAATAAGCCTTTGTTATGTCAATTGATCTAATATTGATAAAAGTTAGGGAAAGGCTAAATTCCAGTAAAGTCCCATCTGTTCTTGATGACGAAGGCACTAATGCTTCCATATTGAAGTAATACATGGTTTATTTAAGATAACGAGACAATGAAATTTGAAATATTAAGCCCTTAAGAAATGAATGGATTGTACATTATTTTTTAAAAAAATTTTAATGGATTAAACTGAATACATAATGATGTAATTTACATTTTGAACACAAGTCGATTTTCAGATCTATTTGTCCTGGACATGTATATAAAAACAATGATCAACTGTGATTGCTAGGTTGTTTAAATTAAATCTGTATGGAATACAGCTACATGGTAACCAGACAACTAGATTACATACATTAGGTTTTGCATAGGGTACATGTACCATTTTGTATTGAATTCTGGGTATTATTAATTAGGCGTCAATCTGTTGAACTGTATTCATTTTATTTAATTTCACTTAAACTTCATAAGATTAAAATAGATATCAAAGCTAGTCCACACAAAATATATTGACCACTCTAGTGTTGGTGCAGTAGCATCCTCTTAAAAAAAGCACAGTTAGATCTCAAGGATGTACAGGTGGAATCAGGCATAGTTCACCGAACTACACTCCACATCACTTCTCCACCAGCATGAATGAAATACAGTCAGTACATATGGGACAAGGTTAAATTGTTGTTGATAAGGGTCTGGTTGGGAGTTGATATGGGATAAAAATTGTGGAGATTACCTCAGAGTAGACTATGGAAATATCTTTTGTTGGATTCATAAATACATAAATAGCCTGACCTCTAAAATCGCTAGAAAACTTTTCAGAAATTTCTGTACCTACTATTTTTTAATTGAGAAATTTGTACAATTAATATTTATAATGAAGTATTTCAAACATCTTTATTTCAGTGTCATATTTGATTCGGAACATTCTGTTATAATGCGCAAATGTTTTACTCTTGAACGTTGAGAGGAAATTTTGATTTATAAAATCATAAATCCAAGTTAATCTTATCAGCATTTATCATAATAAAACATGATGTCATATCTAGAGGTCAAATTGGAGTTGATGTATTAATGCCTGATACACGTGTACATTTTAATCTGTATGCATTGGATAATTATAAATGCTGACCAATTAGTTGTCTGCATGAGAAATTTATTTCTTTTTTTATCAACTAATTACACTGTTTAAAGTACACTTATGTTCAAAATGATATGGAACTCTGTGTGTGTGTGTGTGTGTGTGTGTGACAAACTCATAGCAAGGAAAAATGTGAACAAGATGGCACAGGAACTTGGAATTAAAAGAACTTAATTATGCCATTTCATTCAACCATCTTTCATAAATACTTTTGTAACTGTAAATTTAATGTCCATATCTTTTATTTTGTTATTTTACATACCTATATCAAAGAACTAAGCTGAAATTACAAATAAACGATTTAAATAAATTTGTTTTTGTTCAATTTTCCTAGCAAACACACTTGGCTACCCGCATCTTTCTCTTTGCTACCTATCAGTCTCTAACTGTCCAGTAGTGCAGCCTGGATAACTTAATTTTGGAGTCATCCCAAATATGCCAAATTTTTTATGAGAATTTGGACCTTCACTGTACCTAGCCCCCTCCTCCCTGCAGTTGATTCTGCAGCCAATATACAAGTAGCTGTCATAGTTAATGAGTGTAATTATTAATTAACTATCATAGTTAATAAGTGTAATTATTAATTAACAATCATAGTTTATAAGTATAATTATTAATTAGCCATCATAGTTAATAAGTATAATTATTAATTAGCCATCATAGTTAATAAGTGTAATTAATTATCCATCATAGTTAATAAGTGTAATTATTAATTAGTTAATAAGTATAATTATTAATTAGCCATCATAGTTAATAAGTGCAATTAATTATCCATCATAGTTAATGAGTGTAATTATTAATTATCCATCATAGTTAATGAGTGTAATTATTAATTAGCCATCATAGTTAATAAGTGTAATTATTAATTAGCCATAATATTTAATAAGTGTAATTATTAATTATCCATCATAGATAATGAGTGTAATTATTAATTAGCCATCATAGTTAATAAGTCTAATTATTAATTAACCATCATAGTTGATAAGTATAATTATTAATTAGCCATCATAGTTAATCTGTGTAATTAGTAATTAGCCATCATAGTTAATAAGTGCAATTATTAATTAGCCATCATATTTAATAAGTACAACTGTATAAGTATTAATTACCCATGATATTTAATAAGTGTAATTATTTATTAACCATCATAGTTGATAAATGTAATTATTTATTAATCATCATAGTTGATAAGTATAATTATTAATTAGCCATCATAGTTAATAAGTAAAAGTATTAATTAGCCATCATAGTTAATAAGTGTAATTATTAATTAGTTAATAAGTATAAGTATTCATTGGCCATCATAGTTAATGTAATTATTAATTTATCACAATAGTTAATGAATCTGAAGTGTAATTATGGATAGATGGAGAAGGAATAAGAAAACAATGACTTTAAAAGTCAACATTGTATATTTTTTGTTTGTATGGGATATTTGGATTTTTAACGTAGCTTTGACATTTTTAGTCGTAATGCTAATATGCCTGCCGTGTGGCACTGGGACATCGTACCGCAGACATTTAGCATCATGTCCCACCATAGAACATTATCATGACAATAGGCCGACCAGTCCTATCCTTTTATTGCTGAGTGCCCAGCAAGGCAGTTGTTATTACCATTTTTTAGAATTGCAAGTCTTTGATAATGACTCCGCCAGGGTTAATAATCGAGACATCCTGTTGGATAATGACTCTGCTATAGTTAATACTCGAGACATTGTCTTGGATAATGACTCCGCTAGGGTTAATACTCGAGACATCCTGTTGGATAATGACTCCGCTAGGGTTAATACTCGAGACATCTTGCGTTCAATGCAGACACTCTAAGCACTTAAGTCACGTGACTGGTTTTTACTAAGTGCATCTCGGCTGGTAGGGTGTTGGTCTCCTAGTGTAGGGAATGAGATACCTGTCTAAACCACCGCAGGGTTGGCTACCTTTATGTGCCTGTGGGAAAGACTAAGTTCCCATTACCTCTGCATGATAAATCCAATAATATGGTCAAAGTTCAGTTAAAACCAACACACACACACACACACACACACACACATTTCCTATCAAAGTATGAGTACTGCAAAAGTCTTAACACCTAGACGTTATTGCCCCAAAGTCTGGACATTTCTCACGTATATAGTTTAAACTACTATTTGTATGTGAGAATAGTGTTCACAGCATACGTGGAATAAATCTACTTCCTGACAGCATCAACGTTGTACTGTCGATAGCTTTTACTAACCACAAAGTCTCATAAATCAGACCCCCCAAATCTGTCTTGCTCCTGATGGATTTGTCAAATCACCCACCATCATCAACATTTGATAATCGGATTGCAATAATTTACCTTTACCTGGAACTGACCTGCATTGAGAGAAAAACAGCCTAGTCGTGAACCGGTCGTGCAGAACAGGCATTCACTGGTTTTATCAATCTAATAATTGATACATCTTTTAAATTGGTCACAATGCCGTCTTCTACATCAGGACAAATATTTATTATGTTCACGCACAATAAAGTGTAAATATAATACATTAGATTATGTATTCCATTAAATGCACTGTGTACATTAAACCAGGTTTGTAGTTTTTTAGTGTTCTGAAATAACCGTTTATAAAGATATGAAATACGGATGTTACATGCTTTGGCCTACAGCACTGGCCATGACGCTAAGCCTGGTGCGTGCTGATATCGGGTCGTAATTGGTTGTTGAGAGAAGTGGAGTCTGTGTGTGATTTGGATTTCTGCAGTGTGTCAGTTTATAGTGATGTCTAGCACTGGGGTATCATGCCGCAGACGTGTAGCATGATGTTCCACACAGTCACATTTTCCTAACACCAGATCGACCAGTCCTAACACCAAACTCTTAATACTGAGCGCCAAGCGAGGCAGCTGTTAGTACCATTGTTATAACTCGGCCGGGTATTGAACCCACGACCTCTTGCATCCGAAGCGGACGCTCTAACAACTAGGACTCTGGAGCGGTGAGAGAAGTGAACATGACCTAATTAATATTCGGTCATAATTGGTTGCTAAGAGACGTGGAATGAACTAATTGATATTAGGTTATCATTGGTTGCTGAAAGAAGTGGACATGACCTAATTAATATTAGGTCATCATTGGTTGTTGGAACAAGTGGATATGACCTAATTAATGTTAGGGCATCATTGGTTGCTGAGAGAAATAGACATGACCTCACCTGCATACAAATTGCTTGGTAAGATACAGATATCGAAGATAATAACCTTTTTTAAATGATGGACAATTTTAAAACTTTTTGGTTTTTTGATTTGGCCAAAGGAAGTGTCTGTTAAAATGGTCACCGTTTACCAACGTTTCACAGGCAACAATACAAAACTCTGCACGGCGACCAATGCAATACATTACGGATGAGTCCAGACGGAGTAAACTTAATATATAGAGACATTTCAGGTCACGTGGCGACCAGCAACTAGAATGCTGACCAGCGACAATGAGTATAATAAGCCAGACCCCGATCTGAGTTTGTATTAGTGGGTGGTTACCTATCAAAATCATTACAGGTTTGGGGTCGATTTATTGACTAAAAAACACCATGAAAAAGAAAATTGTTCAAATATCATTAATTTGCCTAGTCCTTTTTTGTAAGTCTTTGGTATGACTCGGCCGGGGATTGAACTCACGACCTCCCGCTCCGCGGCAGACGCCCTAACCACTAAATCACCGGAGCGGTTTGCCGAACTATAATTTTAACGGGCTCAGCTGATCCTAGAACGGGAATGTAAATATAATATATATTATTAAGTAATCGTCGTACAGTAACTGGTTCAGTTACAAAGATAGCAAACAATGAGATATCATGTATTGCAGGTGCTTGTGTACATTAGATTATCTATATGATTGATGATATATCTCTTCAAGTTGTAATACTAGAGCAGATGATGTAGTAAAACTGGCAGATTGTACCCAATGCCAGATCAAGTCCTTCTTCCCCATTACCTTGTGTTGCTCCCTGCCTCTAACCCCGGTCAATTTGGCCTTAATATGGCCTTGAATAGATCAGGTTCACCTACAATAACTTGACCCCCCCCCCATCCCCACCCCTTTATATCAGGTTGAAATAATGTTATGTACAATTACATGAATGTATGTAGTGGACTTCTAAAGATCATATACGTGGCGGGCTTGTTTAGTTAAAGTACAAAGCGTTC
This sequence comes from Unio delphinus, assembly GCA_029339505.1. NCBI lineage: Eukaryota > Metazoa > Mollusca > Bivalvia > Unionida > Unionidae > Unio > Unio delphinus. The sequence continues at coordinate 2,167,013 of JAQISU010000036.1, forward strand.
ACGCGAGTGCCTTTCACAGGAGGTAGAAAGCGTCACAGTTGGGTAAAGGCGTCCATTCAAATAATCTTTGTCGGTTGAAGTACAAGGCGTCCATGCGAGTGCCTTTCACAGTTAGGTGTATAGCGTCCATGCGAGTGCCTTTCACAGTTAGTTACAAGGCGTCCATGCGAGTGCCTTTAACATTTAGGTATTTGGCGCCCATGCTTTTGCTTTTCACAGCTAGGTACAAGGCGTCCATTTGAAAAGCCTTTGTCTTTGTCACTAGTCACTGATATTATGAAGTTTAAGGTTTATTTAAACAAACGAATTTTGAGAAAACAGTATTAAAATGACATTCCTAGAATTAAACGGACAGTATCTTCATCCGTAGTATCCACGCAATTGCCTTTGTCCACGTGGGATGTTCTTTAAACCAACGGGATCTTTGGAGGTACTCGAAGACATTTCATTTTCAGATAGGAGTTCTGTATTGGGTGTTAGGTTGGCCCTGTCATTTTTCTTTAGCCGAAATTGTTGTTGTGGGGTTTAACGCCATTTTTCAACGCACGATAGACTACACATGGCCAGTATTAATGGTGGAGGAAGAAGCCGGGTAAGATCCCGGAAAGAACCACCGACACACGAGAAGCTACTGGCAAGCTTTCTCACATAGCCACATTGGTCAAATATGAGACTCGAACCCACGCATAATTGAGATGGTAGTGATACGTAAACATTGGTCGAATATGAGACTCGAACCCAAGCAGAATTGAGATGGCAGTGATACGTAACTGATAGCGCTTTAGACCACTCGGCCAATCGGGGCCCTCCTCTTTAGTCGACATACTGTTTCATTTACCTCAATATTTGTTTAAAAAAAAAAACATTTATTTAGTTTGTTCAAACTAATATAATGTTGGTTATTTGCTACCAAATCTCAACTTACCATACGGAACGGTCGTCGCCGGGTCATCAAGGACCGCAATTGCCTTTGTCCACCAGGTACTAGCACAGAGGTTACAAGTGTGCCACTGGTACTTTGCATAAAATCAGAACGAGAGACAGCATCGCTAGCGCCACCTGGAAGATCAGAAATCTGACGCAAATTGGAAAAAGACTCCATTATTTGACACATGATCTGGAATAATACACATATCAGCATTATGGGACTCTGAAGTCAGATCGAAATCCCAAGCAGATCACCAAACTGCTGATGGGCATACATTCTACAATACTGGAGGAGTTGGACAAGTTCATAAACGGAGGAGGCTTCCTTGTAAACAAAGTCTACAATGGATCTGTTAATGTAAGCTGTCCCATATCTAGCAGAATCATCTTCATTCGTCTGAGAGCATAGTCCTTTAACATCACAATTATTCAAGTCAGTGCTTCAATTCCGAGTATGATGAAGATGAAATAGAAGAGTTTTATAACAAACTACAGTGTATTCTAAACATAGTCAATATCCAAGGAGACAGGAATGTCAAAAATGCTCCAAAAGACTAGGAAGATCATGGTGGACATTCTTGCAATGAGCTTACCAATGAAAAGCGCAGACGGCTGCTCGAGTTCGCCAGCCATACAAAAATTTGATCCATTCCATGTGATGGATGTTGATATTAAAGTGATGACATACGCTTTCAACACAGTCATGACCACAGCTGCCAAGAACATCATTGGCCTCCATCGCCCCAAGAAAAAACCCTGGGTTATAGGAGAGAATCTGAAATTGTGTGATGACCGAAGAGACGTAAGAAACAATAGACACACAACAGGGGCAATGGAGTACCAAGAACTAAACAAGAATATCAGAAGAAAACAAAATTGAAGAAAGCAAATGAAGATTATATTGGACAAAAGTGCACATAAATAGAGAGCAGTCTAAATAACAGCAAAATTACATTTCAAATTGTGAAAGACCTCACCAGACAGAAGCAACCAAGAGTCAGCACCATTCAAGACAAAAATGGAAAATGCCTCACAGAGTGGCATTGCAGAAAGATGGACTGCGTATCGCAAAACATTCTACAGTCGTCAGTCTATAGGAGACCCAAAGGTATTTCAAGTTCAAAGCTCCACAAATGACGGTGATTTCCCCATTTTCAAAGAAGAGGTGGAGTTATCAACAATAGCACTGAATAACAAAAAGGTATCTGTAGTGGACAACATCCCAGCTGAACGTATCAAGAATGGGGTGGGGGGATCACTGATAGAGCTACTAACAAAAATCTGCAACAAGATCTAGCAGACAGGTGAATGGCCAACAGTGGACCCAGTCACTGATTAACACTCCTCAAAAAAGGCAATCTCCAGCTGTGCCACAATTGCAGAACTATTAGTTTGATCAGCCATGCTAGTAAGGTGATGCTGAAGATCATCTTAAACAGACTGAAACCACAAGCAGAACTAATTGCTGAAGAATAGGCGGGATTCTGGAATGGAAGAAGCACAACAGAGCAAATATTCAATCTTAGAGTTCTGTGTGAAAAATACTGGTAATATCAACAAGACATCTATCATGTGTTCATATATTTCAAACAGATATTAAACAGAAATTGGCATGAAGAATTTTGGGTCACAATTAAAAAGTGCAACACATGGTTTGCCAATTGACCAATACCATCAAGCAAGTTATACGCCATGGCTACCAGTGCAGTAATTGATCAAGGTTCTGTGTCCAGACAACAGCCGTATTACGTCAATGCTGTCTCCTGACACATACGCGTTTCAACATCTACTTAGAGCGCATCATGAGCGAAGCTCTGGATAAATCCTGTGAGACAGTCAGGAGTGGACGGCGTAACATCACCAACCTCCGTTTTGTAGACGACACTGATGTGCTGGCATATATTGACGATGAGCTTGCCACCCTAATGAAAAATATGGATGAAACATCTTCCATTTTTGAATTGGAATTAAGCACTGAGAAAGCAAAACTAATGACAAATAGTGGCAAACAAACCTTTCCTTCTGCCACCCTGAATGCTGCCCTGCAGTACTGTTGTAGAT